>JAACJT020000033.1:5148311-5255916 GCA_009936485.2 Gymnarchus niloticus | reverse complement strand
CCCAACCCCCTAGGATGGGGGCATTCTGTTTCCTTAGTCCGGACCCCCCAGTGAAAGCTGGGGGGGCAGAACCCCCCCCCCCCCCCACCACCACCCCTGAAACAATGGCTGGGCCTCTGATATCCGGAGGGCTGAGGCAGCATGATGGATCAGTGGAGCGCTTTTTATGACAGAGCCGTCAGCCCGCCAAGCGTGAAGGAGCGACCCTGAATAGGGAACGTGAACAGAAGGTCCGGTGACATGAACGAGATGTAATTGGGCTGTCAAGAGGCAGGCGGATATTAGGTTTGTGGTCGGGGGGATGGCGGTGGCAGCGCATTCGGCAGCTCTCCTCGGAACCCTAATGAAATAATTCATGCAAATAGCCTGGGATAATGGAGCAGGGTGCAGATGAAAGGCATGCAGGTGCTGGGTGGTAAAACACTGGCATCCCATTGTTATGCTTCCCTAACAGGGGGAAGGCTGGGTTAGCCGGCTCTGTCACATAAAACGCGCTGTCATATAAAGCTAGATTCATGCTCGAGCTTCCCATGCTGCCACATGAGCCTCTTCCCCTTAGATTGTGACATCTAATGACATGTATCCCACAGGGATTGGAGCTCGAGCTGTAATTGTCGCAAGGCGTGTTATTTTTGCTCATCTGTAGATTTAGCATAGTAATAAATGCGTTTCTCGAATCAGCTACTCATTCACGCGCAAGCCAACGTCAGAAGATGAGAAGTTTCTCCAGGTTCCACATTCTTTGCATGTTTCCTGTCTTATATTTGTCATACCTTTCACATTATTTTTTTCCCTGCACTGTGTACTTGAAGTTTACGGGACATCATCATCTTACCACTTCTCCTGTGGGTTGCAGGGACAGCATGTTCATCGTGGCAGGGTAAACCTCACTTGCTTTGGCCACAGATTCTAGGACATTCCTGGGCTTCCCCAGATGTTCCCCAAGCCAGCTTGGTCATATATTCCCTAGAGCATGGTCTGGACCTCCCATGGGACCTCCAGAGGGTTGTGGTTGGTACAGCTCCCTAAGGACTCAGGGACGTGGAATTCTTAAGAAAACCACCTCAGCTGACTCCTTTTGAACTAAAGGGACAGTAACTCTTTTTCGAGGCCCTTCCAGATCTCCAGACTCCTCACCCGGTCAGAGAGTTAGACTCGCAACCCTGCAGAGGAATCTTATTTCAGTTGCTTGTACTTGCAGTCTTTTTTTTTTTTTCCTCAGCCATTACCCACAGCCTTTGGCCACAGTTGGAGCATAGACTGACTGGTAAACTGTGAACCTCACTTTACCACCACAGATTTGCTCATTATCCTCAGCCAATTTGCCTGTCAGTTGCACATTCTGTCTTACTGCCACTTGTGAGCAAAATCCTGAGGCACTTAAACTCCTTCATTGAAGGTACACTCTCTCCACTCATCTGAAAGCAGCAATCCACTCATTTCTGAGAGAGCACCATGGCCTCAGAGGATATTTATGGGACAATTCCACCGTATTTTTCCACATCTGTATTCCCCGTGTTACAGTGGTGGTGACACATGAAATAAAACGGTGACCTGACTCACTAACCAGAACTCCCAAACAGTAATACTGTGGACACAGATAGCCAACCCCTTCTCCTCCCCCCACTGCAGCCTTTCTGGAAAGCTCTTTCGCATCCAATCATCATCTGCTAAAATAGTACTATGGCAGTCACATATTATCCAAGTAGTGCTCTGTCAGGGAAGATGCAACAACTGGAGTCCTGGAATTGTAAGTTAGGAATGATGGAGCAGATGCAATGTCAACAATTTGAATAGGTAGCCGAGAGCAGTATGCTTGCACAGGGCGAGCCGTTTGCTAACACAATTCGACGGCCGATATGGACAGTCGCCGAGGCTCCTGTGTAGCTAACATTGCATATTTTTAACACTCGTTATGGATTCGATCGGAAAAAAAGACAAAAAAAAAACATTGCAGCTCAAAGGGGGCTGGCTGTCTCCTCAAATTACAGGCGTGTTTTCAATGTACTTGATATGGACTGTATGCCAGCCATGTGTAACCCAGGACCCCATCCGCCTCAAAGTTATGAGTGAATAGGCAGGCTGTAGACTTGTTTATTATCCTCATGGACTCTTAACCACCTGATAGTTATTGAGCAGCATTATAGTATGAAATATGCATCACTGTCTGCATTGTCAGGAATGGGAATAGATTTTTTTTGGCATAGCAGCTAAATATGTATATAAAACATTCATATTGTCTGATGCTGTACAGGCTGTTACAATGCTAGCTAGTGCCAATAAAGACGATTCACATTTCTGTCTTTGGATTTCAGCTTCAGTAAAGCAGTCCCTGTTTATAGACTGAGTTAAGAAATGACTCCAGGTGTTATAAAATTCTTAAAACAGGACCATTTGTTATGCAAGGGTTCCTTCCCTCATTTTCCCTAACACACAGCAGGCAAGAGTTTTCATCACGTTAAAATGCTCCGAACAAACTGTCTCTTTACTCCCTGGTTTGTCCTTGTCTGGAACTTGAAGAACCTGTTGACAGTTTGGAAGGTAAGCATAGTAGGTCCTTTGCCTTTCAGGTTCTGTTGAGGTCCTATTGAGGTTCTTTGCCCCTGAGTTGATCTCAGTCAGCAGTGTGGAATATGGTTACCCCAATCTCCTGTCGGGGTACCCGGCTTTTACCGGGTCATTTGACAGGTATCATGCCACTCAGAGTCAGAGCCGTGCAGAACTGGGACATGGTATCATGGCCCCGCCGTGGCCTTGTGGAAAGCTGTCTGTTACAGTGACTCGATCCAGGTCCCGCCTGCTCGCACACCTGCTTCCAGGAGGTCACTTGCATGAGTAAGGTACACTGACTTCGTTCCTGCCATTGCTCTGAAGAGCCACACGCGATAGCACAGCCATGGTTTGTTCACATCCACTCTCCCCACCTACCAACAGGAGGTCCGCTTAAAACCGGGCCCTCCCACAGTGACGCCACACTCAGCCAACACCACAGGCTTGAGAAATCGGCATTCCACACCTGTAGTTTTTGGCGACAAGCAGTTAATTGCCCCCAGCTTCTCCTCACTAAAAGGACAATGGCATTTCTATCCCACAACAGGCTGGGCCATCCATCGGTTTGGCCGAGTCTGTGACTGTGACATGCTTCTGTGGTTTGTATGCTGATTTAGTGTTTGGGCCCGCTTATAAATGCGTTACGGTGTTCCGCTCCAACTCTATCTCCGCCACATCTTCACACGTCTCTCTCAGTCACACTAATCAGTTTGGGCCGCTGGCGAGACAGACGGTGTGGGTACCGACAGCACGGCGGAGTGGAGCAATTCTAATACCTGCCATAGTGAGATTTCTGTTGTTATTCTTGTTGTTTTCCTGCCTTTTCGTTTCTCATTAGCTCTACTGCTTGTGCACGCTTATTTTTCTTTGTCTCTCTCAAAAATGACACGTCTCAAATGGTCAGCATTTGAAGGCGGCATTTTCCCAGTTGGGCTGGGGAAGTGAACCAAAAACAGTTGCTTTTTTTTGTGAAACGTGAAGTGTTATATTTGAAGTAATGAATCACTTCCTGTGTTAAACTGAAGGCTCCGGTACATTCTTTGCATGTTTTCTTTCTTGTAGGGCCAGAGTTTTTGTCCCGTGTTTATATTATTGATTGACACCTTGTGGGGTAATGTGAGAATATTGAAGGGGGTCAGGATTTATTCTTGCTGAATGGGTCACCCCTTTATAGCCAGCTTCTGATATGTGTAAAATTATGCAAGTGACTCTGGATAAGTGCTAATATTACAATTTAATGGCCAATAAAAAGGGGTTTTTGGCACATGAGGAAACAGAATATTGAAGCCCAACAGAGACATCGCCCGAATCATCTCTCGGAGGACGTGCTTCTCTTTGTGAGTACATGTTGGACATGGCCCCCTGTGCGTATATGAATGGCCAGATTTTCACGGGATGTGATGTTTAGTGCACGCTGTCGTCAGGGGCGTGGTCGTTGGGGTGGGGAAAGCTACAGTACTGACCTGCTTTAAAGGCACGGTGCCATCTTGAGTTGAAGACTATCCCATCTAGTCCTCAAAAGATTAAATCACCGTGAATAATTGTGCACTCTGCAGTTTTATCTCAGTTTTGGGAGCGTAAAAGGAATGAGAGCGTTTATTATTTCAGTTCGCCTTTCATGTTCAGGAGTTTTTTTAAAGAAGTGAACTCAATGGCCCCGTTCTCTTTGCGGATAATTCAACTTATTAAAAAAAAAGACACTCTGTACACTGCCTGAATTTTGACTGTTCCGTATAAGCCTGAACAAGTTGATATTTCATGAAGATTTTAACTTGATCGTAATATTTGCATTATTTATATTGTTGTAGCTGATCTCCTTGTCCGGGGCACCTGCTGCCTTGTGGGCTGGGCTTCCTGTGATCGGTGGAAGGCTCATCATGACCATGTGATATACAAGAGCTCGGAAGATGGATAGATGATGTTTTTTTCGTTTCAAAGACAAAGTCTATTATCAAACAGTGTTGCGTCAAAAGTTGAACATACTTCACTTTCACCACTGCTAACAAGCTAATGCTAATAGTTAAAAGGCCAGTGCTGAAATGAATATGGAGTGAAGATTAAGCTAGTGTGTGTTAGAGAAATCCATCATGATCGCCGGTGCTCAGCTTGCACATTCCTCTCCATGCCTTTGAGCCCAGCGTTCGTTGGGCGGGGGGGGCAACATAAAGGATGGGAACGCCTCAGGTTAAGTGCTAGAGTGTTAAATCACATGCAGAATTAGACTTTTACCAACATCTGCTGTACACCCCCCCGTGCATACACTCACCCTCCCATCAGCCTGGCCATGTGCCACAGGTATACACGGGAAGAATTTCTCAGTCACATGGGTCAGTTTGTATGGAGTGAGACTGATGCTATGGGCTACCTGTGGAAGAAGGTCAAATTAACACATACCAGTGCGTAGGAATTCTTTTGGTTTTCATTTGTCCCATCTATTGTAGGAGACACACACCTAGTACGCAGCATAAGCTTGGGGTCAGCCATTTTTCCAGCACCCCTGGAGCAATTTTCACAGTTAAAAGCCTTACTCATGGGACCAGCAGAAATTTAATTACTGTGCCAGCCACGGGAGGTGAACCAATGACTTTCTGGGTATAGGTACCTAGCATAAAGAACCACAGATCACCTTATAGTGGTGGGGGTTATGGTTTTTTGCCACATGAACATGTTGTATGGGTGTTGAAGCTCCAGTCTTGTTTGAGAGGGTCGACTGACTTGACTCCTAAACAACTGTCCTTGTCCCTGTGTCATATCTCATCGGCTGGCCAAAGTCCCTCTACCCTGTACATGCTCATTGAATCACGAGCTTGTCTATTGCTCGCTCTCCCAGGATGTTTGCCGGCATTGGGATTCCAGGTAAGCTCTGGTTTTTGTCCCTGGCTGCCTCCAGTTGCGATTACAGGGAGTAGGAGAAGACATACACAAGATTGGTCATTTAAAATGCGTGATGCATGGATGAGTATAAAAGGAGGACCACAAGCTGAAACATGCCGTGGATTTCAATGCATCCACATTTGCTATGCTGCTGTGCAGTTTCTTCAGACATCACAGATCTGTAATATCGATACTCTACTGTGGGTGCACTTCAAAATTATATCCATAATATAAATAACTTTGTTTTTATGTACTTACTGGTTATATGTTCTGAATACGAGCAGCATGGTTGTTCAGTAGGCAGAACTGTCGTCTCCAGTGTGAGTACTTTGTATAAGTGGGTGAGAAAGGGGGGTGGCATGAATAATTTGGGGCAAGTGCCATTCCCTTATGGATGCCGCTCTGGCCGGTTGTCCATCTCGCCCATGTTTAGATCAATGCCTGTCTGGTGCTCCTAATACTTAGCAATAATAGCTTACTTTACCGCCTCCTATAGCCGGTGGTGCCCAAGGCAACGCATAATTCGCCTAAGCCAAAAAGTAGCCTGGGTTGCCTCACAGCTCCAAGGTAGGGGTTTCAATCCCAGTCCTGCTGTAGGCATGTGGAGTTTCCATATACTCCCTATGTAACGTGGGTCTCCTCAAGCAGTCCAGAGATATGCATTGTTCAATATCTATTTTAAATATCACAATATCACAGTTAAAATTGATATTTTTTGCTAGCCAAATCAGCCTCTACTTAAGTATCATACAGCTGATGCATTGCAATACAGGAAAAATACGTAATCAAGCACTTGGCTTTAACGGTAATATATTGTGTCATATTGATTTTGTTGATTGTGTATATTTTACAGAATGACTTAGGAACTAGCATTCAGCAGGGAAACAGTTACAATGGGAGTCTGAGTCTATCTCAAATGAACTTTCACCTCCCCTGTCGAGTTATTGAATGTGTTTGTTTTCAGACTGGATTGAATTACTTTGAAAATAGTTCTAATTTCGCTTTTCATATTTTAAAACCTCAATTGCAGGGACTAAAACTTAGAATTGATATTTTTTGAATTGATTATAAAGACAGAATTCAAAATGACATGTTTCCATTTTGGGCAACACAAGGAGAAGTGACAGACTCCTCACATCGATCTCGGGGTGGGAACTGAACCCACAGCTGGGGAGGTGAGCAGTTACTGACCCACCCAGAATGAAAATACAGTATTAAGAATTCATACAGTTATCCAACTAGACTCATCTACTTCTTTGTGCTTAATTTGTGAAATGCTGAGCAGTGGTGAAAATCAGCATACACGAGAGAATACCTGAACTGGGAAACAGCTCTAGGCCACCAATGGTGACATTTTCCGTTTCATTTAAATGGCTGTTGACGTTGCACCAATGTCGGCAACATCAATAAACTGATGTAGGATTAATTGCTGACAGCCCATTCTCATTTTAAATCAACACCATAATCATTCAAGTCAAGCACACATTTCAGAGCAATCGTTTTTAGCCTTAGTGGCTAAAAGCGCGCGTTGTTATAAATGTTGCAGACAGTACGGAAGGAAGAGTTTCTTCTTTCTTCTAGAAACGGCATTGTGAATTGAATCAGCGTGCAACCGTTTGTACTAGAAACTGTATTGTGACCCAATGAAGCTGTAACTTATTATGCAGTAATTTACGATTCGTCTTTAATGGCATCCAAGTAGCCTACATGGCTTTAGTGAAATTCTGACGTTGCGAGTGTATATCCATCCTGCAAGCCTATAATCAATAGATTTTGTTTAATGATAGGAAACCATTATGCTGAATGACACGGCCATTTTTTTTTATATTTAGGAGATGGGTGGATATAATTTGCTCAGAGGTACATATCAATAACAGTGTATGATGTGTTAAGGTAGGTCATTAAAACCAAGCCATTTGAAAGTGCTCCCTGGATTCAGCACCTTTACAGATGCAATGTTAGTTGTCCGGTATACTATGGCCTTCCTGCAGCAATCCACCCTGCCAGTAGGTCCGTTGTGGTTTTACCTTGGGTCACCTTAGATCGAAGCATAGTGCAGCTTCAACTACTCTTGCAGAAATTCCCCAAAAAAAAAACAAAAAGTTTTTTTTTCTTTCGGGGGAGGAGTGTTTTTGACAGCTACTGAGCGGTATGGCAGTTTTCTTCCTGGGATTTTGCAACACCTCACAGAAAAAGTTTTGTTTTCCCAAACCGCCACAGGAGGTACTTTAACTGAAATCTTCTTGCAAGTCAAAGTCAAGTCAAAATATCTTTACTGTCACCTCAGCTCTATGATGCCTGACTTACAGATGAAATTTTCTTCAGACGTGCTGCAAATAGAAAAAATACAGTAAAATCAAAAATAAGAACATTAAAATATAAAATGTAAAATATCAGACATACAGGACACACAACAAGAAACCTAAGACGTGGAATGCAACACCATGAATCGTAAATACATAAATAAAACAAATATGTGGACTTTGCAGTGCTGAACTGTGATGTGGGGAAAGGTTTGCATAATGGTTAGGAAACACAAGGTGAGACTGGCCACTGAACTAACTGGACTTTATACCATGCAGATTGCACCCTTGACCGTGAATTACTTTAGTATCAATTACCTTGAAGTAATATGGCATGTAAATTGTGTGTCTAGTAAGCAATAATAATAATAGCATGCAAAAAAGTTAGCATACTAGCCTAGTGCAAAATTATTTTCCTCTGTTTTTATGGACCCTGGCAAATTGGCTTCATTTGCCCCTGGGGACCATTAAAGGTCAATTAATGTAGTCAGCTTAACGACAGAGGGCTTTAGCAAATGAAAGTTCTCTGGATTGCAGTACATTACATCAATAATGCCAAGATCAGGGTCAAATATGGAAGGGCCTGGTCTTCCGGCACTGGATGTAATAGTGGCCTGGGAGCTTTTAGCTAAGTGTTTGTCGTGTCACAAGCGGCACCGCACACACGGCCCTGCTGTGAACCCTCTACTGGCCGCAAGTTATGACTCCCCCACGCTAATCCTCTGGTTCCACAGCTGCCAGGTGTTCTTAACCATGGTTTAAATGGTACATCTTGTGTTGCGATGTTAACTGGGCGATGGGGAATGTGCACCCATATTTGACACCTTTTACGGAATTAGTCAGGTGGGGTATGGCTGAAATGGAATTAATGACCGGGTAAAACTTTTGAAAGTTCAGAAGTAGCCTGAGTGATCTGCATCAGCACTAGGTCAACTGGTGCACTGGAATGTTGTCGGTATTTGCCCTTGGTGCTGGGTGAGGCTGTAGTACACTCTGGGTCCTGGATTCAGGGGGCAGTGGGAGCAGGGGGGAGCACTGTGTACTAGCCAGTGTGCATCTGTCTCAGTCCTGGACCTCCTCCAATGCAAAATATAATGTTGATCTCAGCAGCTGCTGACGGAAGATATGCTCATCTCTGTCAGGACCTGTTTTCCAGCAGAAGGCAAATTATGTCTAATGACCATCCGGCCACTTAGTGCTCCGTGTTTTTTTTTCCCCTTTTTAATGAACATTTTAGACATCCGATTTGGTTGCCAATTATTTTTGTCAAGGTACATATATCAAAAGCCAGTGGCCTTCAGGGTGGTGAAAAGCACCAATTAGGACTGGGGGAAGTGTTTTTCTATTGGCTGGCTGCATAATCAGGCCAGCCAATGAAAGACAGCAGCAGTATTCTGAAGCTTCTAGCTCACCTTAATGAATTGCATTGGAGAGGACAGGTTAAATACCTACGTGTGTGGCTCTCTAGGTGTATGCGTGTGAAAATGTGGCTTATGAGCATCCACCCATCCGTCCATCCATCCATCCTCCAGCTTATCCAGTACAGGGTCACAGTGAACCTGGAAATTTGACACTATACTACGCTTTTACTATACTATACTATACTAGGCTTATGATTTTGAATATGTAAACCAAGCTGGCAATAGTTTGAATTTACTGTGCTGCCTAATGGCCACAATGTAGTTTTTTAGCCTCTTCCTTGGTATGGCTTAATCAGGTTGAAACTTTTGCACACGTCCTCCAATGAAACCAAATAATTTCAATTACCTTGACGTCTGCACTGGCCGATGGGGGGGGGGGTTTAAAAAATCAGGAATAGTGGTTGAAATGAGCTCAGAGTTTTTCTTTGTATAGCATTAGTGTTTAAGGGTCAAGTCCCATGAAGCTTAAAAGCATGTAAAGGGAGGAGATATATCTGTGTCACTACAGTCATTTTGGTGACACGTGTGCTCAAACCCCTGTGCAGGTAAAAGTGTTCTGATCCTACCTGGGATTTATTGCAGGTTAAGGCAGTTTGGAGCTAAGTTAAAGCCTTCACAGCACTCAGGGGCCTGTTGTTTCTGAAAAAGAAAAAAAATCAATGACATGCAATATTGTTGTGTTTCCTGTGCTGAGAGCAGCTCAGGCTAGAAATCTGAGGGGTTCCAGCCTAATGCAATTGAACAACACACAGGATGGTCTGTTGGTTTTTCTGTGAGTGCACAATCGGGCAGCCTATTTTTGCAGGCCACAGGCGTCAAAAGCCCAGTGCCAGATGGGGAAACAGCCATTGTTCCCAACCGCCTGCCCTCCGTGCTGACCAATCCTCTCAGTGCACTCTAAGCAAACGAGCAGAGAGGGATCCATCGTAGCCATGTGGAAAAACAGCACGATGATTGTGGGGTGCGTGGGTGGGAGGCAGTGGGGGGGGGCTGACCGACCTGTGTTACAGCCTATTATCCTTCAGGGCCGGGCTCAGTGGACTATTATGCTCATCCTATCATGTTTTCCTCTCAGAGAGACAAGGGAACAATTTCACCCACTGTAAAACCAGGGAATAAACTGATTTTTTTTTTTCTTTCGGTGGGGAGTCACAACTGAATGAGTCCACCTCTTATAACCCATTCAGCAGTGACCCCACCCCCCACCCAAAAAAAAAAAAAAATATAGCTATATATAAAAAATTCTGGACTTAAGTGCTTTGCGCTGCAAACCAGGCAATCAAGAGGCAGCACGTCCTCAGGTTATGAGTGAATTACAAATGTGATCCACACAGGCCGATTTAAAAAGGCCCTCCTTAGAATGAGTAACAAGGACAGACTGACACAAAAGCGAGAAGAAAGAATCGGGATATTAAATAAATGGATTTATTAGAGGATAACGTATGTGAGCACTAAAATACGTTCTTTATGATAGTGTTAGTCTCCTATTGATTCTCTTATCTGAGTCTGTGTCCGGCAGATAAAGCCTTTTTTTTTTCCTTATGGTGCATGTCTAATTTTAATAACCGCTGCCTGGGTACCGGGAAGTCCATTGTTCAACATATGGCATCGCACAAACAAAACGCTAAGATGTGGCTAGAAGCATGTAGTGAAAAACCTTCAGAGAGACGGATGCCAACGGCGGCGGTACCTCATTATTTAATGGCACGATTTCCCAGAAATGCACTTTTTATGCTGCAGGGGACAGCCCACACTGTGATGCCTCGCAGAAATTCCCCTGGCCATATGCTTGCTCTTTACACGGGCGTTCAGTCCAATGGCGGCTCTAATTATATGCTGCATGTGACCTATCTGAATGGCCCTTACGTCTAAAATAGGCCGCTGGGAAACGGGGCTGTGTGGGGCAGTTTGTGACTAAGCCACTTGTTTGTCGTGACGCTCCAGGCCAGCTGTCAGAGTGGCTTCCAGCTTTCCTCGACACCCGCACGGGCAACTCGCGTCATGCTGACACAGCTGCTTAAATGCCGCTAACAATTTCTACATGCAGTGGGGGCGGTGAAAGTAGTTACCGTTGATTGCAGTCTACATGCACTCAGGTCTAGTTTCAGTTCTGCTTCAGGAGGTTTACATCACATTTTATTCATTATTGCTGATATTCTAACCCATGGTGCTTAAGTGGACATTGTGGCTAAATGTAATTTGTTACAAATATCAATGGAAGGCCGTGCAACAGCATCAACAATTCATTCCTCCATCTATCCATCTGGCCAGACCTGCTTGTCCACTACAGAGTCCTAGTAAGCCTGGAGCCAGTCCTAGGAACTACAGGGTGTGAGGCTAGGGAGAACGTAGACAGGATGCCATTCCATTACAATGCAGGCATTCACAATATTCACAGTTTAATGCAGCACGTGAATGTTGTACTTCAAGTGTGCATTACGTAATGCTTGCAAGATCCATCTGGGAAATGTGGGTGCCATACTGTGGTAGAAATGGCCCTTAAATCCAAAACCATGTGGCCCTTAAATGTAAAATGTGAGCAAACATCACTTCTCTGCATTAACTTGTCTGGCAAATCCAGGAGCGTCAAACAGCCCCACCTGACTAGAATAAAAGTTTGCGAAGTGTGGCATAATTAACATTCCAGACGAATAAGCGAATCCGTAAATGAAATAGCTTCAAAATTGTTTCGCTAGTGGTAATTGCATGACAACTGCAGGCCTGCAGAAGTGTTTGTTGCTTAGGAATCCCCCCACGCGTCACGCTGCGAAGCCTCTGGCTGACACACATGGCGCTTACCTCAGCATATGTCTTCTAGGGTTACCCGTAAGATCAGGCCAGACTGTCAGGTGGCTGAGAGAGACTTCAGAGGTCCTCCAGTTCGGTAGTTAAGATCCACTTTTCATTTTCATACCAAAACGTACGATCTGTCTCACCTGTCTCTGGTTTAGCAGATTATGTGATGAACTGCTTGTGAAATTGCTAAACCCATATTTATAGTAGATAATGTCACAAATTTAAAATTTATTGCTCCGAGATATTGCTTAGGACTATCGTAAACAGAAATCTGTTTTCAAAAATTACATAATGAAATGTATAATGTCTATACAGAACTGTGAAGGAGTATTTAGCTCCATTTTGAGTTTTTGCATGATTGCATACTCGAGCCATTTATTTAGTAAAGAAATGTATGAATCATTTAATGCTCTGTGTAGAATAGGTACTTTCCCACTTATGATCAATAACTGGTTACGCCACCCTTATTGCCCGTCAGTGCTACTAAACACTTCATGTAATTATTGATCAGCCTCTCTCAGTGCCATGCTGGAATTTTGGCTCATTCCGCCATGCAGAACTGCTTTGACTCAGAGACATTTGTAGGATTTGGAGAGGGTAATGTGAGTTTCTAGTGCTGCTGTAACAGCCTGATTTAGGGCTGGACTTCTGTTCCATCCATCCATCCATCCATCCATCCATCCATCCATCCATCCATCCAGATTCTCCAGACATCACAGGGCCAATGCCCACAAAAACAACAGGTCCCTTATCCGTTATTCACAGGGAGGAGTGCTTTCTGTCATGGATTTCTTCCCTGCGTCCCAATTTTGCCCAGGGCTTTTCTGATGAAGTCACAAACACATCAGCAGAAATGGGAAAGGACTGAACATCAATGAACTGCTCTTCATGCATTCGGAGAGATTCTGAAAGGAGTGTATTTGCTTGAAAGATTCAGCATCATCCCAAAACTTTTTTGTTCTTGAGGAATTTCTTTTTGTCTCAAGAATCTGTATGCAGCCTATAAGAGTCAAAGTTAGTGAGATTTATGTTGGGTAGGTTTGGCCCAGATCAAGACTTTTTTAGATTGGAAATACTCCAAGGTTGTGCAGAAAAGGTGGAGAGAGTAACTCCTCGGCAACCCTATCTCAAGCCCCTGCATTCGTTAAGGCAATGTCAGGAACAGGTCTGACAATGAGGATGAGTTGTTCTGTTTGCCGAGCCCACCCAATGTGGGTACCACCCCCTTGAGAACCAGCACACTTAATTGGGTCATCTGGGATACCAGTGACTGCACCTGGACTGCAGCATAGAGGGTCACCACTGCCAAACCGTGGTGGACACGTGATGGATCCACTATCTTTCTGATTTGACCAAGTGTGTTTCCTGGTACCGATGGCTACCTTCATCCTAAATTTTACACCCACCACAGTGCAAATGAGGACAGTCACGGGCAAATTGCAGGTGGCACTGAAACCTCAGATAGTTTTAGGGTGGCTCTAGCAGTCCTTGTCTGCAAGAAGAGCTCCTTTTGGTGGTTTACAGTGGTACTGGCTGATGGAGTTGACCCCCAAAACTAAACATAAAATGGCCTTTATCATCAGCTTGGGGCATTGGCAGTTTTGGGTGATGTCCTTCAGACTTTGCAGTGTCCCTACAACATTTGCTTGCCTTCTGGAGAGGTTAGGTTCGTCTCCCATTACATAGACTTGCTCGCGTGGTGTACTTCACTCTGTGGTGCAGGTGGCAGGATTCAACTGAGTCATACACAACCTGTAGCAGTTTCTTGCTCACATCCATCAGGTTGGCCTCGACATCAACCCCAGGAGGTGTGGGGTGCTGCATTGTGAGATGGTACTCCTGAGTCCTCTAGCAAGCAACAAAAGCATGGCGACCAACCCAGCAAAGGGAGTAACTGTCCAGGATTGGCCTCTGCCCTCTAACATCACTGAATTGTGCAGTGTCCTGGGTTTGGCATCCTATTTTCTACGCTTCATCAATGATTTGCTACCATTGCTACCCCATACCAAGACATTAACTGAGAGACAAAGGGCAGATGATGCACTCTGAACTCACCAAGGCTTCCATCCTGGTATACGCTGATGTACAACAACTTTTCATTGTAGACAATGTTGCCAGCATGTGTGAAAATTGGAATGGTGTTGTCTCAGCAATAAGAAGATGGAGAATGTGTGGTCACTGTGGTGGCCTACTAAAGTCATGCATTAAGTCACCCAGAGTGCAGCTACTGCAGCACACGCCAAGCATTCCAAGGCCTGAGCCACTTCTGTCCCTACATTTACAGGTTTCTCCTGTGCTGATCCCCTGATTCACTCATGTAGCTGCTTAGCTTCAAGTCACTTGAGGGACTGCTGGCTCAGTGGATCAGTGCACTCCAAGGCTATGATTCTGAGATGTGGAAATCGAGCAGAGGGAGAATGGTGCGGTGGTCTTTAACACTGAAATAAAGGGATGCTATTCACAGTGGATGAATAAGGGTGGCTGTATATGTGGGGTTTGGGTCCCCACCAGAGGCTGAGGAGCATGACAAAGCTGGTATGGAGTACCTGTCAGACATTAGCAGACTAATGACTATCATTGGCCAGGATCCACAGGGACCTGGCTTGGTTCTACCTGACCTGCAAGAAAGGGTTGTCCCAGGAGCTCTGCAACTACTAGGCAGGGCCATGTGAAGTACTGGGCAGATTCTCAACGTCTAGCCCATAATGAGGTGCCCCAGTATTATGTTCGACCTTTTGGGGGGGGATCACTGTGTACTTCTGGGATGTGTGATCTAGCATGCCTTTCTGCATTCATCATGTTGCAACCTGTTTAGTGTCATAAGTTAATCACATTCTTTATTAACTTTACCTTACAGTTCTTTCATCCTCTACTGTTTCATTGTTCTGTTTATACTTCTGTTACTGTTGTGATGTGTTTATACCATCAGCTGTCATAGTGGTTGTTGCATGACGATGCCCTGCATGACGGTAAATTGTGTGTTGTTTGTGTGCATAGCAGTAAAGTCTCATTATGGAACCCCGGCTCACCATGGTATTGTTTTAGTTATATGTGGGTTAATTAATATGAAATCAAAAATATAATACATGTTATGAAGTAATGGTGAGACACAAAAACAT
The DNA here is from genome assembly GCA_009936485.2 of Gymnarchus niloticus. Taxonomy (NCBI): domain Eukaryota; kingdom Metazoa; phylum Chordata; class Actinopteri; order Osteoglossiformes; family Gymnarchidae; genus Gymnarchus; species Gymnarchus niloticus. Next base: position 5,240,853 of record JAACJT020000033.1, on the reverse strand, counting down.
GAATGGAGAAAAACAGAGAGGCAGAGAATAAAAATATAGACAAGCCAAAAGGGAACTCTTAGTTTCTCAGTGATTTCTTGAAAATCAGCCATTTGGCCATAGCACGCTTGTTTGAGGAGTGTTACACTAAACAGCTGTGTGATGTTCCAGAAGGTCTGGGTAGTACTTGTGCTTTCAGGACCAGCAGAGGGAGAAGCTAATGGTCCACTCTTTCACAATCTTGGTGGCCAGCCACTGTCAGTGTGTCATCGCTCAGGCCATCAAGTCAGCTCATCTAAAAGTTTTATTAAGCTTTTTCTCCTATTCCCCCTTCTCTGGGAAATGCCAGAACATGGATGAGGATTCCTTAAAGAATCCTCGCATTAAATCCAGGTGCATAGACGTAAGTTTCAACTTTCCCAGTAGTCACTCGACAAGTCAAAACATGACAGCGGCTCCACTGGAATTTTATTTCCTGCAGTTATTGCCATATAAACAATGTGTTGTTTCTTGATAAAATATTCGAACAGACTCCGGTTACGGCCTGTTCTGGGTTTACTGGGTACATTATAAATATATTTGATGTAAACAGTTAAACAGCATTCTTTGCCGTTACACAACATCTATCGTATATTAATATTCGATAGCTATTTTATGAAAACATATGAAAAAGTACATTCCAGTTCAATGATCTAAAAAAGTTGTGGAACTGGGACTCAGTGACATAAGGTTTCATTTTTCATATACATTTTGAGTTGCCATGTAGTTTGTTTGCTCCTGTATCCAAATATTTCCGTTTCTTTTTTGTTGCATTTCCATAATAGCTTTTCAAAGACTCGACCAATTGCTGGAAGATGGATGGATGGACATCAAAGTATTTCATAGTCAATTGCGGATACTTTCTTCCGTTTTGTTGATATTTTGTACTTCTATATGTGTACTTCTGCTTTTGAAAAGAAAGTTAAACTGGAACTTTCGATGGACATGGATGTATAAATTTGCATAAATCAGTCAAATTATCATCAGGTTTTTTGCTGTCAAGATATGCAGGAAAAAAGGAGATATACAGAAACGGATGGATTTGTTCTATTTTTATATGTGTGACACATTACATAATACAGTTTTCACTGTTTTCAAAGTATGTGTTTTGTATTAATGTGGGTGCTTGGATCCTCTGGATGCAATTGTGAATTTAGGATATCAACAAATGTTTAACAAAAAAAAAAAACAGAAGCATCTTCGGCAAGCGACCCATTTTAGCGTTCTTCAGATGCGTCAGTCCTGAAACCTTCAAACTGGCAGTGATTCAGCATTAATGTGGTTCTGAATCAGCTGCCGTTCTGTTGTCAGTCACCCGAGCTGCAGCACCAGGAACTTCGCCCAATGCTTCAGCATTCGGCACCGGGTTTCCATTGGATTCAGCTTCGTATAAAATACCCCTACAGGCACACGCACACACACCCCACCTCCCAAGTAAGGCATCCCTCGCTACTTGTCATTGATAATAAATCAGCGTCTCAACTCGCACTGGTGCAGCCGTGAATTTTAATGAACGTTTAAAACACCATTAAAGTGGGATACGGATGATAAGAACCGTTCCTGGTTCTCCACACAGAATTTGCCCGCGCCGTCGGCTGCGATGGGGACTCGTCCCCCCGCTTGTTGATGAAGACCCTTACCTGCGGCATTTCCGGTTTGTTCGTCCTTTTTCTTTCTTGGCTGTAATGCGCACCGTTCACCATATCACCTATCTCCGAATCACATCTCTCAGAAATTGTCACAGCTGTCATGTTGTCAGAACGTCGAAAGAGATTCAGCCGACGAGAAACGCTGGCTCGGTGGCCTCGCTCTGCTAGCTTTTTATCGAGCCTTCGCTTGCTGCTAGGTGACCGAACTGTCAGGTAAATGGAATAGATGAATAAAAAGGCAGAAGCAGTGTTTGCGCTCAATGGGGTGAGAAACACAACATGAATGCCTTTGCTATCGATTTAACTATTAGCTGTTCTGAGTTTTGGTTACAAGCCCACGTCTTCACTGTCTACAGGCCTTGTGATGAGTACTGGGCTCCTTTTTGTTTCCGTTCAATATCCCAACTGTCATATAAAACTGAAAGATATGTCTGTTTGTTTGGATGCAATATTCAAGGTTGAACATCAGATGCTATCATCTCACATTCACTCGGATCACCAATGGACACAAAGAACATGAAAACAAATGATCCGTTGCGTGTAAAAACTAAAACTTATTTTATAATCCTTAAGTTAAACATCCTTGCTAATGGCTGCAGTCGTTTCCTTCCTGACAGTGATATGCCAGAGCATACGGCTCGGCCCACAAAATCCTCTCTTGTCTGGCTATTGCTTTCGTCCCCCCCCCCCCCCCCCCCCCGCCCCCCCCCCCCCCCCCCCCTCTTCCCCTCCTCTTTTCTCCCCCCCCCCCCCCCCCCCCATACCCCTCACGTCTTCTCATGTTGTTCACAGAGACGCTAGGTAAAGAGATTTGTCTACATTTCAAATGACGGTACACTCGATCCTGAGTCCCTCCTTTGGGGGTATTCAGATTGGACGTCTGCTGTCTGCCAACCGACTGCCTGCGTGGAAGGAACAGAACTCGATATGTGCCAGAAATGACTGCAGCAGGCAGACCATTCCTGGACTAGATCGATGGCATGGACTCTCAAATGTGAACCTGGGCCTTGTTGCATGCTGGCACCAAGTGGCTCACTTTCTTCCTCTTCCCAACGGGTCTTTCTACAAGGGGCCAGATGGAATTCTGGCAAATCTAGCCACCCCCTTTTTTTTTTTTTTTTTTTTTTGCCATCCAGCCTGCTGAGATCTGTGCTTGGCGACTGAATCATGGTATGCATAAACATGGTTAAAACACTGTATCCAGTTGTAGTGGTCAACTTTAGAACTCCAGGCATGGAATATGTGGCGGAATGCTCTTGGAGTTCTGTCAGAATTCTGGTGTAGAATTGGCCTGTTGTTGTGAATATCTGTCAGATTTTCCATGACAATGCTGCATTCTGGGCAAAGTAGAACACCCATTTCCTTAAACTTGCACAACCTGTTGATGTTTCCCAAATAAGGGGAGAGTACAGATGAACTCCACTTCTACCATGTATTTTTTCTCTAGTTTGAGACTGAATGAAATCTGAAGGACACTGCTAATATCAGTGTCGTTCTGCTGTTGTGTCACGGACAGAGGCATGTGTTCCGGTGGGCTGATTCACGTGTTTTGTCAGCTGTTTTTGATATAACTTAGTGTTAGAATGCATGCTCTGTTTATATGTGGCCTTGATTTCCACCCTGAGCTTCTCCAGTTTGGTATATCCTTCATGTTACTGTTTTCATTTGGCCCAGTTGTCTGCCAGAACCACACAAGAATTAATTTGTATTAATTGTCTTATGTACATAATAAGGTGGGTCAGCACAGTCTCAGGAGTATGAAAGGGCTTCCAAATGCCAGCTGAGGCCACAGGAGTCTTGCTTGTTTCTTTTACGTACATTTTGTTTACTTCCAAATTAACTCAAAAAGAGCCCATTAGCTCCTATTCCCAAATACAAATCGGCTGATATAAATAATTTCTGCAGCATATTCGTGCAAAGTTAGACCGTGTCTCCCAGGACCACTCTCATCTCGCAAAGAAAACATCAATCTATTGATGGAAAATATTCTTGTGCAGGAGGAAAAAATATATTAGGCATGAATAGTCACTCTGTGCTCCTGTCTGACTTGACACAGGAGTAGATGTTTTTTTCTAAAATGTGCATATAATTTGATTTTGATTTATGATTCATCATTCATAAAAAAGAATAGAGTAAAGACGAGACGTTCTAGGCATGTGCCAAGAAGCAAAATATAAATCAAAAAAGGACTGAGGACAAATTCAGTCATATAAGGCCTAATCCAATGTAGAATCAATAAATTCTCAATGTTAATGGGGAAAAATGATTTGCTAATGTAATACAAATATGATTCCCCTGTCTTTGCTCGCAGTGTGCAAGGGCTGGTTCAGTTGGTTTTAGTGGTAATTTATTCTAGAGCAACACTTCTCTCATTGTAATTTTATTGATAAATCTGGAGTAGCTGCACCCTGAGCTGAAGGATGCACATTTTAGCAGCTGTTGTGGAAGCAAAGATGAATCGCTTCTGGATGAACATAAAAACATTGTCATTCAACAGGGGACAAAATGTGATCTGTGGCTACTTTGTTTGACGTAACGGTAAACCGTTTGACTCGTCTTTCTGATAGTGCGAGTGCAAAGATAGAATAGCTGTGTGTGTTTGGGCCCAATGAAACTGTGTAGGAGAAACGAGTTCAGCAGTATGCCTAGTTTACAACACATATATGTCAAAAGCATCAGTGATTCCGCAAGACCCCGGAGTATTTTGTAAGCACTGCTCTGAGTGATAATAAGGTTTGCACGTTGCCCCTTTAATATACACAGTTCTTTTGTTCTTGCTGAAGGATTATCCATGTGCTCTGTCTTCGCTGTATTATTTTTACTTCCCCAGCTCATTAAAAATACTTCCTTGAACAATTTGACAATGTGGGAAGGAAGTAGTTTCATTTTGTAAACCATTTACGAAGCATCGGATTCCTGTAAGTTTGAGGATCGTTGCAGGGGTCGACATTAATATGGAGAAAGACTTTTTAGAATGAGATTTGAGGTATTGAATCCTTACCTCATGACTTGACATCTTGGAAGACAACATTTGCATACCATGGCACATTTTCCAGTCATAATTAGTGCACAATTCAAGGACACACACTGTTCTTGAAAATGAACCACGGTTGACCTAGTCTGTGGGATTATTTTACTAAATTAAGGTCAGAAATAGAACTGTTTATAGCCATAAATGTAAAGTGTTGTTGAACCCTATATTACTAGGATCTGAGGCAGTGCGAAGGGTTATCTAGGTCATCATCTGACCATCAATAAATTTTATTAAAGGTTCCTCAGAACCTCAAGTTCTGTACAAGCACTGCAGCCAGGATAATTCTGAGAGCATGAACTCCTGCCATGGTTGACCTTAATTTTCTGTAGAATCCTCATGGAATCTGTGTGTTTCGATCTGACATCTGGGGGCTCTAGCAGTTTTGGGTGATGCCTTTTAGACTATACAATGTCCCTATAATATTCACTTGCCTCATGGAGGTCTGATGTCCATAAGCACATTTTAAAACTGTATCAGAGGACGATAATATTAAACTATTGTGCTGCTCCTAAATCTTCTACACACGACTATATTCCTTTCGTAGCACTTGATTTAAAGTCAAATGTATGAGTATCTTTTAAGAAGAAGGATATTAAAAGCCACTCATTCAACCTGTTACGTCATCTTAAGTGCTGGACATTGAATAAAAGCTTAACAATCATTAGTATACTCTTTTGGTGCTTGAATTTCAAACATAAAGTCCTTGAAAGGGGTGGTCTTGGTGGTCTGTAAGTAGCAAAAAATGTCCTGCTGTCTGCAAAATTTGCTTTCTTAACACTGCTTCTTGGTAAGAGTCTGTCCAGGTTCAGATCTGCTCAAATTGCTGCTTCAGTTCGCCATTTACTCGCCATGGGCAGCCAGTGGCCTGCAGCTACCTGGCAGGTCGATAGCAAGCTCTTTAAAAGCACACCAGGATTGTCTGCCGTTAAACACTTTCCCAACCTATGTGGAACAGCTCTGACTCATGGTATTGCACAGATTTATGTCAGGAGCCTTTAAGTCAGTCTTCAAGAGATCCAGTATAAATAGTCTCAGTCCATCTTGAAGAATTTTTAGTAAATATGCCATGTCTTAATTGTCACAAATTACCAAACTAATTCTTTGCTAGAGAAACAGATTAATCAGGATGATGTGTTAGGGTCTTTTCCTCCAGGGTCTATTGCAGCCTTGTGCCCTGTGCTGCCTAGGATAGGCCTCAGGCCCTCTTAGACCTTGACCCGGATAAGACGTTTTAAAATGGATTTATGGATCTATGTAATCAGGGTAATGTTTAGAGACACCGTAAATGAAGGTAATGTTTTCCAGATCTATCATGATGATCATAAGCTCAGTACAGGTGACCGGAGCTCATAGTCATACTTCTCTAAAGTGCTTTCAGGAAATAGAGGTCAGGAAGTTAGAGAATTTCAGTCTTAAGTCCAAGCTGGGGAACTTAATTTGTCTCACCACTGTGAAGAGTGGTATAGTCTTTTATCAGTCACCAATATTCAAGCAGATGCATTGTATAGAATAGCATTTGGAGCTAATGTATGATGTTTGGGCATACAGTTAAGGTGACATCAAGAGCAATAAGCAATCTTTCGCGCAACACACCTGATGATGATTAGCCGAGATAACCTTAGTAAAATCCCCACTATATGAAAATATAAACTTTAAAATTGTGAGCTCAGTCAGCTAAGCTACTAAATACAATACGGACCTTAAGAGTTTGTGGCCTTCCCTCAGCCCTGCAGTGGACCTTGCTGAAGACGTATGTGGGCTATTTCCTGAAGACTTTGCGATATTGGTTGGCATGCTGTGTCTCTGTAAATGAAACTGCCCCAGGGGTCATCCAATCATCCTTTCATTAGAGCACCTTCCGCTTTCTGTTGGAGGTCATGTAATTTTATGATCCCAGCTTTCAAGAGTATATGGGGAAGAATAAAGGTGGGGATTGTGTTTCGCAGGAAGTAATGAGTACTTGTCAATCAGTCAGATATAGGTGGTCACCTCAGGGGCAGACTAAACGCTCTCACCTTGCTTTGTTTTTTAAATACCTGGCTACAATTTCCAGTCCTAGTTCTGGCGTGGAAATTATTATATTCATTCAAAGATGTGGACCATGGGCCTTTGGCCATTTTAAATTATGCTGAAGAGCAGGTAAATCACACTGGTCCCTGGTTCTCTGCAACAGTCCATTGTTTGTACTTTGGATTACGAATCCCGAATCTTTCAGATCTCATTATTCCTGAGCCTCGTGGCAAAATGATACTTGTGTGAAACTCCCACACTTCTGATGGCCAGACATACATGTGGATTGTTCTCAATCTCATTTATAACCCTGTTCTACACAGGTCTCCTTCCTTGCTGCCGGTATCAGGCTTATCACATATTAGCACTGTTCGTACACAATGGGATGCTGTTGTCTTAGCAACAGCATTCTCAATTATATGACCAGGATTTTTTTTTTTTTTTGATGTTTAGTAAACTGCAGTGTGTGCTGTCTCGGCGTAAGGTTCTTTTTTGTTCTCTGGAGGAAAAGTGTAATAAATGGTAGGCAGAGAGGCGTATTGTGCTATATTGAATTTGAGAAGCGAGTAGAGAAGCTTGATTCGATGAATGCTGTTTGTTTGTGGTCCTGTGTCGTCTCAGGTGCACCTCGTTACATTACGGCCCAGATCTACCACCCACGTCCATCGTGATCACCTTTCACAACGAGGCCAGAGCCACACTCCTGCGCACCATCCGGAGGTAAGGCTGAGGATTTTGGCTGCTGTACCGCCGGGGCCAATTCTCTGAGTTTTGTCTGAAGTGCAAATGAGCCAGTGTTTTTTTTCATACCTCTGTGGCTCATGAAACGCCATGCTTTCTCTACTAACGCACGCATAAGACTGGCGTAGGAGACAACTGGTCAATGTACAACACTCCTTACAGTGTGATCTTGCCTATAGCAAGGTTTGCTTGCAAATGTTATACCTTAATAGGCTCCTTAACAACTATATGCTGTATCTAGTATGTGCCTTGCATATGACTTTCTATAAAAGCATCTTCAACAAGTAAATGCAAATGATGAGCAATATGACACAAGGCCAATATGCACATAAATGTCATATAAAAGTTCATGAATTGCTGTACATATAAACGGGCTCGCCGGCAGCCAGCCACGAACAAGTGGACCGTTTTAACGAGCTCTGAAGAATTTCTGAACCTGTCATCTGGCAGGAAAAGATTCTGAGCAAATTGCAATTCTGACCAGAGAAATCCTATCTGTCCTAGTCAGGTCCTGCCAGATTCATTTTGAGATGGCTCATCCTAATTGGAGCATGCACCTACCAGAAATACCTGTACAGTTGCAGAAGACAGTCTGGTGCCCGCAGGATCCCAGTAGAATCTGAGAAGTTGCATTCTGTGCAATTTTTCTTCACAGAAAGTTTTGTGGAGGGTTACAAAATAATTTTTTCCCCATCCTTTTCTACAGAAGCACATCTTCTGGACATGCTCTGAGGTTAACTCTCTCTTCCCGTCTTCCCTGTCTCTGTATTTACTTTTAATGGCTACATTTCTAATCCCTCTGCCATTCGCAACAATTGCACAGCATTCTGGGTAATCACCCCCTGAGGCTGAGCAATCCCAGGAGCCACTCTCAGTAGGTGGGGTTTAATTAGCCCGCTGTTTTGTGGCTTCCAGTTTGTTTGTGTCATCGCCTCAGCACAGTATGACTTTAATTATTTATACCCTCTTCTTGTAGCCTATGGTGATGTAACTAAAGAGAACAGGGAAAAAATAATTAGTAATTTTTGTAAGGTTTTGTGGTCTAGCTAGTTTGTCCCATTTGTGTTGCAACCTAAGAGTCAGAGCTAGGACTTTCTTAGCTGCGCAGTACTGTAGTTCTTGGAACCACTCAAAAAGACTGTATTCTCTTCCAACCGCTACCTTAGCGCACCTTATGAACAAACATTGACATAAAATAGCTTTGAAATTTAGGCTCTTGGCCTACATTTCACTGTTTGCTCCTACTAACACAGATTATTATTGACTGAACCCTGAGAAGAGAGAACATTCTAGAAACCTGCGCAATAGTCTATCCCTCCGATACCCCTGGAAGCTAAGGAAGGTGGGAATGACAGAGGCCCCAGCGATAATGCAACAGATGGGAACTCACTTTTCATGGAAGGGAAGAGAGAGCACAGTCATTAACCTAAAACTAGGCTGACCATATGTCCTCTTTTTCCCGAACAGGTCATCTTTTTGGGGCCTAATAATTACGTCCAGCCAGGATTTCTAAATCACCAATACTGTTCCGGATTCAGCTTTTTCTTTCTACGGTCACAATTCATCGTGTGCAGGTGTCCGCCTGCCCCATGCCACCACACTGCCCCAAGTGTCCTCTTTTTTGAAAACCAAAATATGGTCACCCTACTTAAACTACAATGTAATGCTGTATTTATCTCAGGTGTCCTAAACAGAAACCCGAGGACTCTTTGCCTTAGAGTCATAATGGTAAGGAGGTTAGCCGTAACTTAGAAGGAGCTCATAAGGATTTGATTAAATGAAGAGATTTAATATCTACTGTGCCTTCAGTGCATAATTGTGAATATGAATTGCATAAGTTGTAATCCCTCTTTTGATTAGGCTACTGCAGTGATTAGATAATGTTTTGCCTGTTGTCCTGGGAACACTGGAACTGTTTGGTCCTCCTGTGAGCATCTTCCTCACAGCCCGATGAAGGAATATGTCTGAGAACTAAAACATGGCATTCAGACAAAGGCCTGTCAGTTATTCATGTAGCTTAGAGCTTCAAAGTTACGACACACAAAGCTCATCACTAGCCTATAAACATTTCATGAAATCAATATAATGACCTAGTTGGCACAGAAAGTAAGATCGTGAAGATGTGAACTGGCTCAAAATAATTTGAGATTGCCACCGATTTAAGGGATCTTTATATAACTTAACTAGTTGAAATCTTAGATGGCTGCACCACCTTAATGATGACGAGCGATGATCAAAGTCTCTGGAGATTAAGTTGCTGATTCATCTGATGAAATAAGTAGGTGGTAAGGCTCTCCTATTCTGGCTGGACCATGATGGTGGATTACACCATAATGGGTCCTGGTCTAAAGGGAGAAATTGTCTGGTAATAAAGAATCCCTTCCATGCAGTATAGAGGGATTCTGACAGGGCATTTAATAAAGGCGTTTGGATGCTGAATGGATGGCAGATAGGCTGGATGACCACGGAGGCCGAGTGATGAATGGCTTTTGCCTGAACAGCAATGGAAAAGCAGAATCGTGAGTCTGACAGGCATTCAATTATTCACCACGGTGGGTTTGCCAGTTTCTGGAGGAGAGTTTTGTGCATGAGTTGCACATTAACGGCGTGGAGCGTGAAGATGGATGCCGGGTGAGCATGGGGGGAAAAAAATGGGAAAAGTTAGCAACTTAGCAACATGACTCAACATGCATTACAGAGCTTTGATGCCACAGCATGCCAGAGAGCTGCTTCTGTTGGGAGGGATAGTTTCGTTGTGAGTGGATGGACTGAAGCTTGCATGTAGTCTAGGGTGAGAGAAACACAACAGAGTAGGTTCTCAACACAGATTCTTGTGTGTTTAGAAGTGAATCGTTTTTACAATTGATATCAATGGTGGAGCAATATTTTTGCTTCAGTCTTCACCTTTTCTAGAAAAATATTGTAATATTTTCAAGCAGCTGGCATCCCATCTGGGGTTATGTGTGCACTATACTTTATTGGATAGGTTCCAGGCTCACAGCAACCCAGTTCTGGATAGGCTGTTGCAGAAGATGGATGGATGGATGGATGGATGGATGGATGGATGATTTTTAAAAAATATTTAAATTTATTTTTGTATTACAAGGCTGCAAATATAAATTTCACACTTATTCATCTATCCATAAATCTTTCAACACTTTAATCCTACACAGGGTTGAGGGAGATTTATTAATTTGCACTTTTTTTTTTTGCATAGGTTAAAGAACGATTGGCCACAAACATCATAGTGGTTTTTCCAGTTACTTGTGAACTGTAATGCTGCATGTTTCTGTTCACTCTGCGACCCTAGCGTGCTGAACCGCACCCCCGTTCACCTGATTCACGAGATCATCCTGGTGGACGACTTCAGTGAGGACCGTAAGTACCGCTTACGCTGACTGGAGTGGACACGTGCCGAGTGGATGACAGCCCAAGTGAGACACGAGTGAATTTGATGGTCCCGTGTTCTACGGGAAGGGAAACACCCTCCGCTGTCCAGAAAGCAAAGGAGATGTATTGCTGTAAGGGAACAGGAGTCCCTGCAAGATAAGCAGCATGCCAAGTCGACAAGGTTTTGCAGAATCGAAAAGCTTCAAGAACAGTTTCTTCCCTCAAGCCATTCACATCATCACTTGCTAAATGTAGACTGGTGCTGTTACGTACACCAGCAACTGATGTGAAATGTAATGTCTAAGTTTTGCTTATTTTTTTGGCATTATTGCATGCTGCTCATCTCGTTGCAATTTATTGGTATTCTGTTAGATGTTCCTTGTGCTCAGTGTAGCTGAACGAGTAAGCACAATGCACTTGTTGTGCGAGGCTGATAAAAAACATCTCGAGTCTTGTGCCTCTTTCAGCCAATGACTGCCTCCTTCTGACCAAGCTGCCCATGGTGAAGTGTCTTCGGAACGACCAGCGAGAAGGTGCGTGTTTTTTTACAGTCACGGTTGCTGTAGGGTTTTATTTGGCGTGTTTTTTCAACACGGGGTGTCAGTGTGTAAGTAAAGATGCAGTATGTCTCTGATTGGGCTATGCAGAATAACCAAAATTGTTACCCTGAAGCTTTGAATGGTATTTCTAATTTAGTAAGACTACCTGGCTCTTTGACGTTGTCTCTCAGGCATTTTTGTGGATAACAAACTAGCCCTTGTTACCTCACCCCTAGAGCCTCTGTTGATAGAGCTAGCCTCAGTTCTATCATACCCTTAGTACCGTCAGCTGACCGTTAGTGCTTTTCTGTCCATTTTCAACCTGTTGATTCGGTACAGGCTCATGAGATCTGGGGGCCTATCCCAGGCTGCACAGGGCACAAGACAAGTGCAGACCCTGGACTGGACGCCAGTCCATTGCAGGGCACATAAACACGCTACATGCAATTTAGAGACTCCAGTTTGTCTAATCTGGACTGTGGGAAGAAAGCAGATTACCTGGATTAAGACCATACAATACAGGGAGAACATGCAAACCCTAAACATGCATAGTGGAGGTGGGCTTCGAACCCCTTAGCATAGAGGTGTTCATCAGCACTGCTATTCGGTGAGTCACCATGTTGCGTAATGCTCATTGATGGTAAAATAAATTCAAATTGGATTTGAATGTAAGGAATATAAGAGGCTCCTGCAATTTTGTATGGGATAAACAAATGGATGGATGGATGGATGGATGGATGATGGATGGACCGTAAGAGGTAGATGAAAGAAAACCAGATTACATAGCCTCCAGCAGGCCTGAGCTGTCCTTATCCTGACGACATGGCATGCACCCTTGGGTGCCTAGCTGCTGGTCTGCATTGCACAGCAGACAGACTGAGGAGTGCTGACGCCTTGTTAACAAGTCATCCTGCACGCAGTTCTGCAACGCGGACCATTTGGGAAATGGGACTGAGCTTCAAACACCGTTCACATTCGAATGGTACTGAAAGGGATCTCGAATTTGGACATGGTTTTTAGGTAGTGAGGCCTGTCCTCATCGCTGTATCGTGGAAAACCGCTGCAATTCAAATCTTACAGTCATTGCCTCTTCTCACTGTTCATTCTACCATTTGGACTCTGATGAATATAAATATGATAAGTGGTATCTGGCACCATGAGGATAAAGCTATACACTGCTAGTCTAGACAGTGAACAGGCCACAGCTGGTATAACAAAAAAAAACACTACACCATTTCATGCATTCATCCATCCATCCGTCCATCTATACATCCGTTTGCCAAATGCGTTTCTTGATCAGAGTTGCAGAGAACGGTCAAGTTAATTAATTCAATGATTTAATGCACATATGAAGGTTTTGTTAGGGTAAGCTTTTAGGAAACGGATGGATAGATGGAGAGTATATTGACTTGCCTTCCTGTTTATGCAGAGCGGTTCCTGCTGCCTGTGTTTGTTCCAGGCCAGCATGAGTGAGGTAACCTTGGAACAGCATGTTTAATACGCACCCTGACACCTGGTACAGTTTAATGAAAATCCATTTAAGATGCTCTCTGCAGCCCCTCTGCAGGTGAGCCGTTTCATTGCTGATGGCTTACCATGCCTCTCGCACATACGCCTACCCTTTCATGAGTGATTTAAAAATTTCTGACTCCCCTGTCTTGCCAAACCCGCTCTTCACCTGACCTGGCTTTCAGAGCCAGCATGCCATTTCCATTAGGAACCACCTGTTAGGCTGACACAGATTCACAGCCGCCCATCTCATCAAGCTGCAAATCATCTGCCGCCTCAGAGCACGGCAGCATGCCGATTGGATCGGAGGCATCGCCCACAGATGCCTAAAATGGTGATTGGAACAGTGACCCTACCTTAACCGCCCAAGTTCCCCCAAAGGCCAAGTCATTCGAGATTTTTTTCTTGACTGACTATGACATGCATCTCTACTGAATGCAGATGGTACCAATGATGATAATTAACTGGACCTTGGATCAAAAGGCTGTCATCTCAGTCTCCCTCAAGAAGGAGCATAGCTGTCAAGCAACAGCTGTATACTGTAAAATATGCTAAATCTTACACATACAAAATCGTCCTCCTCACATCTCATGATGTGTATGGAAGATGGGTGTGGCACATTTTTCAGCCATGTCATCACTCAGCAGGCTTCTAGGCTACCACTCTGTGGGTTTCAGGTAATAACTGCTAACAGCAAGTATTAAAAAAGTTGAGAAAATGCATAAAATACAGGGCAAACTGAATCCATCTCACCATTAATCATTATGGACCAAAAGGTCATGGATTTGAGTTCCATGTGGCTTGCTAGTCTTATGTTGTTTTGTCTTAAACAAAAAACAAAAATGGTTCAGCGATCTTCCAGAAAAATCACAACCTAAACATTAGTCACTCTGCATGAGCTTTCAGACTGATGAAAATAAAATAATATATTGCGTGATTTACATAAATGTGTAACCTAAGTGTAAAGAATTCCGATTAATGAGCTGTCACTATAATCAAAACTAATGACCCTTGCCTTGTTTCATGGGAGAACCCGAGTCTCCCCATGCTGGCAGAAATGACTCATTAGTCCTAAATCAGAACCACTAGCAGAAATCGTTACCGTTGCAGTTTGATTGTGTTGTAGGCTGTTATTTTTAAATACACGCACTTTTTGGCTCTTCACTGGCCTTGTGAAATACCACGTTGGTCTTCGTCAAACTGGGCTATGGGGTGTGACTCCCAAAAGCTCATCGCCAAAACAACAATCGTAGAGGAATTTACAGTCATTTTTCCACTAAAAGGAAGTGGATGTCATTATCACTGCCCGCCCACCCCCCACACCACTCATACAGACACAGCCCATGTGAACGCGTGCGGTGTTCGTGCAGAGGGCCCCACCCGCGCCTCGCCACTGTCGAAAGGAGGGCATGCTCACCCATCCAGAAAATAAAGTGTTATTATGTGAAATGGGATTTTTAATTGGTCAAAAGCAGCACAGAACCTAGGATGAATCCTGCCATTTTTTTCCAATGGCTTTCGCTGCAGAGCGGGCACGTACCAGTCTCGCTGTTAAGTCGAAAATACCAGTTGATTTTTTTTGGACTTTCCAAACGTGTTTGTGCAGGAATCTTAAGTTTTTTTTGTCTCCGGTTCTCATACCTAGAAGAGTCGCTCGTATTGATTCTTTTCTGGTGAATATATGTTCTGGATTCCATGTAATAGCTCAGGTCCTTCTCAGTACTTTAACTTGTCATCACAGGCCCTCTTCCTCAACTACTGGGGTGGCTGATGCACGTGGATATAAGGATTTATTCCTTCTTGTAGATGTGTATTAATGTGCTGAATATAACACTGAAAGAGTATGTACATTACATCCTATGTTTTCATTCACATGCCCTCTTACTTTTCCTGCAATCAACTGGTATTTCTTCTAGGGCGACCTGACCTGTGCTTTCTGCTATAGGTTCCAGGCATCATGTAACCCTGTACCGGAAAAGTGATTCTGGAAGGTGGATGGAATTACAGATAGATAGATGCATACAATCTTACTATATAGATTGAGAATTGATAGGAGCAGGATGGTGGTGTGGATATAGGAACTTGTTGATCTTCCTGGAATTTCCCAATTTGGGTGTGAGAGCAAAGGAGAGGGGACAGCGCTGATCATGTGATCGATTCTTTCCTCCAGGGCTGATCCGCTCCAGAGTTCGGGGGGCTGATGCTGCTCGGGCGGGGGTCCTCACATTCCTGGACAGTCATTGTGAGGTCAACAAAGACTGGCTACCCCCACTGCTGCAGAGAATAAAGGAGGTACCATAGTCCACCTCAATATGACCAGCCTCCACCCAAATCACATCTCAGATTTCCCCAAGACCTTTCCTAAATTGTTATTTTTTGTCTCTGTCTGGCTGCACAGCTCCAGAGAGATTATACCTAATGGTCCAACACTGTGACTGCTCAGGGAAGGGAACCCGCTTTTTTTAATTGGCTGTTATCACATAGACAGGCAACCTCTTTATGATGGTGCCTCTCACATTCTGTCCATCTCCAGCCAACGAGCCCAGGGGTTCAGGTGCCATTTGCCGCTCAAGAACCCCTAGATTACAGTGAAATGGACATCCATCTCCTGAGTATAGCTTTTAGGTGGTGAAAAGAACCAGAGAATGGATATGGGTCTTCAGATGATGTGGGGGGGTTACAGTAAGTCAGAGGTCTCCAACATTCTTTGCAAGTGGAGAAGATCATTGAAAGTGCTGCCTGGAAGTGGCATCTTCTTGTTTGCTACCTTTGACCCTAGTAGCTTTGGCTTCCTTTCTGATTTTCTGCGGTGACATGCTGTAGTCACCCTGTCATTTAATTTACGTGCTAAAACAGGAATCCTTTGACTACAAGCAATTGATAAATAAAAAAAAAGAAGCAGATTGATTTTCTTGAAGGAATTATATATCAATGTCCATATGTCTATCCCTAAAAGTATTACTTATTGATCTGTATAAATGCTCACAGGAAAAACACACACACACGGTGCTTATGAAAGTCTTCGATGTTACAGTCAGCCATCGTTCAAAGTGCACTGTCGACATCTGTCTAGCCTCAATCATGCATAGCGTTGGCAGTCAAAAGATATAGCTTTTTAAATGGACTTCTGGTACTCATTAAGGAAGTTCTGGAAGTTCCGGTTAGATGAGCTACAGAGAACTCATACTGAGCAGCATCATGGGTTCAAACATTCAGGCCTCCCGTCCTCCTGCTAACTCTCACTGGGGCGAAATGCATCAACAGCAAGCATGGATGTGACGACTCAACACTGAGAGATTATTTTGGGACCTGACATCTCAACAATCACCTTATTTCCCTCATTTCTGTACCATGAAATATTAATCCAATGCTGGCCTGCTAAATCTTGTTATTGCAGAAATTATAAAGGGGAATAAACAAAACATAACTGATATTTCTTTCCTTCAAACATTGACGACTGTGCTAAACATTAATTAGACATTGGTTGGCATCATGCTTTGACAAGAAAGAGAGGGTTAACCATTGTGTTCCTCCAGCTTTTCTTGGTGTGGGAAGAGAACTTCTGTGACTCACTGGTCATTAGCTGGGCTTTGTGGAACAGTTCTAGGAGTTCCTGAGCATGTCAAAAGGTTTGGTACTGACAGGCTCTCTTCCTGTGTTCAAGGATCCAACCCGTGTGGTTAGTCCCATCATTGACATCATTAACATGGACACCTTCGCCTACGTGGCCGCCTCTTCGGATCTGCGTGGAGGTACAGCACCACCTCACACACCTCAGCCCTCCTCTGCCTTTGTCGGACTGCTGGCCTATAGGGTTTCACCGTTCCCTTGGCAACGTGTTATGATGGGGGGGACAGAGTGACAACAAGCATGTAGAAAGCCTCCTTTCCCCTCCCCTTCACCCCTCCAGTTGACCTGAGCTCCTCTTCCCCAGGAGAGGGGTGTGAGAAAAGCATCCGTTATCCCCCATACTGAACGCTCACACTATCGAAGGAACCCTCTCTCATAGCATGAAAATGTGTCATTGTCAATATCGCTACATCGACCCACAGTCTCCAAGGGCTGTGAGGCAGGCCTCCCACATAAAACTCCGGTCCTCCCACATAAAACTCCAGTCCTCCCAGCATCCTCTACATGTAAGATTACCGCCCATAAACTCCCACTCTGCCACAGAAAAGTCATATTGAAATCCCTCAGATGTGTTCTGAGGTTTTAACGCGGACACCAATGGGGGTGTTCAAGCGGTGAACTAAGCAATCTGTGGCTTTAAAAACGTGACAAAAGGTTAGAGAGATTCAGGGGGATAAGCTGCTAATAGGTCCCTGTGAATCATGAAAACCAAGCGTTAATGTCAGCAGAAATGGAGGGCTAAATCATTGACAGACTGTCTCTTCTCAGAGTAAGACTGCAAGCCACAGAGGCTGTTTCTAGGAAATGCTAACGCTTTGCTTATCAGTTGCCCTTTCTCCAAAGTATGAGTCACACAGTGGATCTCCTTAGAGGACATCACCCTCCCACAAACTTGGTCCCTGGGAACCTCAGGCTGCTCCCTATTGTCCTGCCATGAAGGTCTGTCATCTCCAGCCATGGTCATCTGTTCTTCTCCTCTTCCAGGCTTCGACTGGAGCCTCCATTTCAAGTGGGACCAGCTATCTCCCGAGCAGCGAGCCAGTAGGGTCGACCCCACCGAACCCATTAAGTAAGTGAAGCCCACCCCAGCGGAACAATTAAGGAGGCGTGGTGAGGCAACATGGCACTCATGTTGGCTGATGGAGTGACTGCCATCTGAAACCAAATTATCTTCTGTCCTGGAGGGACCTGGCAGTGCGAGGAGTGTGCTGATATAACAGCCCACACTGGGTCAGCATCGCCACCCCCGTCTCCTTGTCCTGTGGACTGTTCCCTCTCACGGTAACCTGGAAACAGACTCACATTTGGAAGAAGCTATTCAGCTATTGATCTTTCACAGTGAAGCTCAGGATAGGTGATATTTTTTTTTCTGAGCAAAAAAAAAAATAAAAGAATAGGTAATTAAGTAGCCCTTTGATATGTCAGACATGTGGATTTTGTTCCATTTAACCCTCACCCGGGCATAATGACGCACTAATGACCAGCTTCAGCTACACGGGCATCCAAACATGCTGTTCTCCATTCCTGTCGCTCACGTGCCGTGGTTTGCTCCGCCTCCTGCTGCTTGAGGGAGGCTCAGCCAAGGTTGTTAGCCGGTGAAGGGTAACGGAGTGCAGCCTTTGGACTGGTGCTTTTTGTGGACCAGAGGCACGCGTGGACTGATTTGTTTGGTAATACAGAAGGCGTAGTGGTGGTTATATGTTAGTAGGACGTTCCAATCCACTACCAACAAAAAAAACAGCTGCAGTTTGCTAGTCTGCTTTCACAAGGGGGTGGTGGGGGAGGCTCCTGAAGATTTTCTTTTCTGCAGGGCTTCTAATGAATGGTTCTAGTGCCCATGCGAGACAGCTGGGAGGGAAGGGCCACGCCTCGTTCCCCGCCAACCCGGACCTTTGTCATCGCTCCTCTCCCAGGGGACCTGACACGGGTCACCACAGAGCTGCTAAATGCCATGGCACGACAGACGGGGATGGAAAGCTGGTCAGAAGACGGGTGGTTAATTGGTGTGCTAGGCTGCGGCGTGAGCTGGGTGGAGAAAGTAGATGACTATGGAGGCTCGGTGAGATGAGCTGCAGGGCTTCTGAAGGAGGGGAGACAGCACAACGCAGATGTTTTGAGAGGTGTGTGTACGTAGAGGCTGAATATGTGATTGTCCCCTCATTAGTTAAATTTGTCCTTCTCACTCACCCGTTTAGCATGCAGCCTCATTTGCTCTGGGCCCACAAACAGCAGGCGTGTTAAAATGACACGGCCGCATGTCCCATGCAGTGACGTATGCATGGCTGGCGTTGCCGGAGTGGGCTGAGCTCCTCCAACTATAAAAATTGACGTTGCCATACCGACAGTCAGCGTGGATGCAAACAGCCGAAGCGCCAGGCTGTTCGATTCATCTCCCTGGCTGGTTCAGTTCATCTCCCTGGCTGGTTCAGTTCATCTCCCTGGCTGGTTCAGTCCATCTCCCTGGCTGTTCGGTACATCTCTTGGGCTGTTCAGCTCATCTCCCTGGCTGGTTCAATCCATCTCCTGGGCTGTTCAGTCCAACTCGCTGGATGGTTCAGTCCATCTCCTGGGCTGTTCGGTCTGTTTCGCTAGCTGGTTCAGTCCATCTTGTGGGCTGTTCAGTCCATTTCCCTGATCACCTTGTCATTTAATCCCAGGAAGATGCTGTTAATGGTGTTGCCGGGCTAATTGGTGCCTTGACCACAAATAAAAAAAAAAACACAAACAAAATAAATGACGTGTCTGGATAATGTGTAAGTAATGCGTGTTCCTATTTTAGCTCCTGTGTCCTCCTCTTCGGTTTTCGCTTGTGCACCCAAAGGTGTTTCTCTCGCATTCATGAGTACATCTGAAGCAGCGAGTGGTGAATCATTACACACGTCAAAAATAGCACCATCTAGTCCATAGCCCAAAGAGCAGGAGATGGCAGGTTGTACATAAACTGCCATTTTGGTACCCCACACTCTGGGTTAGCTGTCTTTATCAGGGTTATCGTTGTGGGGGGCTGTCATCTAGGCGACGGTGTGTCTTGAGTCACCCTCCTCTTTGTAGTGCTTCTGCCTCACCCATTATTGGATGGTTGTACGTAATACGATGTGGCATCTGTCCAGGAACCGGCTCTGTTTGCTCTGATGGCTCTGGTCCATCACTTTGTGCTCCCTGGCTGGGTGTGCTGTGGGCTGGGGCCAGCCCACCGACGTGGACTACAGGTTAGAAGCAGACATCAGGGACATGGAAGCATCGAGGGAAGTCTCCTCCCTCATCGTTTGATCCTGTGTCTCAAATGCCGTGGGCTTGATTGGTTTTTTCACCCCACCCCCTCCCCAACCCCCACCGTCCATGGAAAATCACCCAGTATTTCTGTCCCCTGATAATGAGAATGTATCACCTTACATGGCTCAATAGCCTTGTCCTGTCAGCTCCAATAACAGGCTTTGGCCTTATATTGCTCAATCTTTTCAGGGTGCCCCACACCTCGCTATTCTCTCAGAGAATGGCCGTAAGATGCAGAAATAAATCAGCCCTTCAATATAACATTGCTCTTTCTACATGCAGTAATGAAAACTTTCTGTTCCGCAGATTCCTACCTATAAAGAAAAAATGATCTCTCTAATTTCCACTGCCATGAAGCTGAGTACATTTATTTCACCCATACAGAACATTGTAGAACATCTGTGGAGAGGCAGATGCTTTCAGAGCTGTGTCACAGTGGTGAAGACAGTCATGTCGCCGTTTCCTCCTCTCTATTTTCTGTGTTGCTTTGTAATGTCCTCCCATTCTCCTCCCTGGCAGGACTCCCATCATTGCTGGGGGACTTTTCGTGATTGACAGGTCCTGGTTTAATCACCTGGGGAAATATGACACCGCCATGGACATCTGGGGTGGAGAGAACTTTGGTGAGTGACCTGACCGTGTAGGTTCTCAACAGTGAAACATGCACAAGGGAGCTGCATTTCACTTTGAAATGCTGTTGTATCCTTGATCCCTCTTAATCTGCTGTTGTACCCTTGATCCTGCTTAATCTTTTCGCCTGTGAATGGGGGAGAGTGCGCACGCTGTGTCGCTTTGGATAAAACTCATTGTAACAGATGGGTTGACATTGCCAAAAGCGGGTCAATAACAGTTTCACCCAGGGAAAGGACTTTGTTGGACACTCCAGGCAGCTAAACAAGTCACATGACAAACTAGGCCTTCAATTCCCACTAATCCCAGGAATGGTGGCCAACCTAACGCTACCTTAATGGGTTTTCAAGATCTTTAGCGATTAAATTAAAGTTACTTTCTTGATTCCCTGGAAAAATAAAAATCTGCTGTGCCTAAAATAATTCATCCTAAAAAAGTGGCATAGAGAGTGAGAGTGAGGGTTGTGGCGGATAAGCCTTTTATCATAAACCCTAAAGAATTACTCAGTGTGAGAGTGATAATCATTCAAAATCTGCTAATCTGGAACGCCTGTGGGCTATATTTTCATGCCCCTGTTACATTTACTTAATGTATGTGCTATACTTGTACGTTTCAGTGTGAATGTCTACAGCAGAACATTGGCAGTGAGCTCTTCCCACTACCAATCAAACAGGCTCCTCTCACCTGTGAAGCAAACGCTGCCTTTTTTTTTTTAGACATCTCAAGAGCAATATCACGCTCCAATTAGCAACAGGACACCTCAAATGAGGCCGAAGTTCATATTTTCTAAGGAATAATGTGGAAATAATAATTAGTCATAATAAACAACTGGTTGGGCTCCAGCCCTCTTGTGGACAGTGTAGGTCAGTAAACAGAAGAGGCAGCATGAGGGTTTCCCAGCAGTTTGCCCTGCCAATCCTTCTGAAGATGGATGCCTGTGGTTCCAATGGCCTCTTAGTACCCTCATACAGTTCCTGCACCATCTGTGCATCGTTTGCACCTTGCATGGGCCTCTAGCAGGGCAGCAGCCATCCTGCTGAGGCACGGGGGGCGGACAGGGACCTCAGTTTGTTCCGGAATGTGACACATCTCTGCGAGCGGTTCCCCAGTGTCTCTCTGCCTCCTCCTGGGGTGCCAAGGTAAAAATGCAGGGAGCCCACAGCAGCAAACGCTTCATCGTGCGCCTAGCACAGAGGCGATTCTGGAAGAAAACCGACATGGGAGACATTTACAATCTGTTCCTGCTTCCTATCTGTCACATGTTGCTGGCCCTGGTTGCTTTGCAGCATTGTGTTTGATCAGGCAATGTTATTCTCTTGCGATCTGAGGTCAGGGTAGCGCTTGGTGTCATTGTATCTGCGATCTGCGCAGTCCGTCAATGTCTTTCACTCTCCTTAGGCTGTTTTTCAAATATTTATGCACTTCCGACATTTCTTATTTCAACGTTTTAAAATGATGTAGTCCAGGACAAAACCAGTATATACAGTACTGTGCAAAAGTTTTAGGCACCTATGAAAAAATCCTGTAAAGAGAGGATGCTTTCAAAAATAATGCCTTTAATAGTTTTCATTTATCAATTACCAACAAGCAAAGTGCACAAAACAGAAAAAACCTAAATCAAATCTTTGGTGTGACTACTCCTTCTCTTCAAAACAGCATCAATTCTCCTAGGTGTACATGTGCACAGTTAAGAATTTGGTAGGCATATTGGCCAGTGCATGATTAAACAATTATACCAAACAGGTGTTAATGATCAACAATATCATATGTAGGTTGAAATATAGTCATTAACTGAAACAGAAACAGCTGTGTAGGAGGAACAAAACTGGGGGAGGAACAGCCCTGATCTACACCCAAGTTCTAAACCAAGACAGTTTAATGTAAGAACTCTTACATCATGGCAGAACTGAGCACACCAACAAGACACGTAGTGGTCTTACTGCATCAGCAAGGTCTCTCAAAGGCAGAAATTTCAAGGCAGACTGGTGTTTCCAAACTCTTCTACAGAAGCACAGAGAACCAGGCAACGTTGAGGGTCGAAAACAGATTGGTCAGCCAAGAAAACTTAGTGCAGCAGATGAAAGACATGTCATGCTGACTTCCTTTTGCAATCAGAAGATGTCCAGTGGTGCCATCATCTCAGACTTGGCAGAAACCAGTGAAGAGAAGTCTGTTCATAAGCAGTCTTCATGGAAGATTTGCAGACAAAAATCATACCTCCAATGTGGAAACAAGGCCAAGTGAGTCACCTATGCACAAAAATACAGGAACTAGGGTGCAGAAAAAATGGTAGCAGATGCTCTGGATTGATGAGTCAAAATTTGAAATATTTGACTAACAGAAGGGCTGGAGAGTGGTACAAAGATGAGTGTCTGCAGGCAACAGTGAAGCATGCTCGAAGTTCCTTGCGTGTTTGGGGCAGTATTTCTGTTAATGGAGTTAGGGTGTTGGTCAGAATTAATGATCTCCTCAATGCTGAGAAGTACAGCCAGATACTTATCCATCATGTAATACCATCGGGGAGGCATCTGATCGGGCACAAATTTCTTCTACAGCATGACAGCGACCCCAAACATTCAGCCAAAGTCGTAAAGAGCTATCGTTAGCGAAAAACAAATATAAGGATTCCTGGAGGAGATGGTATGGCCCCCACAGAAACCTAGTCTCAGCATCAAGTCAGTTTGGGATTACATGAAGAGACAGAAGCTACTGGGAAAGTCTAATTCCACAGAAGACCTGTGGGTAGCTCTCCTAGGTGTTTTGAACAGCCTGCCTCCAGAGTCTCTTCAAAAACTGTGCACGTGTGTATCCAGGAGAATTGATGCTGTTTTAAAGTCAAAAGATGATTTTGGCTTTTCATTTAAGGTTTTTTGTGTTTATGGACTTTGAATGTTGTTAATTGATAAATGAAAACTAAATCCTGTCATTATTTGTGAACGCATCCTCTCTTCACACCCTTTTTTCACAAGTGCCTAAGACTTTTACATAGTACTATATATTGTTGGTAAAGTTCATGCCCTCTCTCTGGCATATGTGTCCCCCAGTGATCCCACACGGTGGCGATGAACGTCCTTTCTTTCTCCTTGTGGCTTCGTACAGAGATCTCCTTCCGCGTGTGGATGTGTGGTGGGAGACTCGAGATCGTCCCCTGCAGCCGTGTTGGCCATGTCTTCCGAAAGAAGCACCCATACATCTTCCCAGATGGCAATGCCAACACTTACATCAAGTAAGACTTGTCCCTCTCTGCCGGGGTGCGCTGAGTATGGACAAGACAGAGCCTGCTGAGAGCACGAGGCGATGAGCTGCCTTTGGTCCCGTGGTTAGCAAATTAAACTCTGAGGTTATCAAGCTGCAGGTCAGAGGAAATATTAAGCTTAGAACTCTGAGAATACAGTTTCCTAAGGCATAGCACTTACAAGCTGGAAAGATTATTATTTTTTTTCCTCTAGAAGGTCTGATAGGAAGTTTTCTTTATTTACTCTTGGTCCAGTGGCAGTCAGAGAAGAGTATGCAACATCGTGGTTTATTTTGTGATAAAGCACTGTTGCAGAGGTTTTTTTGCGATGGGTTGGGGGGGTAGATTATGCTGGGCCTGTGTAGGAGTGAGATTTTTTTATCACTGAATTTGTAATGCAGTTCTGCACTCTCTTTTAATCAGATTCCATCTGAAGTTTGGATAAGCCGGTAACCTTTGGGGAGCGGGCAATTTATTAAAAGGCGTTCTTCACTCATTTTCATGTTGAGCTTGTCTTCCAGGAGAGCACCCCATAACACCGTGTAGATCTGATGATGAATAGAAATGAGAAATGCCTGTATCCTATAAGTTTTGCATCTACGTGACGGTGATGCCTTCAGAACCGTTAACAATTCATTACAGCCCTGCATTTCATTGACAGCCGTTAAGCAGGTATAAAGTTTTTTGAAAGCATGCGTCAGGCGATTTGTAGTTTGTAATATGATTGTCTCATGTATCACCTGAAAGTCCACAGTGCTGCTTTTTTTGGGGGGGAAAAAAGGGCAAATAAAGGAACAGCTATACTTCTGAACACTGGAAATAGTGATCTTACCCAGAATGCTCAGCAATGATAAATAACTGGTGCTTTCTGTGTCTAGCTTTTACTGGCATCGAGTTGTATAATGACACACGTTATATTACTCGTGCATCGGTGCTATTTGTGTTGTTTGTGTTACGAGCCAGTAAGATGTTTTTTTTAATGCATCCCAAGGCAGTGCTGCAGTCTTGTGCGTACAGCGATGCAAAAAGTTCAGAGGCAGGAAGTGCCATGTACTTCAGAAGCAGAAGGAAAAAGCAAAGACAGAAAATAGAGCTATATTCCAGCCCATTTGTTCTGGTGGGGGTGTAAGGGTAAAATTGCCCTAATTAAGGTTTCTAGGTCTACTCAAAAGGAGCAAATGGAAATACAAGCAAAGTTCTTTTTATCAGAATTTGTGTATAATGTGAGAGATGCATGAGACAGGAGAGTTAAATTGTGTTATAATAATGTTCTGAAGTGCCGTTCAGTTGCCGTTTTAGCATGCAGAGTCGGGGAGTCTTCATACTCAGCGTCCGTCTCCTGGTCCGTCAACAGACTACATGGAATTTTATGGGGGTTTTGTCACAGCGTCGCTGCAGTCACGCGTTCAGTATTGAGTCCCGACTACAGTTGGGGTGCGAGGAAAGTCGTATCTTGAGGTAAAATGAAAGAGGAGATGATGCTTTAAAAACTTCTGATTTGTGTTTCCGGGGTTAGCAGCCGGTAATGTCCGACATCATAATGGTGCAGCAGCCTGTTGCATGATGGGTAAGATTTCTGACTGGGTCGATAACTGACTTTCTGGTTCAAAGCCATGTATTGCTGTACCACTGGGGAAGATATTCAGTACTCTGTTGCTATCAACTATCTTGGCATCATGTCAGAAGAAGCCACAGTTAGGCTTTTTCCCCTACTTCTGCCTCTTGTGTTCCTGCTATTGATATGAAAACAATTTGCACTTGAGATCACAAAATGTAGCCCTTTTGTACAGGCATCCTCAAAGTAAATGCATTAAACAGGTGACAAGTAGAACGAATCGGCTACATTGACCAAAAGAACCAAGAGCACACCAAGATGACCGCTTCATGACAGTGTTATTCTGTTCTGTCGTGCTTCAGGAACACCCGGAGAACAGCAGAAGTGTGGATGGACGACTTCAAGCTCTTCTACTATTCTGCTCGACCAGCTGCCCGTGGAAAGGCCTATGGGGAGTGAGTGATAGATCAAGCGCTACTGCCACATTATTATCCTGTAAAGAACCAGCTGCCATTCTGCCTGTGGACAGCAAGCTGGGAGGGATGAAGTTGCCCCTTAGTATACATGATTGAATGCAGCTATTGGGTGTGAAATGAAGGACTGGAAAACAGTGGAGGGTACATGGTTCAAATCACCTGTTCGTTTTGCTGCAGAGGAGCGTCTTACTGCGGGCTTCTTCTGAATGCTAATCAGTGGTACATAGCTCCTTTGAACTTGTCCATTTTTGCTGATATTAGTTCTGTACTAAGCGACATAGCTTGTTGCGGTGGTTCCCAAACCTATTCTGTCAGGCCTCTCTTTTACAGGTAAGAATATTTTAAACCCCCCCCACACCACTTCCTGACATTCTGACATATTGGATTTGCACACACATGCATACACATAATGCCCCCACCTTCCCTGGGGTTGAAACTTGGGGGGGATGCCCCTCAGTTTCTGAACCACTGTTGTTTTGAAAGATGGCTTCTTCTCTCCCCTCTTGTCAGCATTCGTGGCAGGGTGCAACTCCGTCAGCACCTCAAATGCAAGTCCTTCAAGTGGTACCTGGACAATGTCTATCCCGAGCTGAAGTAAGAATACTGCCTCTGGCCCATTCTGTCGTTTACTTCTCATTTGGTGGGACTTTGTTATTTGTGGCACTTTGGTGCTATTGCGCTCATTTCAATTCTGAGCTCGTGCGACACATTTCCAAACACAACAAAACATAATTAGTCACAGATAGCCTGTGCATACTGACCGATTAGCAGACTGCTATTTCTACATGCAACATTGAACTATCTTGTTGGCTAGAATGGAAAACATTCTTGGCTGCTGCTGGTTTTCTGTGTTTTAATAGCACCAGTAACACATGGTGTCCCACATGGCTCAGTTCTAAGTCCGTTATTTTTCTGGATATATTTTTGGCAATACTGTAATAACAGTCAAATTTATATTAGAGTGAAACAGCTGAACAACTGATATCAACCAACTTCTAAATTGCCTTAGATAGATCAAATTCTGGGTTAGTTGAAACTTTAACCGACCTGTGTTAAGCATATAACAGGAACATAAACACTACAAAAAACAAGACAATTAAATTTGAGTATTTAATATATAAGTATTGCTAAAATTTCTTCTAGTGCTGACTGAATTAATCAAGACCATGCCTCTGCTTCACTATTCAGAAGCTTGTTCCAAACTGAGACTCTTGGTAAGCTGAAATATTTCCTTTGTTCTTATCTAAACTCGTCTCAAACTGTGGCCCTGTTTTCTTGAATTAGTGCTAACATGAAAGAAGTCCTCAGGGTTGACCTTATCTTTACTCCTGTGTATTTATGTTGTACAAGTGTATCATATATGGAAGAGACTGAGTTCTGCTAACTTGTTCTTGCATGGCAGCCATTTATATTCCTCTATAATCAGAAGCCTTCCTGTCACATTTACTTGTTTTTCTGAGTGACCTTTAAGGCATTTTGGAGTGGGCGGACATGATCTGTAAAAGGTATTGTTGGTAAAGTCTCTCTTGGGGCCTTGTGTGATCTAAGCATGACTTCCATGTGCTCATTGATATACACAGGAACTTAAAAATGCTCAGTTGTACCAGAGTAATGAAGACATGAAGGCATCATTGTAGTCTCCTGAATTTTTAACGAGATTTTCTTATTATCTTAGTCCCCCATACACATAATATATGCATACTGTATGTCCATTGTTCATTTACCCACATTGAATTTCATTTGGTAAATGTCCACCCATTCCATAAATCTTTCTGTTTTCTGACATCGTTGTCTTGTCTCTATCAGATCTTATTTGGCCTACAAATTTAAAGCTTAGGCTATATACTGTACACTCTGTGTAATAGATAAACAGAGATTGTTGTGTTAGAACCATAGGCCATAAGAAAGCAGATTCATTCCACTCAATGATAGATGACAATGTGTTTCTCTGTTATCAAAAAACTTATGATCTCGGATCCATCGCTTTCATTCTTGATTCATCAGGCGCATCGGGAAAGTGCTGTTTCTTTGCCTCTTTAACATTTCCCACATCAGGTTGCATCTCTCCATGCATGGCATTAAGAAATGCACGCATGCGTCTGTCACATCCTGTTTCTGTCTCTGCATTTGCCTGCTTGTTGGCGCTGCCTCATTCAAAGGCTTCGAAAAGCCCAAAACACCTCAGGCTGGAGTCTTCACCCCAAAACCATCAGAAAAACCACGGTAACCTAGCTCGTTATTCTCTCCTGAGACACTTTGTCAAGTCAAAGAGTAATTACAGATTCCCCGTTTACCGTTTGGTGGTCTTCCCTCAGATGGCATTAAAGAAGGTGCTCTACCACACCTCTGCCTGCCCTTTGTAATAATCTGGATTATCCGAATGTGGGAAAGTGGCAGCCGCCATCTCCGCATCGTGGCTGGTAGAGCTTTCATGTTTTGGAATGCCTTTGCTTCTTTCAGCAGATCTTCAGAATCCCCCTTTGCCCACTAATCCCCCGTCATCCAGCTCTTTATATTACCCTTTAATGTTCCCTCGCCCACTCTCTTCCACTTCTCTTCATTCCCGAAATAATAAGGTTTTATGTGCAGTTTGTGTTCCTGTGATTGGTGTTTCCAGTTGTCGGAATTAAATATTGCATACTGTTAATCTTTGTGTACCAACTGTGCAGTGAGCATAGAAAAAGTGCTTTAAAGCCAAATGTATTATTATTGAATTTGATGTTACTGAGTTTATCTGTACCACTTATCCAGTACAGTGTCATGTTCAGCTGGGAGCCTTTTGACAGGCCATCAGACACTTGGGACAGGGTGCTAATCCATTGCATGGCACTCGCTCATGCACTGTGGGTAAATTAAAGACACGAAGTCACTTAACTGCATGTTGTCAGACTGTGTGAGGAAACACAGCGAGGACATGCGACCGCTACATGCACATCCTGGGGCGGGAATCAAACCCACGATCTGGCATGTGATCCCGAAATACAGCCTGCTGAGGCACTGTGCAGGCATTATTGCCTGTATTTGGAATATCATTATTATATCAAGCTTGACTCCTGAAATTAGAGTAGTCTCACAGCTTACAATGTGAGGTAGTGCTTTTGGAATTTCATTCCTGTGCCTAGTCATGGGACAAATGAAGCTTCAAAACCCAGGGTTGAAGGGAATTTCTCCAGCATTGATTGGTAGTTTGGGATAATCCCACCCACCACAGGTTTTGAAGCCTCATTTAGCACCAGCATTGATTGGTTTGTTCAGGATAGTCCCACCCACTACAGGTTTTGAAGCCTCATTTAGCACCAGCATTGGTTGGTTTGTTTAGGATACTCACACCGCCCATGAGGTTTGAAACCTCATTTATCCTATGACTACCTGTGGCACTGTTAGCTGTTTTTCCAGTGAGATGAAGCTTTCTTTAAAGTCCATTCTGGGGCATCCTCATGCTGCGGTCCTGTCCTCATTCTGAACAAAGGTCAAAAACGACTCCAGGGGAAAGCAGTCTGATGAACTCACCAAACTCACTGGCTTCCAGGTTCCTTTTGCTGACAAACCGAGCAGACCGGGCTGTAAAATCCATCAGGCTCTCTCCGGCCACTCAGCTATTGTTTACTAGGCGTTCTCGTCCGTTTCGTTTGGCAACGGCGTGCTCACATCCTCCTGATGCATGTGCATGCTTTGGAATGTGCCTCTTATCTTTACTTCTTACTAATATTCATGGGAAACTGAGCTCAGGCTATCAAGGAGCATTAATGTGATGAAGCGCATTGGGACACACATGCAAGCACTGTGAACCAGGAGTACCTCCTCGCTAGCAAGATGAGCGTGCTTAGTGTGTCATAATGTAATGTAAATTAGAGACTCATTTGGAGTTTTGTGGGAGCTGTTTTCAGAGGGATATGCATGATTTTCTTGTTTTATGTGTCGTGGCTATGGCTCCTGAGAGGTATTTTTTTAATTAATTATGTTAATATATGAATTTCACGTTCAATACCTTTCTAGGAAGCTAAGAGGAAAACTACTATGGGTGAATCTTTGGCAAAATTGGGTCAAAACCTAAATGTACCGATGTTCTTGAGGGCCCCCTAGTGGATGGTGAGCCCCTATGTAATGTATACTCTGAATACCACCTATTTGTGCCCCTACTAGGAAAGGACAATGGGCAAAAACATGCAGGGCAGTCTTGAGCAATGGTGACTGAGCCAAGGTCAGGGTACATGTAATGAGTATACAGAATACTTGGGAGTGAAGATAAGGTCAACTCCAAGTACTGTGTTTATGTTGGCACTAATTCAAGAAGACTCCACAGCTGGAGAAAAGAGCAAAGGAAAAACAATCCACACACAGAGTACCGTGGCTTTTAGATGGACACTGTCTGTGAACTCTGACTGCGCTTGGTCTCGCTTTCCCAGAATTCCTGACGATTCAGACTCCAAGTCGGGGGTGATCAAACAGAGACAGAACTGCCTGGAGTCCCAAACAGCAGAGGGTCAGGACCTACCGGTACTGACACTGGGGCCGTGTACCGGTACCAAGGAGATCCCAGCTCTCAACCAGGTATTACCGCATGCCCTGACACCGGGGCCCCATATGTGTCATTCCACCCTTCCACTAGAGAACCGTGGCCCTCAGCACCACGACAACCACAGATGTATCTGTAATTCTTGCTTACCCAGCTGGATAAATGTAAACATCACACCAAGTGCTTAAGAAAGGCGTTGACAGAATAAGTAATCATTACTGTTTTGCCTTTATACCCTGAGTGTCAGTTATATAAAACTATATATTATATATAGGTTTGCTCTTTCAGTGGTGCAGTGACTTCAGTGAAATAGGCCTTTTTAATTAAACAAGAAGGTGTTAGAAGTTTCAGACAAAGTGTGTTTGCCCACCCCCAGCCCCAGAAATATTTTCAGTCACAGCAGTCACATGGTAATAAGGAGAATTTAAAATTAGTCGTTGTGTTTTTCCAGACTGTGGAAATTTACTTTGACAGTTATCTGAGGCGTACGAGTTTTCTTAGACCAACCAGAAACCTTGCTTGATTGGCCAGGATTAAAGCGTGAACTCGCTGCGGAGGGTGGCATTTTTTGCCCTGTGTGTTCCTTCAAGACTTTGCCTTCCAGGTTAATGGTAGAGCTTTTAAGAGATCGGTGCAATAAACTAACAAGGCTTGGAGGCACGCTAGATTAACGTTAAATTGATACTGTCATGCCACAGTGACCATCGTAAAATGGTACCCAAGCGGCACCCTAATTAGGATTAATATGGACCGCAGCTTCTATAGTAAAATCTGCCCCATTAAACTGAGATATGTGAATGACCTCTGCTTGCTGACCTTCTCATCTGCTGCCATGACGCAACTCACCTGCGACAGATCTATGCTACACTTTTACAGGGGCAACCAGGGTTTGAGTGCCATGGCGCCCCCCGGTGGCAGTTAGTCCACATCATGCATCAATGCCAGGGCTAATGGGTACTGAGAAACATACACCAGAACAACTCAACAGACAGTTGGGGCAAGTACTGTTGTCAGATTTGGAGCAAGCATTTCACAACACACAACATGGAACCTCAATAGGCACTGAGAGTTTCCAAAAACAGCTGCAGCAGTGCCCCCTGTGGTCAGTGTGTTTTACACTGATCTAATCTGGTGTGGTCTGACATATTGTTTGCACATACAGTGTACATGGCTTCAGTGTTTAAGCGAAGCCTTAGTGTACCTGTGATTTACTGGACTACACACTACTTGTAAAACGCACAAGACCAAAATCACGTAGCGGTACCGCTGTTGACCTACATACTGTAAAAGTACCTTGGCGGCATATTTTTTTTCTGCTTGCAATATTTTATGTTAATATTTGATGAATAGTCTAAAATCCCAGCATCAGCCATAATTTCAAGACTTTAAGTGTGCTGGGGGGGTATTAAAAAGAAAACATTAACACGCCTAATATCTGGGGCAAAGTGTGACCTCCTGTTTGCATGCGTCTCACTTGTGCACCTTCAGCTGACAGGCAAAAGACTTTTGCAGTGGCTAACATTCTCATCAGCACCACTCTGAAGTATGGGCTGTCCTAATTGCCACGGATTCTATTCCATTGTTTTCCTACGTGTCTTGGAACCGTCCCCAGGTGTCATCTATCAGCATACTTCTATAATGAGAATGCAAAGCCAAACGCACGCTTATCATTTCTGGCAAGCAAACGATGATGAGTCAGAATGTGGAGCTTCTTTGGCAGCCGTACGGCATTTGCGTACGGCGTGAACGCGTGCCGAGACTTTAACGGTAAATGGGCCTTGAGGTCTGAGGACTGGCACAAAATGTGCAACTGTGTGTTTATATATATATATATATCAGTTGCTAAGACATCTGTTAGTTGGCTGACAACTCTTAACTACACTTCAGAGCAATTATGTTCATAAATATGTTCATTCTTGTGAGCAAGAGGTCATAGCCATAAACTGATAACCAAATTGTGAGAGAACCCTTGTTACATTATCACATGACCATATGTAAGTCAATGACAGCCAGCTATGGGTTGATTTATAGTACAGTGTAAAAGCAGGTATTCATTGCATTATGGCACTACATGATTTTTATACGTGGGAATAATTTGATCCTTACGGATCTGTATTGGCACGTTAAATCCTTGCTGTCGGTCGGCCCGATTCGACCCACTGCGGCTGAACGTGACTTGGGGGTGGAGAGAAAAGGGGTCAGGAGGCATGACAAGACACTAGGCCTAGAAGATGGGCTGATTTGGCGAGTTGTGTAAGTGCTTTTTTTTTAGTTCATGACAGTGTCAACATGACATCAGCCATATTGTCAGAGGCTCGGCCTAAAAACAGAATTGCTTCTGTTTTTCTCATTAGGAGGGACGGCGATTTTATTTACTGAGCAGAAGCCTTTGTGTAAAGCGACCTACATACTTGACAGCTGTGTACCTTTACATTGCATGGCAACCACGCTTCAGGTTTAAGGCATTGCCCTAGATTCCGACAAACGGTGTGTTCGTCGGACGCTGTGCCACCTGCTGGATTACGCTTGTGCAGACAGATTAAGACGCGTACCTGAGTGAGTCCGGCTTAGGTAGGGACACGCAGCAGCGCACTGTGACGTTCCAATGCATGGAGACCAGCCGGAGATCTGTAGCATACGTGCAGACTTTCTGAGGATTTTCGCACGCTCACCCAGCCGCTCTCTTCCCCAGGAGTGGATCTACACACACAGCCAGCAGATCCGGCAGAAGCAGCACTGCCTCACCCCTTCCACCACCTTCCCCGCCTCGCAAGTGCTGTTGCTGCCCTGTAATGCCAGCGACGGCAAGCAAGTCAGTGTGTGTGTGTGTGTGTGTGTGTGTGTGTGTGTGTGTGTGTGTGTGTGTGTGTGTGTGTGTGGGGGGTCTTTTATTCAGGAAGACACTTCTGACAAACTCATAAATCACATTTCCCTGGCAGCTTCTGCTAGCTCGCTTGAGAAAGCCCCGTGAGAACCTTCTCTAGTCCTGGGCCCTCAGGAAGTAGCAGGCAGCTGGTGCTTTATTTCTAGACCGAAACAATTTTTTAAACCTTCCTCTAGCCGGATAATTGTGTAGATATAATTGTCCATGTGGCTATTAGTGCTAACAGACAAAGGTGATGCTATTAGAATCTTGTCCACTTGAGCGTGTTTTTTTTTTTTTTTTTTTTTTTCTGCTCAGCATTAATCTATATTTTCTAATCACGTTGCCACTTTACTAAGCAGACATATTATGGATCCAGCATATAAATAATTATCCCGATTGTCTGTATTTAGATTACAGAGACATCGTGTTTAAAATAGCGGGACCTTTGGTTGTGCTTCCACAGAACAGCGTCTGCGAATCATCACTCTGGCTGCTTGTGTGGTTTGACTAATACAGACTTATCTTGTCCAAATGAGGTGAAACTGCGGCTTTTTTATAAACTTGTGTTAAAACGGCATGCTTTCCTCATCTTGCCACTCTCTGAGCCGCCGTCCGTCCTCTCAGACTAGCTTTGGTGCTTTCTGGGATGACTTCTCCAGAAAGATGAAAAAAATCAATTAATCTCCACACAGCTTCACCTCTGCATGCCAGGGCCCTATTTGTGTACCCACGAAGATCATGACGGTAGATTTCTCCAGCCTTTTGACTCTGCCCTGAGTGTTCGACCCCTCTCCATCATGAGGGAAGTGAAGGAGCTGTGGAGTGATAGTTAATTAGAGATACATTGACATCCTCCCTCAGGCTGGGGTTCAAGGCAATCCCAAAAAATGTGCCTTGGTGTCATTCGTGCTTAAGCAACGAGTAACAAGAATGACTCGGAGGCACAGCGAGTGCAGAATGCTAATTATTTTAATCAAACTATTTTCTTTTTCAATTAAAATGAGCAGTCTTGCTGCTAGAAGTGTGTCAGGGATATCTGACCAAGGATACATTAATCACTCAAAGAAGAGTGAAAATTTCCACTAGTTCACCACCCAAGGCATCAGTATTTATTAATAATGTACCTTACATGTCATCATTGTTAATCGTGCATATTGAAATATATACAGTTATGATCATCAATATGAAAATAGGATTTGTGGTTTCAAAGTTCAGTATATTTTGTAACTGAGAGAGAACAGAATAACTGACCTTTTAAGATAACAGCTAGAAAAAATTATGCATTATGGTGGACTTTAGGATGAAATTCTTGTAATTTTTTTTATAAGGCAGCCAAAAATTCAAGACCTGAGAATAAAAGTGTTAACAGCGACACCTTGTGGTGAATGTCGCACAAACGTATTGGACATAGTTTTCAGTTGTTTTTAGTTAGTAAAAAAAGATTGTTCTTCAGTTAGCTGAGCATGGGTGAATTGCAGAGACACAAAAAAGCTATTTGGACCTTTTACAGTTGTTTCAATTAGCAACATGCTCTTGTATAATTAATCTGAATTGGTGTTCGCCCCACAGAGATGGCAGAAGTCTGGCACACACATTGAGCACTTGGCCTCCAGTTTTTGCCTGGACAGCGAGATGGCCCTGGATGGCATCGAGAGCAGCAGGATGCTTGTCATCAGCCCATGTGAGCTGTCGGCCTACACCCAGAGATGGGAGGTGCCCTTCTCGTGAGCCGCGACGCTGGGTCGCACTGGTGGCCCACGTAGAGACAGTGGGATCAAAAGGCAGCAACTTCTTAAACCTCTGAGTACAGGTACTCCAGCCAGGGAGTGAGTGGAAGCTGGACATGGATACCAAAGATAGCCGACGTTGGCATGGATGGAAACTGGGGGTGAGAGGTCTCCTCCATGTGCTTCTCAGCCACTGAGTTCGCTAACTGTTTTAAGAACAGGGCCTGGATCTCTGAGCAATCCTTCTTGCTAGCGATGAGTATCACAGTGGCTGGCAGGGCAATTCTTCTTATGCGTTGACACTGAAGAACGTACTGTACGTTGGTCTTGATGCCTTCCTTTCTCACTTCTTATTTTTTCCAAAAAGAGCAAGGGAAGAATCTTGATAAGTACTTATCTCCATTCTAATGAGGTCAAGATGAAGATGTCATTTCTGCTACTGCAACTACTGTTACTGGTCAATTACAAAAAAATCCACAATTCTTGAATTCAGATTTTGTTGTTCCTTGGAGTCAGGTTTTCTTTTTTTTTTTTTTTTTTTTTTTTCCCCCACAGTGACTGACCTTCTAATGAGAATAAAACCAGCTTGGCTAAGTGTATGACACAGCTGTGTGATAGCCGGTATCATCTCCAATGTCCATGTCAAAAACAGCATGAACAGTCTCCTGTTTCTCACACGTTATTGATTCAGTCAATTCTGAATGGGGGGCTTAGAATGAAAACATTTCAAGAGCGTTAATTGAACATATTGTGTTTGTTTTTAAATTCAGTCATCTCAAAAGCATTTGTGATATATTACAAAATCATTGTGACCCCATTGAAATGAAAGCAATAAAAATACATCTTTTCTCTAATTTTTGATTTTTCTTAACCAGTAGAGAGCATCATAATCACAACACAGACATTTACAACGATGCTACGTGACACTTTTACTGAATAAAAATGAGTCTGCACTAAGTGCTGGCACCTTAAAAGACTTACTGTACTCACCATAAGGATGTTCCTGACACACAAAGAGGAATCAGCCACATTAATTTGTATCATTCACACGTACCCAGAAAAGGTAAAGAGTAGGAAGACACCACTTTAACTGGGGTGTGCTCTTTTCTGGTATTGCTCATTTTATGGGGTCTTCATTCACCTCTTTGAAACCCGGTATCAGCAGTATTAACAATCTAAGTGCAAGGGTGCAAATGTGCTAACAAATTTGGGGCATTTTGCAAATTGTGTAAAATTGTGACCCTCTCAGAGGAACTAAAGTGCATGACCAAGATATAAACCATGCAGAAGGTCACAGTGTCAGTGCTTAAACATTTATAATAGTGACTTCAATTGACTTTCTGTCAGGGTTTGAGATGTCTTTCAGTTTAAAGCCTAGTTGGTAGAGTTCAGATCAGGTTTTATTAAAGCTTTAAGCGACAAACAAGTTTAACCATACAGATTGTGAATGTGGAATTTTCCATTATACATGGCTTAGCTGTGGATACGTCAATGTCAATAAATAAATATTAAACAAGTTTCAGAACAGTGCAAACTTATTAACAGTAAAAAAGTTAAAAATAAACAGTGTTAACTGGTTGGCTAATCTTCCACCAGGTAAGTTTAAGACCGACGTGACATGACACAGTCTAAATCTAGTAATAAAAGTGAATATCTCGTTTTGTTAAGGATTCTTCATCCATTCATGAAAAAGTAATAATCTAATTTAAAATATTTTCTCTTTCAAAATTAGGTGACGTACGATATATACGTACATTCCTTATATGATCTGCTTTGCTTATGAGTGTTTTAAAGATATTTGCGGTTCTTGGACTGACATATCAAAGCGTCCCTCATATCAAGGTGCAGGTCAACGACTTATCGCTTTGCATAAAAAGAAGCCTTTCAATGAAACGCTTAAGTTAAAATGTTTAAATACCAATAAAAAAAACGGGATAGATGAAATGCCTTAACCAAAGTCTCACCTTCATTTTCCTGT
Source organism: Gymnarchus niloticus (assembly GCA_009936485.2). Lineage (NCBI taxonomy): Eukaryota > Metazoa > Chordata > Actinopteri > Osteoglossiformes > Gymnarchidae > Gymnarchus > Gymnarchus niloticus. The sequence goes on along the minus strand of JAACJT020000033.1, from coordinate 5,204,077 downwards.
AGTAACAAATTATTTTTAGGAATCATTTTGACCTGATAAATTAAATGACACTGAGCAACTTCGATTTTTCTCTTAAATTATAACTTGATCCCTAGAATAAATTTTAATCGTTAAATTTAATTTGTAGCTACGATACAAATTCATCTAAACAAAACAAGTTAATAAAAAATGTTTTGTTTCGTTAAAATGTCATAAAACACCAAGTAAATGTTTTATTAGCTGAAATATGCGCAAGGTTTTTTTAGGCTGAGTAAAGCATTTAATATACCAAAGCCTCGGTTAGAGCACCGTGTCATGTGATCTGAATCGTGCGATTCAGTGATGGGTCAAATGAGGCTTCAATACCCGTAGTAGGTGGAAGTATCCCAAAATACCAATTAGTGCTGGCGATAGACAGTCTTTTTGAAGCCTCATTTAGCACCAGCATTAATTGGTCAGTTCGGGATACTCCTACCCACCACGGGTTTTGAAGGCTCATATGTCCTATCACTAATGAGATGCATAGACCTGATTGTCAGTAAAGCCTCATTAGTTAACCAAGCGCTCGGCTGGATCGACAGCTCGCACGCAGGTACAGCTTCTCTTGAGGTTACCGCACCAGCTTTCTCCAGGAAGCGCCCCTGTCGAAACTGATTGGTGTTTGGCTGGTGTATTGGGGTATGCGGTGATCCATGCATATTGTTGAAAACTGTTTGGTGTGCAAAACCTTAGTGTTAGTTTGATGGCCAGCTTGCGTTTGGTTGGTGTTGTAAGCATTTTTTCACAGCTGGTTATAGGTGGGCGCGATTATCATCATCGTCGTCGAACCCAATTCCTACGTGTCGGGGTTTTGTTATTAAGGATCGCAGGATTTTCATCAGAATAGCAAACACGTCGTAATCGACACGTTCTGAGTCTTTTTGGTGCTGAGATCCTAAGAGCATGAACTCAGCAGCTAACAAGACTGCGATACATTTAAGAGTCGCACCCGGTTTAGCAACGGCGAGATGACCCTCACCAAACAGTAAGAAAAAAAAACACCCCAGGGTGGCCATATGGCGAAATCGCGTTTTTGTGTCCGCTTCCATCTCATTCACTTGTTTTATCAGGAGTCAAAGCGATGCGCTGCGTTTGTGTGTTGGAGATGTCGTCTAGATATGAACCAATCAGCTTCTACGAGGGCGTTTCAGATTCTGCAGGGGCGTGTCTCTGGGGGAAAGCTGGTGCGGAAAAAAAATAACGCGTCTTAGCTAAAATGGGTGTGCAGTGTTTTATTTCCTTATTAAAACTAGAATGCGATATAAGGTTCTCAGACATTATGTGCTATTATTGGGCAGCACAACGTTCACTTTTTAAAACTGAAAAAATCGATCAGCGCACGATCCCCGAATGACTAGCCCAAACGACGGCACCATTCACATACACCAATTCAGAAGATGGGTGGGTTGTTAAATGAAGAATAATCTTGAATTACGTTTTAAGTTGCCTGGTTTACTGTTACTTCGAGGACGTCGTTTCCAGGTATGTAGCTACGTTAGCGATAGCGTGAATATTAAGAAAAAGATTGAGCTGTATTTAATCAGGCTCATTTGAAACCCATCATTCCCCCGTTTTGTTTCGATATGCTGGCTATGCATCGATACACGTAAGGATGTAGACTTTTAACTGCCTTTTATAGATTCTTGTCTAACTCGTTTTGTACTGTAAATGACATAATGTTATCCGCAATTAGCGAATGATAGTCTATTTAGGTTTTTTCAGACTATCTAAGGACCGGTACCGGTTTCTCTGGCGTTCTGGTAATTGTAGTTTTAGTAACACCACCACCTTCTTCTTTCATCGTTTTTGTCAGTCATGCACTACATTTCCCGGCATTCCTTTTGAGCGCTGTCTGTCCGTGTCGTTGACGTCATATTTTAGCGACCTGGGTGGCATATGGGGAAGAATTAGCCGAAAAAATATTTTTTTCCATAACTAATATAGCTAACATTTCTTCATTTTAATGTATATTAGTAGAGGTTAGTAATACTTAGTGGTGTGCTGGTGAGAATACATATATCGAAAAATCTTTATTTGGACCCACAATGAAACCTTTAAGTAAGTGGAAAGGATGACTAACTTGGTGTTGTTGGTAGTAAGGTTGCTAATGTGAAATTGAAAGATATTGTTTTTATTGCTGCATTAGTTACCCTAGTTCTTATTGTTGGCTGTATTGAATGTATGTGGTTTGTGCCTGAAGCCTATCTGATGCAATGTTTAATTGGATTTTATTGTTACATTTTGCTAGAGACTTTATTTGCACAGCGTTTTAGTTATTGGTGTATGATTTAGTTGCAGTCTGTATTGTTTTGAATGTGAGGTTTGCTTGGATTCCAGTTGTTTTATTGTGTTTTAATTGATGTATAATGAAGATATTGAAAAAATATGGTGCATGTTGGGATTTATATACGGTATTTTGATATTAAGTCATTTGTCACTTGTGGCAAAGATTCGATGCAGTTAACAAGTTGGTGGCTATGAATCAGGGTACATAAAGATTTGCTGTATAGCTTAGCTATACCGAAATTCAGAGGATCTCCTTCACAGGAGGCACATTTGATGGTGTTTGAGCAATGTTTTCTATAACTTTGTTTTATTTTTTTTAATAAATCTCATGAATAACTGGCAGAGGACCAAAATTATCTGACACTTAGTTATTACATGTGGCGCTTGGTCGTAGAATCAGTTGTTCTGTCTCTCCACAGCCTTTCCATGTTTACCCGGTACTTCAACACCGTGGGACTGAATTGTTGCACCCCCACGGCAGGCTTCATTGGCCTCTGGAGGACACTGTGCCCCCGCAGTATTTCTGGCTGGATGGGTCGACCCCCTTGGCCTCACATTGCCACCCCAAGTAACTATCTGCCTGTCAGTTATAGACCCTCAGACATTCAACATCACGCCAAGTGGCAACAGCTGCTTTTCAGCAGTTATCCTGGCAAGTCTCTCCATCTTTCCTGCGTGCACATGGATCGTGTCGACAAAGAGCCGCCACGCAAGCGGATGAAAAGTGCAGATAGCACCCTAAGTCCTATGGGCCAGAGCAGACCCTGTAGGTTGTCTCCTCCACCGATAATCGACACAGTCGTGGGGAACCTGAGTCGCACGAATCCGCCTTCTTTAGAAAGCACCTGGACTAACAGTCATAAAACGGTTTCGTTGCAAGGTACTGAAATTGTTCATGTTTGTTGCTAATGTGTCGTAAACTAAGTAACGACAGATTTAAAAGCAATCCGCAGTAACAGGAGAGATTGGATGTTCAACATCACTCTGAATTGTATGGATTTGTTTGGATTATACTGTAAAGTAAAACTCAGTTGCCAATGCCTGTGTCATTGTATTCAAACTGTCTGAAGACTTGTAGTACCTGTTTCTTTAACTTAATGGTAATTGTAGTTTCAATAAAACTACCCTAGTTTTTATTGTATTATCTGTGAAGACTACATTTTCCAACATTAATTTTGAGCACTGACTGTCACTGGATCTAAAATGTAAAATTGTCTTCTGCCCTTTTTTTTTTCCCAATAGCAATAAAGAGGCAATGGGAGGATTTTTCTTACCACTACAGGCACCTGTTCCCATCTCCACAAGCGGTTCAGGATCCCCCCTTTGACTTTTCTGTGATGTCCTACAACATCCTTTCTCAGGACCTCCTGCAGGACAACGCTTACCTGTACAAGCACTGCCACTTGCCTGTGCTTGACTGGAGTCATAGGTTACCAAATCTTCTGAAAGAGCTGGAGCAGCACAATGCAGATGTGAGTGGATCGAGCCAACATCCCACAGAAGCGTGTTTATTGCACTGGGCTTACACAGGTGTCTTTACATAATCAGGAAGTTTAATTGCTGTAATTCTTGGTTATTTTGTAGTTTGGCTTGTACTTTTATCAGTTATATTCCATAAGGGTACAAGAGCAGTTTCTTTACTGGCATTGGAACATCCAAGCAGTCTTCTGGTCAAATGCCCACTTCTTTAACTAGTCTCGGTCTGACTTTTTGTCAGGCCTCCCTTCTGCAGATGATAATATTTCTAAAATGCTCCTCCCTCAATGAGCACGCACGCACGCCACACCCTCCTCCCAGTTTGTGATCCATTGGTCAAAGCAGTCCCAGCAGGTTTTGTCCATGTTCGATCGCCGTCGTCCCTGGAGCCAGTCTCGTTTCAGTACAGTTCAGTTTATTTTTATACTACCTTTCAACACAGTTGCTGAAAGGCACTTTACAGGCGTGTGTGGTAATTACACTGTATATTGATAGGAAAGGGCCAGAAGACGACAAAGGAACAGAGAACATTTATGGCTTCTCCTGTGTATCATTGTTTAATGAATGGTCACACCAGGAGCCCGCACTGTTGGTCTCAGGCCTGCAGGGGGCATCCCCGCTCTAACAAGACCTTTATGTGACATCGCTTGTGCCCGATTTACTGTGTGGTTCTGCCCACCTTTGTCTCCATAGATACTGTGTCTCCAAGAGGTGCAAGAGGACCACTACCTAAAACAGATCAAACCCAGTCTGGACTTGTTAGGTACTAATGTTTGTCTCTTACTGCATTATATGTACCTCACTGCACGTAGGGGTATAACGGTACAGTTTTTCCACGGTTCGGTATGTGTCATGGTTTTTGGACCACAGTAATGGTACAGTTTCGGTATCTTTATATTTAAGAAGAAAATTAAAAACACATCACCCTTTAATTAAACAATGAACTTTATTTTGACTATTTTACACTTCATTATTTAAATAAAGTTTAACCTCGAGTTAACTGCCTGTCTAAGCATTCTGTGTTCTAAGCTTTGGCAATCTGGAAGTAGCCTAATTTGCCTTCTCTATTTTATTTAAACAGGCTACATACTACTTTGGGCAATATTAATTGTAAAAATAACAAAGTACAAAACTAAGTACCCTCATTAGGTACCCTAATGAGATTTTATCTTAATGAGTTTGTTTACCTTCTTTTTTCCCTCCATCATCGTATTGCACGCTGAATTCAAAATGTTCCCACACTGTGGATTTGAAAGATGGTGGGACCTCTTCAGATTCTCTCTGTCTCTCCCTTCCCTACTAGCACTCGCCATTGTCACGTTGGAGCGAAGAGAATATTTGTTTTAGCCTCTCTTCTCTCGCTCGTAGTTGCATACAAAGCACTGATAGCCAGGAGGCGGGTAATTTACACCATCTGCTCTTGTAAAATGACATTTAAATTCTAACCCTTGAAAATAAAACAACCCCAGTTTTTAGATGTATTTTTGGGGAAAAAAGTCTTGTATTCATGCCAATACGTATAGGAAAATGACAAAATGATATCGTAATACCATGGTTCACGTGTGCATATCAAACCGTCGAGGGCGTACTGAACGGTTCAATACCGTTAGACCCCTACATTGCACCCAATGCATGAATAACTTTTTGACATAGACATTTATGTGGTTCCCCATTTGGTGTTACTCTTCAGACATGAAAGCTAATTTACAACAATTTTAACACTTTGTGAGCAGCTTTTGATTTTTTTTTTTTTTTTTCTGCACTTTATTGGAATGGCACCAGATAAGTTTTGCCATTTGATTAAATGCTTTGAAGTAGTGTAGTATTTCCGCTAGAGGGAGCTGTAGGACTAGTTCTGGGTTGGGCATCCCAACACATCTTTCTTGTTTAATATGGCCTTGTATGCTAGAGTCCTTATGAAATCCGCATCCTTCTGTTTAGTCATTTGAAAAAGATGGCTTATTTTAATGTTTTTTTGGCTCCATTTCAAAGCCCCTGAGGACAGGCCTTCTGTTCCTGTTTTTGTCTGACTGCACAGGTTACCATTCGGAGTACAAGCGGCGCACAGGCCGCAAGCCAGACGGCTGCGCAGTCTGCTTCAAGCGGGACCGCTTCTCTCTGGTGTCCTGCCACCCTGTGGAGTACTTTCGGCCCGGCGTCCCCCTGCTGGATCGCGACAACGTGGGTCTGGTGCTGCTGCTGAGGCCTTCCGCGGGTCCGTCCTCAGCACCGGGCCTGTGTGTAGCCAACACCCACCTCTTGTATAACCCACGTCGCGGGGATATCAAGTTGGCCCAGCTGGCTGTGCTGCTGGCCGAAATTACCCGTGTGTCCCGGCCACAGGGGGGCACCATCAATGAGCCATGCCCCATCATCCTCTGTGGCGACTTCAACTCCGTGCCCTGGTCCCCTCTCTACAGCTTCATTCGGGACAGCAGGCTGGAGTATGAGGGCATCCCCATCGGAAAGGTGAGGGTCCTAGGTGGCACTGACTGCAGCATGCTGGTTTGCTCCCTGACTGTCCTTGAACTGCGGTGGTGGCATGGAGCCCTTAAACTGGCTGCCAAGCTGCGTAAACAGTCCTCCTGCATGGATGAGCACTCCATGGGAGCTCAGGGTTTTTACATGTTGGGTCCCAAGCTTAGGTCCTCAGGAGGCTTTAAAGATGATTGTTATTGTCTGCACAGAGCCTGGATTCTATTGTGGTTTTGGATAAAATCAAAAACTGAAGTTTCAGAGCTACAAATATTTATTCTTCTTAATGCTTAATTTAGATTTTGCAGAATTTTTTTTTTTTTTTAAGCCACATATTGCCAAAAATCAGAGCAGAAGTGGATCACCGTTAGGTGGAGGAACCAGAATGAATTATCTAAATTCCAGTTGGGGTTTTGCAGTTGAACCATTTATGACTCTGATTCGGGGTGTGCAAGCTGTCCGGGAAAAGCGTGTAACTTGAAGGGCGTCAGTGTGAGGAGCCGATAGGTGAGGTGTTTCTCTCTGGTGGCAGGTGTCTGGTCAGGAGCGGACCCCAAGGGGACAGCGCATATTGACCACTCCCATCTGGCCCACAAGTCTAGGCATCAACCAGCGCTGTCAGTATGAGACGGCATCCAGCAGCACTGCAGGTGATGCGATGTTACATCATCACTACAGTGATCCGTGCAGCTTTGGGACTTGGAGCAGGAGGGGAGAGTGCAGTCCAACCCTGTGGCTGAAGTGGGAGAGTAAAGTGCTTAATTGTAAACGACGCTAACGCTAAGCAAGCATATAGCACGGTGAGACCTGGGAGACCGATCAGCGTGCTGTCGAGGAAGACTTTGGATCATGACTGCATTGCCGTTCATGCGCTCTTTCACTACACGCTTTGGCAGTCACATGGCAGCTCACTACTCTCTCCTTCCAACACAGCTGTTGAAGGTGAAGTCTCCAGACTAAACGCGAGAGATGGTGAGGAAGGTGACACAAGGAACTTGGATGTGTGAGTTGCAGCGGGCTTTGTGGGGTGGGGCTTGCAAGCTGTTCACACTTCTGACAGTCACCAACCAAGAGGAGATGGAGGTGTAATGGGGTCCCGATTGGAACAAAGGTTTTGAAGCTCATTGGGTGAGATTAGCCTATAGGGTTAAAGCAGGCAGTGAGTGATGGCACCTGGTTCATCCCACCTTCTTTCAGGCCTCTTTTTTTCCATCGCTATTTGGGGGATGAACTCAGCCAGGTTTCACTGAATTTTTTTCAGCAACACCAGAGCAGTAAATTACTGTCTAAGCAAAACAGTTTACTACCTATAAGAGCTGAGGATGAACAGATGCCTGTGTCCTTCGTGACCTTAAAGGCACAGGGTGTAACCCATAGTGGGTGTCCTGGAAGCAAGTCTGACCAGCTTGGATGCACACCCACGCTCAAAAACATTTGTTTGCTGCAGATAAACGTTAACCTGTTGGGCCCCCTCCCATGTAGACGGGGAGACAGACATGCAGCTTGGTGCTGTGCTTAACAGCAACCCCCACCCATTTCACCTCAGTGCCCTTGAGGTGCTTTAAGCAATACTGCTCATGTTAATTAGCAAGAGAAACAGGGCTCAGAATGTTTGAGTTTGGCTTAAGACCACTAGGTGGCGCCAATGACCCAGCAGTGGAATCAGTAAGCTGCATATGTTCACGGCACTGTCCTTGTCTTGACAGCAAGTGCCTGCCCAGAATTGAGCATGACTTGAAGCTGACCTCCGCCTACTCGCACTACCTGAAGGACAGTGCAGAGCCAGAGATCACCACCTGCCACTCCAAGACGGCCATCACTGTGGACTACATCTTTTACTCTGCAGCACAGGGGGATGTCTCCATGCAGCCGGGTAGGGGGCGCTCTAACGGGCACGGGTGCAGGCACCTGTGCTTATGAATTGCCCTAGCCGCACACTAGCCACAATATATCATCAGTGCCCTAATTTAAGTTCTGTGACATCCCATAAATATCAACCATGCACTTACGTCAGTGGCACCTTCTCTCTCCCACATGCAACATTAGTGGATTCCACCCATCTTTGTTTTCCCTCCCCAGAATGCAACACAGCCCCCAAACATGGCCTCCATTTACTGGGCAGACTGGCGCTTATGGGAGAGACAGACCTATGGACAGTCAATGGCCTCCCAAACGAACACAATTCCTCGGACCACCTGCCACTGCTGGCACACTTCCGCCTGCGGTGCTGATAGGAAACCAGAGGGATGAGCAGAGACGTGTACCTGAAATTTAAATCGTTTTAAACTGGCATTCATGTTTGAAGAATTAGTGAAGAATCGATATTGACTTTCTTGAAGAAACTTGCCTTTTTGTATTCATTTTGCACAGGAACTACAGAATTTAAATGTAAATATTTAACTGTGCCTGATTCTCAAACAGCACACAAAATAATTTGGACCAGGCTGTTGACCTCCTGATACTGTGGTGGTTTTAATTAAAAAGAAATTGCCTTGTAGGTTTTTAACAATATCCGAATGATTCATTGTGCAGTGCAAAGCTTGTTCAAATCGCCTGCATGAAGATTTTAAAGAGGTCTCTGTGCTTGGTGATATTAAATGGTTTTAAATGCATATAAGAGTCTGCATTTCTGAGTGTTTTGCAGCCTTGGGGTCAGAAGGGGGAGGGTTTATATTTCAGAGTTCAACTCTGAGCTCATGCACGCTTGATATTCTGCCTTCGAAATCACAGGACCCACAGAGTAGTGAATCCGATCCTTCTCTGGCAGCTGAATTGGAATCAGTCCCCATTGTCTGGGCTCCTGTTATGTCAGGTGTGATACCACCTTATCCAGCATTTATCACACCCTAGCTATCTGAGGGTGTTTTGAATACCATGCAGTAAGCTGTGAAGGCCTGAAGCCTGCAGTCTCCTCTAAGACGGCCTGCATGGAATGGTAGAGCCGTCAGGATCGGCACTAGCAGTTTCTCATAGACTTTCCTCAGTTAACCTTGTGGGTCAGATTGTGCCCTTCCCCCTCCTGATTCAGTGCTCCAATTTGACAAGTCAGGTTTGGCAGAATGCTTCACCTATTGTCTATGGCAACACACAATTGGAACATCACTTGTACTGATTGACTTACTTGACAGGTGCAAACTCTTAGTCTCTATTCTTGTTGTTGAACAAAGGCACCTTCTTTTAAAGGGCCCCTTAATTAAAATAGGACAATGTTGTGTTTAAAACGGTCATCCCCTGATCCTTTTTAAGCTGTGTTCTTAGAATGATGTAAGCAGTTAATATCCGCATTTGCCCTAAATTCACCTCTTGCCGTAGCCCCTCTTAGAAGTCCACAGAGCCACATCTGAAGGGCTTTAAAAAGAGAAAGTGTCTACGCTGCTCTTTCGAGTCCCTCGTTTCCCAGCACTGATGCCTGTGTGGATAAAATAAAGCCAAAATGGAGGGGTTTTTTTTTTCTTTCTTAGCCAACATTGCTCTCCATTCTGTGGAGAGTGCGGCGGCAGAAATACAAAACTTGATACTGATAAAAGCAGAGTGTTCATATTAAAAAGGGTGTTTACGTCATTCTGGACTTGTGGAAGTACAGCTGAGTGATGATTTGTAATGGAGATGACTGTGTTTGTGCACAGTTGTCTAAAATTTATTACTCCTGGGGGTGAGATGAAGTGTCCTTAGAAGTATGCTGGGTTAAGGTTTTCCAGAATTCCCGGTTTGCGGCTGGAGGCGAGAAATGAAGGATTAATGCTCGAAGTCTGGGCTATCCGAGCCTGCCGCATACAGCCACTGTAAGCGGATTATGGAACAGCTGCTCATACAGCTGACGGACACGACTGGGGGTGCACGTTTTTCATAAAACTGAGGACGTGTAACGATGTGATGTGTAACAGCAGTAATGCACTCCAATCACGTCATCTTATAACTAATGTATAAATGGCACATTTAAAAACGTAATTTTTTATTAAAACACATGCTACAATATGTAAAAACAAGGACCAAAATAGTCATATTACAAAATTCCATCCATCACAATATAGAAAATAAGTAAACTTGAGCTGGTTGTGGTTTGACTCTGCTCGTTGTAATGGCAGGGCCGCAAAGATGGCTATATCACACCGAGAAACACTCAGACTTAGTGGTCATGTGATCAGAATGCCATAAGTTCAACAGTTGGGATATGATCCTGCAACTCTAAAGAAAGTCTATAAAAAAGCCAGGTCAGATTTGGACTGCATTTAATTGCAGGATTGATACACTGAATTCTTAAGGTGGACAGCAATATTAATACGAGATCTGATCATGCTTGCTTAAAAGACTTGATGGCACTTTAGCCCCGCCTACTCTGTTCCCCCAGTTAAGTGCTACTGCAGTACAAAGGTAAACAAGACGTGTGACGCGAAGGTCACCAAGCGCCTGTAACCGAGCAAATCGCCTTTTAGTAGAGGACAGGTTGTGCTTTTACTGCCGCTTGGCCCTAGGCACGAGCTCACACTGAAGATGTTTAAGGTACAATACCCAACCAACACTGCGCCCTGTAACATACGTACCCAACCAGCAAAGACGCAAAGGCTGGCTTTGAAAGCCAGCTGCCACCCAAAACTCAACGCTTGACGGTAACAGCAAAGTCGGTCTCACTCCGTAACACTGATCTGCTCTGCTGTCACGGCAGAAAAACATACTTTTCTGCGTAACAAAGAAGCCCAGAAAACTCCTCTGTGGAACTGAGATGCAGTGATAAGCATCCGTTTGCCTGCGTAGGCAGTTTCTGCTCACTGGAGCTGCACCCGGCAGAGAGGGTGTCTCTCAGATCTCCACAGCTCCTTTTCAACACGGGAGACATATAAAAACAGTTAAACCATTACAAATATTCTGTGAAGGAAATTAAAAAAAAACCTCAAGAAGTGTGCTTGGACCACGTCGTTTCACAGAGTGGATTTTTTCCCCCCAATTATAAGTGTTTAATTAAAACGGCTAATTTATTCCCTCTTTTCCAGAGGCTTAGCTGCGACTCTGTTCCAGTATCACAAATTCCGCTTGCACCACCTAGATTTAAGGAAGACACCGATCACAGGACAGAGAGTCTGTGCCACAAAAGACCTCAGCTGAAAGGGAAACGCTGAGGGACCCGTTCCACATGCATAGCTGATCTTGAGGCCAAATATCTATGCTACATATTAAAAAAGGTTCAGGTCTTGCAGCATACAGAAAATGAGTTCATATTAGAAAAAAAAGTCACTGCGTCAGTCAGAGCGTATCGTGACCAGATAGCTCTGATTACCCACAGGCCTTTGCTCCCACTGCTGGTTACTACACGTCTACGTTATGTCACTGTTCTCAATAGGCTCCACCAAACTTGCATTTGTAGGGAATCTGATCTGGAGATTTCTCTTTTGCGAGTGAAACAAGAAACATCTCTGCCATAAGGCCTTGTGAGAATAGCCCTATACTTCTGCATTCCATCAAATGTAAAAAAAAAATAAAAAATTAAAGTCCCCCCTTTGCATGTGACGTTTGAAATGCGGAGCATCAGCCAAGACTTGAGCGAAAGCCTCTGTTGGCCGGTGACGACGCTATCTTCCAAATGGAGGACATGCAGGACCTTCCTTTGTCCATCTATTAGACAAAACTTGCTTCCTGTCCTTCCTGCATCCTCAGAATAACCCTGGCTACCCTCGTCCTCAGGTTAAGGGGACCCAATGCGAGGCAGAGCTGCGAAAATCCGCAGACAGGACGTGGCCGAGGCCGACGTTGGCTACGTTGACACGGCTGACCAACAATAATGCCATGACAGCGGCCCAGGAATCACCGCGATGCCAGGGGGTCACGTGGTCAAACCAGCATGCAAAGCTGCATGCCCAGGAGCCCTCAACATGCAGAGTTCCCACAAATGACATAGACTGTTAAGGATAGTTTACCGAATGACTGCAAAAAGATGATTTTCTAGAAAACAATAGAAAACCTTTTATTGCTACTGATCTTTGATCCAAAACATTGTGGAGCACTTCTATAATCCCCCAAGAAAAGTTCACGCTGTCTGAGAACAAACCTACACAGGATGTTAGTCTGAATACGTCTCAATATTAACAGCGACCAGCTGAACTTGTTCCAAAATGAATGATTCCAGGACAACTGTTTTTGTACACTGAAGGGGTACTGAAGTCCACTGGAAAAGACAGGATACGCATACACTGCACATTAAAAAAAAAAAAAACATATTCACATTTCTCCTGGCGGAAAATACTGTTGCCGTCAACATGCTTGAGCCCATCTTTTAATACTTCACAAGAGAGCTGGGGGATGCGGTGATCTACTGCTTTCTCAAACCTGTAATCTGTAAGTATCTCTGCCTCACGAGGGATGAGATGGAGAGATGAGCTCATTACGTCAGACATCACAACTGGAAACTTTAAGGAAGAAGTGAGCAATTGAAGATATGTGTAGAAATGAAGCCCAGATGTACTCTGCCAGTTTCCCAAATTTACATTAAATAAAATACTGTGTGTCAAGCTGATGGAGATTTAGGTGTTGTTAGGAGTCCACAGGATATCAGGGAGAAGATGGCACAACTTGAAGGGGGCAGGGAGCTTTGTTCTGTGGGAAGGGGGGGGGTTGCGATGGAGCACTAAATACGGATCTGGTACCCGCCATCGTTGAGAGTGCTGAGCTCTGCAGGCTTGCGCTCCATCACTGCAGGCCTGCAAAGAGGACAGGAGAGAGTTAATGTCCACAGGCTCAGGTAGAGCAGCCCCGATTCTCTGAAGGCATTCCTGACCACCCTCTGTCACAGTTACAGTACAGATGGCCATCTGCCTGCCAAGGTGGGGATGGAGAAACAGTTTTGTTCCGTGGCAGTCAATTTCCTCAGCTTCTCAAATCACATGGCCCGTCAAGATTCAGACCCTGGTGTATAACTGACTGCCAGTACTGAGAGGTACACCGTTTTAAAGACGCCTCTAGGCTTACAGGCCAATATGAAGTTGTGGGTGTGAGGTATGTATTAATCATTTTAAATGTGTAATAAATCGCCCCAGAGCTGTGATCAATGCCCGTAACCCCCTTGACGAGGGCTGGAACTCCACGCTGTTTGAGTTGATGAAATCGATAGCAATCAAGTTCCCATTAATCATGCCGTGACAGAGCAGCAGCCCATCGCCACCTCTCCACCAGTCGGCCTCCAGTGAAGGAGAGACTTCTAAACAATGTTTCCGATGTGTACTGTGATCTGGATCATTCCTGCCATCATTAAAGGAGCAGGTCATCTGCTGGCCCAGGACACGCACGCTGATCATCTCAGCTGCTTCAGCTTCAGGTGATCAAAGAAGAAAGCAATGAGCCAATCAGCTATTTAACTGAGTTAATCTGATGTAGTTGCTTGGTTGCTACTGATTGGCCCCTAGAGCCCGCACTGGCCCTTTTAAAGTAGGATCATTGCAGTGGTTTGGGCCTAAAGATTATGCAATGGAATCGCTTATGCGAAAGCCTTGCATGTGGGCTCATTTTCTTGAGGCGCAGAATTAGATTTTCTCCTTTCTGTTAGGCAGATGAGTGCTTTAAACTCCGACGGCTCACTGAGAGCTGGGTTTAATGTGCTCTCGCGTTTGTGTTCTTTTAAATCAGCATACCGTATAAGGCCTGTTCTGCAGAGTCTAGACCTGACCACTGAATTGGTTGAGGTTCCAGTTACATTATGCTTCTAATTGCCTAGTATGTGTTTTCAACATAGGCCTGATCCTAGATTGCGCATCTAAAGCTGATATTGGGGGGTGGGGGGAGCAGAGAGGAGATCATATCATTGCGCTGAGATATTACTGGCCTGTTGTCCCAGGTCACACACACACACACACACACACACGCATGCATCAGCGAGCCCTCTCATCTTTATCAGAGAAACCTCCAGCTGTGGGCGCAAAATGCTAAACCCCACGTTTGACTTAATATCCATCTCTAAGTGTCATCTGAATAACATCCACCTGCCCATGAATATTGCTAAGGAATGCTGCTACAATTAGCTGCAAAGTATCGCCATGGGCACTACCCTCAGCTGGGGTTAGGGGGCCCTCAGCGGTGGTGTGAACCTGAATGCGGTACAATCAGTACTGACTGTCAGTCCACCAGCAGCCAGTCTGAACCAGTGCAGTCTGACCCATTTCTCTACCCCATTTTTATACTGGGGAAAAATTCAGGTTAACACTTTTCTCAGAACTCTATAGGCATCAACTGTAAAATGTTTATCGCAAGCAACGTTTACAAGCACTCATTGTAGAAATATTAAATGTTGGATCTGCTTCAATAACCACATGTAGTATCTCAGGGTGTAAAGGATGTCCCTGCGCCCTCCTGCTGTGCTCTATTTTTGTTTTAATTTCTCGAATAACACATCATCAGCTAGTGACGGTGATCATGCCCTGTCAAACTGTGACTGCTCTTTGGGCAGTTGGAATCCAGCCCCCTGCATCTAGGATAACGCACCTCGAGTTGCATAGCAGTTGTGCACCACCTGCTTTATAATTAAGGCCTCAGAAAATCGGCAAGCAAAGTATTGTGCGCTGTAAGAAAAGCTGAAAATAAGAGAAGTCAAATGGGGGGGTGGGCCAGGGTGTCGTCACGCAATTTTTATTCCCCAGTTGCTCTGTTGTCGCACAGCCCTTACATTGAAAACATCAACAAGCACAGCTGGATAAGCCTTCTCAGTGGGCGGTTTAATATCTGTAGGCTCAGAACAAATCCAGAGCCTCCCAGTACCACAAGTTCGTCTTGTTACATAATCCATTGATAAAAGCAGGAAGTAGTTTTACTAAATAATTAGTCAATATTTTCTATTCCTGTGCAGCAGATTTGACTAATGACCTCATCATAACCACAAACAGTCTCCGCTAATACTGCACTTTGCAAACATTTTAAAGCCTGCTGTGCAACCTGTGTTGATATCCCGTCGACAGCCGCTGTCGACAGAATTGTGCCGCGGTGACTGATGGTGTGAGAGAGGGAATTAATCTGAGTGCAAACGTATGAAGAAGCACTGAAGTAAAAGCAGATATTAAAGTGAGGCAAATGCAGGCTGATGATGCACTGATCACAGCCTACGATGTTCACAGCTGAAGGGAACCTGTCCTGCTGAATCAGTGAAATGTGGATCTTCTGCAGAAAGCTGGCCAGTAACAGAGAAGTGGATGCACGGAAATGTGTCTACGTTTAATAAGATACTGGCTGAGACTTAATTAACTGACCAAGGCAAAATGGCTTCCAGAGAGGGAAAATAATGTAGAAATCACCACTTATCAGCAGTTGTCACTGAGGGCTGTGCTGTAGCTCTCATTTTTTTTTGTGGAGGGATCACTGTAGCAGGAGAACAACTTTTTAAAAACTGAAGACAATGATCCGTCAATTCTGCTGTCTATTTGATGAAGGCAATTATCCGTGAATTGGTCATTAACAAACCCCTGCCCGGCTCTGATAAACGAGATTACTTACGACTTGTCTCTTCGCTGCGGATGCCGTCTTTGAGGGCTAGTCTGCCGCCGCCCGGGGGACAGCGACTTCCCACGGGCCCTCTCTTTAATAGGAGACTGCGCACTCGAGCTTTTCAGGATCTGAGGCACAAAAGTCAGGACGTGAAGGTCAAACATCTTCTCTACAACTATTAGGGTTTATATTTCCAGTTAAAAACGGGAGGTTCTGTGAGGGTTGAACGGCTGCATAATTACACACTGAAGCTCCAAATTAGAGGGAGCCCCTTTGTAAACAATCACCACAGAAATAATTGTAGCTGGCCAACATATTTGCATGTAGTGTGCCATCTTTACCTAGTACCTATCAATGATAACCGTGCTTTAACAGAGGATCTGTACATTCTGGGGTCCAGTGGTGCACACTGGTTTATGCTCCACATTCTCCAGGGTCTTGATGAACGGCAACTGTACACAGCTGACAGAGCTCATCAACGGGGGCCACATTTTTCCCCCTGCAGAGTGGAGCAGCTGAGAGGACTTTCTTGACCTATATTTCTCTTGATCAGTTTGACAGCACCTCCTCTTCATCGCTCAGCTGGCACCGGGGATTCTGGGAGACATGGTACTGTCTCTTCTACTACCTGGAATATTGCTCTCCGTTTTTTTTTAAGTAGACCAAGATTCTAATGTCCATTAGTGATTAATTAGATACCTTATTACCTCCCGCTCTTATTGCTGGGGAATGCTGTATAGAACAACACACAGCTTTTCACACGTTAATTATAATACCAACACGGTTTTTGAACCCAATCAGACATCCTCTCATTTGATATCTGCAAACAGATTCTGTAGCCCTAGTCATCTGCATGTCTAAATTTGCCTCCAACTTTATCAATTTCACACAACCCCTAAACACAATCAGTGTCAAGCTAGCCTTCTCTCAGCCTGATCTATGATCAATATCGGGAACAGAACACTGATACAGGATCAGCAGTTAAACGCGAGCCCCCGGAGCACGTGACTGCGGCGCCCACCTTCATCCTCATGTCGCGCGCGTGCTTCTCTAGCTCTTTGCGCACGTCCTCGTGGCCCAGCCGGCAGGCGTTGAGCACCAGGTGCTTCCACTCGATGGGCTGAAAGACGTGTGGGTTGTGGGGCACGTACAGGCCGATCTTCACCTTCTTGAGGACGTGCTGGTAGCGGCGGTAGGACTCCTCGAAGTCGAAGACCAGCTCGCTGAGCGTGCGGAAGCTCAGGGCCTTGTCCATCAGGTCGGCCCGCCGGCTCATCCCCAGGGTACCGTAGCGGCCGTTGCAATAGATCCCCAGCACCACGTGGTGGAAGTGGTTCCCTGAGAACTGGGTCTTAAAGCTGATGGGGAAACGCTCGAGAGAGGTCAGCCCGTTGGTCAAGTAGCTGCGGCTCCAGTTAAGGCGTGGTTCATGTGGTGCTGGTTTCACACGCATCACTTCTGTCCAAAGCAGCCCCCACCACTACATCTGCTTTACACAGCTGGATAGTTAAAATACGCATCTGCTCACCTGAACAGCAGGTCCATTACCAAGCCTGGAATTTTTAAGCGCTGAGTTACCTGTTGTCACGTAATAACATATAGGAAGAAATGTGCCAAGGATCAGACACTATTTCATCCTATGACCATCACGTTCAGAAAAACCCAGCATTATATTCGGTGGTCACAAGGCATTGACTTGACGGTGACCTACAGCCAAAGCTATGGATTAAACACTACATAAAGGTGAAGGGTGAATACTCATTAGAGTACCACGGACCGACCAATCACATCAGCAAAGCGTATCCACCCACGGTAATAGTTGGACTTTACGTGTTGGTTGTCAGACACCTTGAAAAGTATGTGCTGTCAGGAGGCCCCCATGTTGGATAACACGGTTCTACTTCTCTGAACCCTCTACCAGAACCAGGAAAAATCCATTGTATGCAAAATGAAAACCAAAAAAATTAAAGTCAATGTTGAAATGACTAACTTAAAAAAACTATATAAATACAAGTCTGCTTGGCTTGGCTAAAACCACCGCAGAAACCACTCAACGCCACTAAATCCCCAATGCGGTGCGGGAACGTTTCACAGCCCCCACGTGGCTCTGTGCCGCTGCCTTCTTCTCACCCTCTGCCCCCCACACGCTCCCTTACCCCCTCCAAGATTTCGGGATTCCGGCGATCACACAGGACCTGTTATGTGACTTTTCCCGCTGCAGAGCTGCGTGACCACGTGTGGGGACATGCGGCCAACAGATCTGGGTGACGATGGGTGAAGACGAGGACGTTAGACCGTCGCTGTTGCAGCGACGCTGACATCGGTCCGTCCCGAGTCCCAGCAAACTCTAGCATGTCCCACGTGTCTCTGAAACCTGCTTTGGCCTCTCGCTCATGCCAAGTCCGTCTCAGACCCAGCTGCCACCTCAATCATTCATTTGCTAAACAGATGCCTTAGCCTGGAATGAGTCTTTTTTTTGGTAGCTTGGCAGCTTCATACCCAAAGCAACTTATACTGAGTAGTTTATCTATTTATTACAATTATTTTTCCTTCTAACATACAAAAGGAATTCAGGTTAAATACCCTCATAATAAGAGTGCCACACCACATGGTCCACTGACGTACCAACCAATGGTATCTATACTATATATCAAGACATAAAACTTATCCTGTGGTGATTTTTCATACATTGCTATCACCTCAATACTGTATATTTACACTGTAATCAATCTCCTAGTCCCTCCTCATCCTCAGCAGCTGAACATAAAGCTTTATTGGCCAAAGAAGTGATGTCATTTCCCACAATTCCTGCCAGCCTTTCCACTCTTCAGTTCCTTTATAGCTACAGATTTAACACGTTTGCTGCACAGCACGCTGCCAGAGCCTGGCTCCCATCCTTTAGACCACCGTATGTTAGCATCCCCCCCGCCAGACCCCCAACCTCATGGGCCCATCCGTCACCTCGGCACCCTGGTTGCCAGGCCTAATTAAATCATCCCTGTACTTGGAGGAGACAGGAGCCCACAAATGCAGGACCATCACTGTTCGGGGAGCGGTGATTGGGTCCATGAAGGAGGAGATAAATGTGTGACAACGGCGGAGATTCCAGCACACCGACTTACAGCCAAAGCCCTCGATATCAGGACGTGACCTATATACCCCCCCCAGGCTGATACAGGCATCACACTGAATAGAAGCTGAGTTTGTTGTGTTTCATCTCTGTTTTTTGGGTTGTAGCACAAAAGAAGTGCCAAAAAGAAACAACAAACTGAAAAGTCACTTCCTCACACAGAGTTTTCGAAGTGCCCAGCAGAGAACCACCATGGTTCTGAACCAGAATGAAAACACGTCCAGCGCCTATGCTCCCCCCCACCCGCCATCCTGCCTAGCAATGAAAAGCCCATTTACTAACCAAGCGGGATCACATTACCTGTCACGGAGACATGTGATCCCCGGCGGTACTGTGAATGCACTCAGCCGGCAGTCCTGGCCTAAAAGCAAGAGAGAGAGTTCTCCAACGGCCAAGGATTAGTTGCTATGGGAACAAATAGCGGTTGCCAAGATAGGAAGACATATACACATAATGTGTGTTGGATTAGGACCTTGAGTTGTGTTAAAGGAAGACAAAACACTAATTAAGATCTGGCCAGTTGTTCTCCGGCTTCGGTGATGTAGTACCATTTGGGCAGCCTCTCTGTTAACCTAACCTGACAAATGTCCCATTGGACTGGCGAGGAAGTAGGCAGGTCAGCTGAGGAAGCCGTCCACTTAAATCTCTCTGACCGCATTAACACCCACTCCACACGAATGAGGTGGGGGACGGCTTTCTGCATTACTGTGGAAAACCATCTGCTCCCAGTTATATGGGGGGGACACTTTGGATGTTCTGCTCAGTCTTCCTGAGTGAAGAGCGACATACAAATCCCTTTGACTTGGGGCTAAAATGAATAAGCAAAAACCACTGAAGCCTTTAACCCATTTACAGAATGCTCTGCTCCTGTTCCTGGGAGAAAAAAATAACTCAACATCTTCCTTCTACTTCGTTTAAAGTTTAAAAGTCACTTTGTATAGAAACTGAATCGTATCCATTTCAGGGAAGGGAACAAAGACCTTGTATCTTGACTAAACCTACAGTGCATTCACCCTGTGGACAGACATCCTATGCTCAGTCATTTCATATACATATACAGTGATTCAGTGCACAGTCACACAATGACTGAACAGCCTTGCCATGAACCTTACACTACAGAAAAATGATCCAATATTAGCCATTATCTCCATCTCATGTCTGGCAGCTTCCCATACAATCACCTCATTCTACTAACACAGGAATTTTGTCTCAGACTCTGCCTCCTTCCCCAGCACCACAATGACATGGCCTTGCTGCTGGGGATCACGTAAACACAAACCGCTGACTCGCCTGAAAGTGCACGAACCTAGGTCAGGGCCAGCAAAGGAAACCTTCAAGCTTTCTTCACACTCTTCAGAGGAGAGCTGTGGGAAAAACAGTTTCCCACATTTACGAGCTCTGTTTGCAGGTCAATCGCAAAGCAATTTGACCGCTCTCCTAGGATATTTCTCCTAATTCTCCCCAGTGTGACAATTACACAAGACGTTGTTTCTTTTTTTTCCTTTTGTGAGCGCTGTAAATGTCAAAGAGCCAGTCGTGTGCCCTCGGCGCTTTTTAGTCGGGTCGGGAGTAGTGGAGACTAAAGAGGCTTCATGGGAGCCTTCAGGGGACGTCGCCTCCCACACTGACATCCAGCCCATCACTCCAGATGAAACACGACCTTTAAAAGGAGTCAACGTGACAGTAACTGCCTTTGAGAACACCTCACAACTTAGTCGCCCCGAATGGCGTGGAAACCCCGGGCACCATGGAGCGTTGACTCAGCCTTGCATGCGCTTTGATGAGGAACAACGGCTGGGGTCCATTTCTAAGCAACGAAGCAGCATTTCATAGCCTTGGGCTGTAGGAGGCATACCGTTCGACTTGCTCGTCACAGGGATAACATGTACTCCACCACCCCCCCAGTGCAAGACAACGTTATTTTGGATAGCTTCTTACTGGCTCTGGTTTTCGTCGATTTGCTTCACCTTCATTCAGTTGAGGGATGACTAACTCATCATCTGTATGAATGTGTTCTAGAATAGCAGTTAAATTCTAAAAGAATGAAGACTGTAGACTGGAAGTCTGCAAGATCAACCTCCACTGATGGAAAGATGCAACGCTTAAGAGACTTAAAAAGTCCATGGCCTTGAACCCAAATGAAGAAGAGCCACTGTATCGCAGTAAGCATACTCAATATAGAGGCCTTCAGTAACTATTTATACTTGTAGGAAAAATGAAACCATGAAAACTGTATGCAAGAAAGGAAGCTCTGGATAAAAGCTTCAGATAACCAAACAGGCAGCGGTAACCACAAACTCCAGATGTCAGAGGAAGGATACATCCCAAGGATGACAGCCTCCAGACACTTGATGGGAAGGGATTCCCTGGTCATCTCTCTCGCAGTCTCCATTAGCCTGGAAAAAGAGGGAACAACATAGTGATACCCTGGTACCAGACTTAATCTAAACAAACTGGCTAATATTGCAACTAATGCTAAATCTCACGGTGTTTAGTTAAGGCAAGTTATGTAACTGTTCCTCTGTAAACAATTAAACCTGACTGACAGGATTAAATGGATATTCACTCTTCTGCTGCAAAAACAGAAGGGTATAAAGGCATTATAACTATTCTCAGCTGGACGCTTAGTGACAACACACAGAACAATGGCTTGATGGAACTGAAGTCTCTTCACTGAATGACCACACAACGGGGAGGCCGTCCTTATAAGACTTTCACATTGACTGCAACTTCATTAAGCCTTCATTCTTTTGCTTTAACGGATGTCAACAGATGCTCAGAAGTGGGGAACTGATATGATTGAGGACTGCTCAGCATAAACACAGCTCTGGCACCCGAGACGGAGGCCATACTGCCATGCTAACAGACTCCATTTCAGGCCTGTCCTGCGGGTCTAAATAA
The DNA here is from genome assembly GCA_009936485.2 of Gymnarchus niloticus. Classification (NCBI taxonomy): domain Eukaryota; kingdom Metazoa; phylum Chordata; class Actinopteri; order Osteoglossiformes; family Gymnarchidae; genus Gymnarchus; species Gymnarchus niloticus. Next base: position 5,182,335 of record JAACJT020000033.1, on the reverse strand, counting down.
AGACAAGCGATGCCAGGTCCATTAGGGCGACCCGACTTACCCACTCAGCGGTCTTGTCTTCTTAATTTCAAAGAACTGAGTTCCTGTGTGATTGTATCTGCCAGCCATTAAGGAGATTAATTAAGACAGACATCAAATACTTGACACAGATTTTGTTTTAAGTACACTGTGCTGCCTGGGTCCCCGATGCCGGTTTCTTGTGCTTCAGAATAAATTAATGACATACATAAATTTAGTTATACAGCCATTCCATTTTAATGATGGGGCAAAGAGGAAAAAAAAAGAATCCACAAACGTTCAGATATATCGTGCTGTGTTTTAGATCAAGCTGACTTTACACATCCGCTGAAAATTACAAAGCAGTAATTGCCTTGCTTCATTATGCTTCATGTCAGCACCAGATTCAGTGACCAACTGGACTTTACCCTCAGTAACAGCTACTTATTTCATGGTAATGCCATTCCTTGAAGGGAAAATTAACTCTTGGTGTGAGCATATTGTCCAAACATATCTTGACCACACCTGACCGATTTTAAAATGAATCCTTAAATGGCTTGCTCCCCCCCGCCCCGTTAAGAAACAAGCCGTTGTTATGGCAACAGGGGCAGCGTGTTGCTGACCAACATATCGCAACAGATTAAATCTTCTTGTACGAAGAGTGAAATGCAGGGTGAGCCCTGAAATTTCAAAGTGAATGTTACAGCAAGAAATGTCGCATATGCACGCACGCTCTCACACTCTGTCACACACACACACACACATACACAGTGTACTGTCTTTATGACATTGTGAGGATGTTCTATTCATTTCTACGGGCCTAACTCTAACCCTGACTATAACAACCCTAACTCCTACCCAGCCGTAACCTTAACCATAACCATAAATAACCCAACAAAACACAAGACTTTTGCCTATTTAGATTTTTCAACTGCATTCACAGATTTTTATAAATTTGAAATTTCCCTTGTGGGGACACGACAAATGTCCGCATGAGGTAAAAAGTGACAGGTTTTCATTCCTTCAGGGGACATTATGTCCCCACGACATGACAATAAACACGTCCATACACACCTGAGCATATGACTCCTACCAGTTCCGTGCTTCAGCCACTCGTCAGGGTTCAAAAGGATACTGCAGAGTCTTCATGTAATTCTGTATGGCCTGCAGCCAGTCAGGAATGGACATGGATGGCTTGTAGCTGGGCACCGATGGAACAGGATGCTGGAAGTGATGCAACATGTGGGCAGTTAGCAGACGCTAATCTCGGACCACGTGAACGCACATCCGACTAGAGAAACAACCAGCACCCTGCGGTGCTGCGATAGTGTAGCCGTCTATCTCTGGCTTATGGGCCCTTCTGTCTGTCATACAAACTGGCTTTTCAATCATCAAACTTTGCGGGCAAAACAAATCCCTCGACCCACCAATGACCGACACGTGGCACATTTAAACGCGGTCGCCGTCACGGTCTGCTGGTTACCGACATAAACAGATTCCGTTTCACCACAACATTCCCATAACTCATCTCGTTTATGCACGCCAACAGAATGAGTAAGGGGCCTGTCCAAACGCAATCTGTCACGGGTGCATTTCACGGTTTTGTTTGCGGGGTGCTGCATCCCATGTCTGTCTACGTGTGTGATCTGGGTTCACGGGAATCATAAATGTCATAAATGTCCGTGGTGTTTCTGAAGACTGCTTGTGAAATGAAGGCAGTATTTTTGTTGTTAATTACAGGGTCCACCATAGTAGCACTCAGGGCTGTCACTGGGAGTGCATGTACATGGCAAGACGAACCGGCAACAGCATCCATTGTGGGGAAATAACAGGTTATGTGGATACTCATTCCCATCCAATCAATCCGTCCTTTCTAGTGCATTTTACACAGGGAACATGAGAAGGTCATACAAAAATGGTTCAAGGACAGATTTCTCAAACACAAAGTAAGGAGTGATTTTTATAAAGAGCCACTTCACCAGTCACAGAAAACTGGCTCTGGCTGCCAAATAATGGCAGCCAGTGTACAACAACAGACCAGGCAGAGTTCTGTGAAGCAGGTGCAGGAGTAACATTCATAGGCCTCCTTTCCATGCCATCCAAAGAACAAGATTAGAGACATTAAAGGGGCTCTGAAAAGCCATGTTCCATAGGCTCTATCGATTCAGCAGCCACCTTCACGATTACCAGAACAGGCAGACTTAATACCTCAAAGGCAGACAACCCAGACCTCCTGGGATGAGGGGAAACAACACAGTACCGTGGCGTTCCATGACCCATCTCGAACATGAACGTTTAGCGACACTGAGTTCAGTTCACCTCCCTCTCATCCCTCTCTAATTAGCAGTTCGCCTAACACCACCAGCCCTCCTCCAGCTCGTTTTCACACCACGGAACGGGCGAGGAAGTGAAAAGCAGTGGGGCCACGTGCATGTCAAAAAAAAATAAATCAATCAACTGGTGTAAAACTCAACTGAGGTGAAACAAGCTATTTTTGGTTCTCGGAGAATTCAGGCATGCAGTAGGTATGAGCCATTTGAGATACAATCAGTGTATGAAGCAATGCTGCTCAATGGCCAATTGGACAAACGTTTTCCAGCCCCTTGTCGGAGCATTCTAGCCACGCCTAGGCTGTGGCTCGGGGTAAAGGCTACAGCCCAAGTCCTGACAGTACATTGTAGGGGAGTGGGGACCAGCCCAAGAGCCAAGAGGACCAATATGAAGCACTTACAGCTCCTAGCTGTGCTCAATTTTGCTGCTTCTAAACATTGTACTCTACATGGCCAAAAGTATGTGGACGCCTGCCTGTGCAGCATCTCTTTCCAAAATAGGAAGATGGACCTCCCTTTGCTACTATAACAACCTCTACTCTTCTAGGAATGCTCTCCATTAGATGTTGGAATATTGTTGGTGGGATTTGCTGCCATTCAGCCATAACAGCATCAGTGAGATTGGGTATTGATGTTGAGTAATCAGGTCCCTTTCTGTGAAAGGAACATTTTCACATGAACTGTAAATGCATGCAATAACAGGTCATGCAACACTGTGTCCTCATTACAAATATCAGAAGACTAAAGGATCTCGTACATGAAACACTTCAGATTTCTCTCAGCAGAAAACTTCCATTTACTTCCACCTTCCATTTGTTTGTCCAGGGAGGTGGCAGGGGACCTGAAGCTTATTCCATGCAGCATATGGTACACCCTGGATGGGATATCAATCCATCACAGAGCACTTGTATGCCCACAGACTACAGGTGAAAATCCATGCAACACAAAGGGAACACAAAAACACCCATATTTTTGACTAATTTCTGTTTCCATGTGAGAAGCTTCAGTGGACAAACTCATTCTGGAACTACTGGGCCTCCAGAAACCTGAGATCTCCAAGTCCAGCAGTCAGCAGCGAAAATATGTCACTCAGTTGAAGGTCATACTTTAGACATTTATCCTCGGCCACAATCCCTAAAGCAGATCAGACAGCTGGCCACATGTAGATCACAACCCTGATAAACGAAAGCCAATTTAGGCTATAGAGAGACTTTGACCTTAAATCATTCTCCAGCAGCAGAATGCTTAAATTCTCCCAAATGTTAAGACAAGGCATAAATTCAATTAAAAATATCTTAGTGTACATTACCTCTACACAGGGTGGTGTATAACTTAGTGGGTAAGAACTCTGAGTCAGTGTCCATTAGGTTGTGGGTTTGAATCCAATGTCTAGCAGAACAATAGCGCTATTGAACCCTAACTACTCCAGAGATACTGGCTGACTCTACTCTCTGACCCCAAGCTCTCCTCACATTTATGTCATGTAGGACAAAAGCACTTGATAAATAAACGTAAGGGTAACTAAAAGAAGGCAATTATAATGGCAGAGAGGATGACTGCTACAAGTTGAAAGGTCTTCAAATCCACTTGAGATCACTATGTCTCTCCAGTTACATAGAACATGTAAGCCATTAAAATACCATGAGAAAATGTGTTCTAAAGTTATATGCATTCTGTAGCTGTTAAAGGAACTCATGATACAAAGTTAGCTACAACATCCAGGTAGATAATAAATAAAAATTTCTTTTATATAAAATATATCAAGAGAACTGACTTTTCTGTATAATGAAGTGCTGCAATTTGGCTATTCTACAGATCCTGGTCCATCTCCAAATAAAGCAATAACCACACGGCTTTTCATTTTGTGGCGTTAAACACAGATTCAGGCTCTACCTGAGCTATTATAAACCTAGATTCAACAGGCTACAGTGTGGCAAATTAGTGTGCATGACAAGATATGTGACTGGCTTCTTTGAGGAACAAAAACGCTTTGAAGGACTTTGTTACTTTCAAAACATCTCTAGTAAAATATAGTATATTTAGTTAAGTTGTCATTTGCAGGCAAATTGTAGGTCTTATCCAGTTATTGGCCATGTACATTTGCTGAAGATTTTCCCAATAAAATGATCAACATGTGTGCCAATGTGTCCCTACCATCTCCTTGCAGAAGGAAGAGAGGCTAACATTCGTCCTTTATTCCCCTATTGTGCCATTTGTTTTTTTTATGACGATTTTCCTTATATTTATTTGAAATGACCACTCCGGGCTTCTCACCAAAAAGGTGTATAGGCGGAAACCCCCAGTAATGATGAGTTTGCTTACGTGTCTGAATGAAAGTGAGGAAAAGATGAAAAAGGTCCACAGTCATTAAAGGCTACCCATATTTACTCACTTTTGGGAAGTAGGCTTCGTTCCCGAATTTTGAAGGCTATTCATATGTACTCACTTTTGCGAGGTAGGCAGCGTTCCGAATTTTGTCCACCATCTCTTTCCCATCGGGATGCACCTTGGCCACATGGTTCCACATTCGCTCCCAGGTCACACTTTCGATGGGAAAGCCGGTTCTGTTCACGTAGAACATCACTCCCCCGTCTTTATCCTCCTCTTCCCCCGATGAGCGACCGGCGTTCGCGGCACCGGTGGAAGCGGATTCAGCGCCCGAACACGAGTTCAGGTACGCGTTGGTGCTTTTGGAGCGGCCACGTCTGCCGATTTTAGCTGCCGTCGAAGCGGTACCGGAGGCGCTCGGTCCGGTCATGATCAAGCTGGACGAATTGGCTCCGATCGTCACAACAGATAACCACTGAGTATTCCTCCTTTTCAGCGAGGCAGTCGAATACACATTTTCCCGTGGAAAACTCACATTTGCACCATTTTGATTGCGCACAGAATACCAACAGCTATAATAATTCCCAACCTATCTAAGAACGTCTAAAAGCGTGCATTACTTTCTCATGCTGCAGCATATATATGATATGACATGTTCGAATAATATACGATTTTTAATTTTCATCCTCAGATTAAAATATTCAAACAAATTTAACCTGTCCCCAGATACCGGAGCTTACAGAACTTCAGTCATGTAAAAGAAATACCGGCGCAGACACTGCATTCAAGCATTTTATCCGAGGATCCACAGATGGACATTTAATAACGCTGGGTTGCGGTTACCGTCCACCAACTAGCTATCGACTAGAAAAGGTGCTGTAACTTCATCCGCATCGTTCAGGGCGATGCAGAACGGACCGGCCGCGGCTCTCGTCTTGCATGCCTTCCCCCTCGGACGAGCATAAACCAGAAGACTTCTTCGGATCGCGCCGGGACTGGTCAACCGTGAATCTGCTGCAAATCCATCAGATGGTTCATCTGTAGCTGTCTAAGTGTATTCATTTATGTTGTTCTAGCCAGCCGTGTTAAGGCCCATCTCATTGGTGGCGGCAACAAAGAGAGGCGGGGTTTTGACCGACTCATTCCATACAAGGGGAACAGATCTCGTTATGATTGGTGGTGCCTCCGGAAAGGGGCGTGGACATTAGGACTGGAACGTCGCCTGTTTGGAATTTGGAATCGGACTGGAATCGAATTTTATCGTCTCCTAACGTTATTCTCGCGGCCGTCCAGGCAGCTACTGCAGTGTTGTCGAGCTCAGCTGATGTATATAGGTGTATTATTTTTGCAGCTTTCCTATATACAGCCGGAACTACAGTCCTTTTTATCGCAAGATCGGTGTTCTTTCATGTGCACGGTCAAGGCATAATTTCCATGCTTGCAGGTGCAGCATCTATCATTCAGTGCCAGGCAACACAGAGCACAATGCATGGGTACCCCCTGGAAGGGGTCGCCAAGCCTTCCAGGGGCACACACACTACGTTCAATACCTTCAATAAATACGTTCAATTTAGTGACTTTGGGAGGAAACGCTCTCAATACGGGAAGAACATGCAAACTTCACAGGGACAGGGCGGAGGCAGGATTTGCACCCTCCAGTTTTTAGGAGGAACGTGCTTGAACCCTATTGTTTTACTCCTGATTTATTAATGTTATTATTATTATTATGGTTTAAGATTGAAACTTACAACCTTGCTTTTTCTGCCAGTTTATCTAATTCAAGTCAAGTCAAGCAGCTCTTTATTGTCATTTAAACCACATACAGTTAGTACAGTACATAGTGAAACGGAACAACGTTCCTCCAGGACCACGGTGCTACACAGAGCACAGGACTACAAAAGACTACACATAAAAACAAAGTGCACGTGTGCAAACATTGCAAACAGTACAAGGCAAGACAGTGGTACAGACGATGACAGTGCAGTGCTGACCAGTACACAGTTGTGATATATACAAAAGTAGCAGGTAGGAGGTAGTTGTATCATTAATGACGCTATTATGAGGATATACATAAAATAATTTGTAATACAGTATAATACGGGGCAAACAAGTCATCAGTTGATAATGCTGACTTATGACAAAAAGGAATAAACAAAGAATTTGCATCAAAAGCTGCCATAGTTGGAGAAATTAAGTGAATTGGGATCAGCGTTTCGAACACTTTTTGAAAAAGCAGATATGCCCCCTTCTGGAGAGTTTGCGAAATTGCACATTACATTAGAATTGACCATGTCCTCATTTGAACGTTAGCCTTTACTTTTCCTAGTTATTAGGACAGAGCTGACTAACCTAAATGTTGTTCAGTTCTTATTTCATATCGTATATCAAGCAGTAAGGATGAGAATCAGCACCTTCAAATCGAAGGTCATAGTACTCTTTTGGAAAGGAGTGGATTGAGGTGGTGTGGTGTGGGGTTCTGGGTTAGGAGTCTGTGCTTGGGGCCATAAGGTCAGTGGTTTGAACCCTGTGGCTGGTAGAGTGGTTATATCACCTTACCCTTGAGCAAGGCCCTTAACTCTAAAAACTTCTCTGGGGGTTTTGGATAAATGGCTGACCTGAAGCTTTGCTCTTGCCTGAATTTGTATATATATGTTTTTCATGTAGAGCAAGATAGGACGTGTAAAGAATTCCTATGTACCTGTACTCGTACAGGTCAGCAATAAAGCTCATTTCAGTGCTTATTTCAGGTTAGGTGGGAGAGACTAACCTTAGAGAAAGAGTTTAAGTACCTTGGAATCTTCACAAGTAAGAGGCAACATGAGATTAACAAGTGGATTGGTTTGGTTTTGTGTAGGGTGACCATACGTCCTCCTTTTCCCTATTTTTGAGACCTAAAAATGTCAGGCCAGGATTTCTAAATCGTCAATACTGTCCGGGAGTCAGCTTTTGCTTTCTACAGTCAATATTCATCATGTTCAGGTGTCCGTCTGCCACATGCCACCATCCTTCCCCCAGTGTCCTTCTTTCTGAGGATGAAAATATGGTCACTCTAGTTTTGTGGGCATTGGTCCATGGTGGTTAAGTGGGAGTTAAAAGACAAGACTTGTGGTTCACCAGTCAGGGCGTTAACATCTTAATCCTGTAGGTTTGCCAGACACCTGATCAATGACCAAAAACAGGTAGCTATAAGTGGTATTTCCATGACAACGGTAATTACTCAGTGCCTCCTTTTGCACCCTCCACCTGTTTCACGTGACAGAGTTTCTGCACAATGGACATAACATGTAACAATAAAATCTAAATGTGCTTTTCAAATAATCTTACTAAAAATATTTCGGTTGACTATTGAAATTAAGTAATATGTCAGCTAAATTAATCAGAAACATTAGGTACAACAACTGTACTGTAATAAAATCATGAAATGTAAGAGTAAAGTCAAAGTATGCTACTTTGCAAATGTATACCATTTAAAATCAATAATTCTGTGTATTAGAAGAGAATCACATCAGGTCTTGTTAATCTCATTCCATTTTGTAGCCTTTTTTACACACCTTCTTTGCCATAGATTCTTCTTGATGTCCTTTGCAGCCTGCAGCCTTTTTGTCCCTCAACACTTCTCGAATTCAGTGCACTACATTTTGAAGTTAACTTATACCTGAAGTTCCAACTTCACCACTGAAATAGACAACTTATTCCTTTGGTCAGACCACAGATATTTGAATGTAACTAAATGCACACTGCACAGGTTCTAATGATGTATGGGAGTACACTGTACCTTGTACATATGACAATAAAACTTTGAATCTTGAGTATCTTGAGTAAGTATGTTACTTATTTTAACCTTGCTCAAAAAGAATGGTGATTCCTGCAAGGGTCTCGAATTCACACCAGAGCAAAGGGCCACCATTAAGATAGAGACAGCTTGCATGGACCATGAGTGCATCATTAAAACCAAAGTTGATCTCTAAGTACTTAACTGCTTTGGTGAGATCTCCCTGCTCTCTGAAGACTCTAAGGCTGCTCATTGAGTTCTTGATTTTGATGACCCTAGCCACATCTGCTACAATTGTACAATTCAGTAGTGTACCTGACTATCATAATCTATTTTTTAAATCAAATATGATTCTCCTTCCACGCATGGCATCCTGCTTGTCTGACAGCTCATTCTTTACTGTCATGTGTCAAACTTATTACCAAAAATACAAACAGGTACAAAAAAACCTACACCCCTTATACTGGGTATCCTGTCAGATATCAACCATTATTAATCTTCATCCCAAAATGTCTGTATTAACAGCTATCTATATATCTGTATATCTAAATATCTGTATATTACTCTAATTTAAGTATTATAACATACATTTTACAGTAATTTTATCCCATGTCACACGAGGGCACTATTGTAAAACAAAACAGAAAGCTTTTCACCAGTTGTTTCTATAATATACTGTAAGTGCCTGCATTACTCCTTATAAATGTCAAGCCAAATTAAAATGTTTACTAATATTATCAACACGGTCATATTTATAACCTTAATCTACAATTGGTCTGTTATCTCTGTTGCCTTTGCAGTCTCGTACCCCAACTTGTTACACACAAAATATGTTATCCAGAATAACACTCCTTTGTCCCAACACATAATACCCAAGGGTGGGTCTTACTGACGCCTCCAGTATCAGTCTGAATGCAAGATCAGGAAATGATGCAATGCCTGCTAATTGCTGTTAAGCTGACCTGATTACTCTGAGTAACGTATGAAGACTTTCATTGGGTGATACAACTGACTGGAATGAAAGTAGTTAGTTGACTTTGATCGATATGCCCAACAATATAAGCGTGAGTAATATTGTATAGCCAGCTGGAACTGATTTATACATATAAAATGATGTAAATATTTAAGAAACTGCTAAGTTAAACTGTGAGGGGGGAAAAGTAAAAAAAAAAAAAAAAAAATGAAGACATTCGCTAAGAAAAATTTTTTTTTGTTCACAGAATCTTTTTCAGCTGAGATGTTTTGGCGTTCTGGTTTTATCTTTCACTGTTATGACATTTTATCAACCCTGCTAAGATCAATGTGCAAACACGGGAGCATCACAAAGTATCAACTGCACAGTCAGCAGCTAACACTCGAAGTACACGCAGGGCTGGCCTCAAGGTCTGCTGGTACATGCACAACCTTTGAACACAGGCAAACCAGACACTTTATTACTCTGCGTACTTGTGTCCCTGCTTCTTAAAGGGTCGAGTCCGTTTCAGTTCAAGCTCACAGTTTGACTCGTGTGCCTGTCCTGGCACATCTGCAGCAGGCACAAGACGCAGTAGTAGACACATGACACTTACAGAAGTATGAAATGAGACGGGACCCGTTTTCCCTTTAGCTTCTCCATTGATGAGGGGGGCGCTCTGTGCTGTATTTACCCTTTTAACTATCACAATAAAGCGGCATTGTGTTCACTCCACGATTCCTGGAAATGGAAATGCATCAGCCAGGTGGTCGCCTTTTAAAAACGAAGGGAATGTGAATAAGGTAACTAATTAGAATAATTCTGTTTGTTTTTCATTTTCTGTTGAGCTGAATTGGAGGGACCCAGAGTATTCTTAAATGCAGAGAACTGTCACATTTGGAGTGCTCTTTTGATTGATCGAATATTTACAGTTTTACGGGAGGAGGGCTCCCGCTTGAATCAATTCAATAATGACATCACAAGTACAAAACAAATTCAGCCACAGCTTTGTACGACCTAACAAACACACTGTGAAACCAGACTATGAAATTTTCAGATTACGAATATCACTGTGCAACACTGTGGTCAGCTAGAGTTGTGCTTTCATTACAATTTGTGTTGGAAAAACAGAACACAGCACAGTTTTTGCACAGGATGAAGCCTGGATTAGACCATCTGACAGACATAAAACGTGATGGTCTTTGAGATCCAGAGAAACTCATGAGTCTCTTGTGCTGTGCGAAAAAACTACAGACATGCACTCAGAATCACACGCTCTTAAAAAAATCATTCACGTTAAAAAAAGAACAGTGTGGTCAAAAAGAGTTTCAGATGATGTCTGTAGCACCACCTCCGTGATGCGACATGGAACCACGGAAGGGGTGCTACAGTGTCGTCTCATGAGAACCGTCTGGGGACAAGTCCTTGATGAAGCCATTGGATTGTCTATCTGAAGGACACTCAGTGGAGACCTAGGGAAGCAATTGTCAGAGAAGGACAAATCAATCTCCTTTTTTTACAGACAGAGATATGCTGAAAATGTTCCCTACTCTATCACCCTGCCCCAGTGCTTCACTAATATTGTCATATAAGCAATGACCATACTAAAGGTCGACACGGTGAGATGTGTGGCCATCTTCAGGACACAGTTATTGCCGTCTAATTCATTCTCAAGAACACCATTTAAGGAGGAATACTGGCTCTACTAGGGTAGAGGTCACTGCAGGTCACTCAAAAGCTAGCGACATTCATCTAGAGGATGTCTGGGAAAACACCCAATCCTGTTCCGGATCATAGATATCCAGCAGCGGCAGTGTGTTAATTAAAATACCTTTTAAGCTGGTTCCTCAGATTCCTGGAACAGAAGTATGTGGTAGTTAGCTAGGCTGAAGTCTCTATTTAATAAATAAAAAAGGTTTTTTGTGTGCTGTGATGTTAGTGTTTAATGTGTAAATCTTCATGAAACCTCATTCTGAATATTGTTATGTAATACAGACAGAAAAATGCGTAAACATTTTTGACCAGAGGACTTCTCTTCCCAGGAGCAAATCGGCACTCGTTTTGAATTATCTTTAATATGCTTCAACAAAAGTCAGTTTTTTTCACTACTCTTATTTTTTACTTATTCAAATAAGGTTTGATCTATTTTTGGTTAAAGAACTGGACATCCGACCACAACCCTGCTGGTCTAAGTGCCATAAAACGGTCTGTGATTTCACTCTACAGCAAATGTCACCAAGTTTCTCTCAAAAATACCTAGATAAACAAATGGATGAAGTCTAATAAGGCTAAAGTATAAGCAGAATGAAGTACTTGCCAAGCAACTAAAAACAAAACATTCTGCAGTTGCACGCCACTATTATACCAAAATAAAATAATGCATTTTTCAGACTTTCAGGTCTCTTATTTTGAAAAGATTAAACTTGACACCGATACGGAGTCACAACACTGGAAAAAAAAATACTTACTGCCTGCATAGTTTTCTTCTCAATGTCACTGTTCATGTTGTGTCTCTTCAGTTCTGACTTTATCAAAGCTGGACAGAGAGAAATAAAACATCCGTGGGCTGTTTTCACGTTGGCACAAAACCCCATAGTATTCCTCTGGAAAATATAACTTGTGCAGAACTTGATTAAAGGTGCTTAAATTAATCATTAGTGGTATTACTCCACACAATACAGCAGTTTGAAAATCTTCCTGCAGTCAGAATCTGGGTGGTTCCTCAATACTTTGCCTCAGCCAAAGCCAGTGCTAGCAAAACTGGTGCTACAGTTATATTATTTAATCTTATTTATTAAAACCGATCGCACACTGGACCAAATGGCTCAAATTCTATATAAAGTTTAGCATCGCTGGGAGGTCGTTCTCAAAAGTGCAGGTGCAGTTTAGGAACTGCTCAAAAAAACAACTGATGGGCATGGAAACTTCCTGGAAATAGAACCCTGATGGTCAGCCTAAACAGATCCTCCTGCTGGTGTGTGCGTAACAACCAGTGCATAAATTAGCACTGGCACCAAAACTAAGGCAGCAAGCAAAGTGCTATATATAAAGTAAAAAAATATATATGTTATTCAAATTTAAGGCTATTACAATGTCCTGCTGTAAAATCCATCCATCCATCCATCCATCCATCCATCCATCCATCTCAGGCAGCAGAGGGCAACATTTCAGTTGGTCCCACATTGTACACACACACACACTCACACACAATTCAACCATGCCTGTCTGCCTTTTGTCATCCAACAAAACTCACCGTTCACACTTTGCTTAATTTTAATGTAGAAAAAGTTAACAAAATGACATATATGGAGTGAATTTAAGGTAGCCTCCAAGACGGATGAACGATAGACTGAGATCAGAAAAAAACGCAACACCTTTGGAACCTAGAGCTGCAGACCGGCTTTAAAGAGACGTCAGGTGAGAGGAGATCAATCACCTGTGAGGATGATGCCCACAAAGATCCACGCACACAGGAACAAGTTCCCCGCTAAAGGGTCATGGTCAGTCATAATTCGTCCCTGGATCAAAGTGAAAATGATTCCAAATATCTGAAGGAACATGGAGAACCAAGATATGAGAGCAGGAACATCCATCAAACATCTGAAACCTAATACAAAATATACCCACAATGCACTTGTTTTTTTGCCACACTCTTCCAAAACAGGTTTTTAAAATATACCCACAATGCACTTTTTTTTTTCCCAAAAGACCTTTCTAGCTGCATGGCCAACCAGTATCAGGTAGAATACACACCTTTGTTAGGCAACCTTAAAGAGAACTATGGAGAATGTCAACCGGCTTTGCCAAATGATGAGGGCACATGGTAGTCTGGCCATTGGTTGGGCCTGCTTTTCATTTGCGATTCTTTTGTATTTGTGCATTGATCAAAATAAACTAAATCTTCACCGGCAGACAACCAGGTTCCTGATGACTGCTGGAGTGAGTTTTGCATATTTTACATCAGTCAATTGTGTCGCCGTCACAATACTTTGCATAGATGTATGGTTTCCCAGCATCTAGGCAGCTGAGTTTGAAATTTGCTTGTTACCAAAAGTAACCTGCATGGACTACAATCTGCCAGACATGAAAATTTGTTTCTGCCATTCCTTAGATCACCTGTAAGTTACCTGTGCAAATGCATTTAGGAGGCCAGACGATGTTCCCTCTGACTCTGGATATGTGATTTCCACCCCAAACTCAAACCCCAGTGGTAGGTAGCCAGTCATGAAGAACCTTTTAAAATAAATGAATAATAATCAATATCTGATTTACACCAAGGATATTTACAAAGCATGCAATGTGTAACCATGACTAAAGGCTATCCTGTGTTTCCTTTCACTTCTGAAGGTGTTAGCTCTTTGTCTTAAAGACAACTAGAAGTAGCATTAGCATTTTGCTTGCCTAGCAAAGTTTGTCCTTTTACGTTAACTCACTTATATGACTCACCTGAAGCCAGTGTTTTTTACATTTTTATTAAGTTGGATACCTTGTTGGCAAAATGCAACTTTAACACCCCTCAAGATAAAAACCATAAACATATGGTCCACTCACCCCAGCACTCCAGCTGTGAAGAAGACCACTAAGATATTGTCCAGGTTCAGTGTGAAAGTGAAGACCACCATTCCAATGAAGGAGAGGATATATACTATAAGAGTAGTTATTCTGAAACATGATCATAAATGCGTTATGGTCTAGAATAACAGATACATTTCAGACAATGTCCAAATGGTACACACCTGGCAGCTCCTCAAAACTTTACCAATGATGCACTGATTTTAAGGGCACAGAACCTGGGAACCCAGCAGGAGATTGACCCAGCTGAGAGTCAGAAATGAAGGCTTATTCCTACAGTGTCTCTAAACCTTCATATGGGAGCATTTCATTTTTTTTTTTATCTTAGCTGATGGGTTTATTCTCTGCAAACCTATGTACCTGTTTACATGTAATCCATTACAAGCTTAATATTCTCATTGAAGGAATTTAAGCTGGTCACTCCTGGGATTTCTGGTCACATGTCGACCGATCCCAGATACTGCAGGAGGCCAAAGCTTTCTACTTCTACAAACACTTCAGTCTTACACTTCATTTTATGTTCTTTGTCGACTTCATTTTTCCTGTGATTGACGTGGGAAGTGCTGAGGTCATGTTGGGACGCGAGTATATGAAAGAAGCCCATTGTGGCACAGGCGAGCAGATGGGCCATGATACATACTTGTAGGTTTTAGTGTGATCCAGCCAGAGGCCACAGATTATGGAGCCCACCATGCCCGCCACCACCAGGGTTAAGCCAATCCTGCCTGCGTTCACCTCTTGGCCCTGCGTGAAGTGCTCAAGTTAGTGTCAATGATTCCTCCACCCACCTGAGTACCTTCAGGCTCAGTCGCAGAAAGACATGCAGCCGTCCCCTGCACAGCATATACCGGCTAAGGAAATTGAAGACATTAGTTCCCAGCTCCACCCAAGATGGGCTCAGCACAGACACAGGGTATGAAAATGACCTCACCATGATTGGGGGGTGGGGTCACCAGTGAGTCAATGCCCAATGTAAGTTATTATCCTCAAAAAATCAACCTTTTCTCCATGTTCCTTCCAGTAAAACATTTGACCTCTTGATGGTCAAAGGTTTCCAGTCACAAATGATAACAAAAAGCTCAACATCATGGGCTTGGTTCATTTTCACTCTGAAGTTACGAGTGCACATCTCCACATATTTTCTGTATTCTGAAAAGCTCATCTCTCTCTCAGCCATCATCTAAAGCGGCAGGCACACTTGTCTATGATCACTGGCCTAGGTTCCTGCTGTCCCTGTCACCGGTACGCCAGTCTAGGGGTTCGGTAAAATCTGATCTCAGACCTGGCCTAAAGTCACCAGATGCTTTGTGGTGAGGGCACAACAACAACTCCAGGATTCTGGGTCCATTAAACAAAAAACATGACTTAAATATTTGTCCAGGACTCTCCTCCATGACCAGCAGGCATGCATAAGAGAAGATTAATGAACTAAAGCCCCCTTCAGGTCCCTGGCACCTTTCTCCATATGTTCTGGGACTGTCCTCCTGTTGCTGTTCTTTGGGATTACGTGGCCAAATCCCTCTCATCAGTCCTTTCCTGTTCCATTCCCCTGACCCCTGCAGTCCTTCTTCTTCTGGACTTCTCTATCCCTTTCTCACTCCCAGCAGAGGTTCCCGATGTCCACCTCCTTGGCGGCTAAGTTGTTATTAGCCTCTCGCTGCAATTCTCCTGACTGTGCAATTCCATCTGTTTGGAAGTCTTTTTTAATTTGACTCTTCTTGAATTGTCGGCAGCCCGGATTAATAATTCTTCTATCTTACCCATTCAGAGTTGGCTTCGGGATGTGCAGCTAGTTAAGGGTTGGCTGGGGGTCACTTTTTGAATCCATATGTCTTGGATTACACCATTTGACTTGATTTACTTGTTTATTTATTTTCGCATTTTCTACTATTATAATTATTTCTTTCCTCACCCTTCGGCTGCGCTCTCTCCGGGGCAGGGTGTGCAGGTGACGTCTTCCGCTGACAGATTTGTTTGTATTTGGGTACTGTCTCAGGGTACGGGGGGGGTGTTTGTTATGTTCTGTGTTTATGTTTGCTCATGTTCTTTCGCTTTCTTTCAATAAAAATTTGGTCACAAAAAAAAAAATAATTAATGAACTAAAGTACAAAGAATTCAGCCCTCACATTAAATCGCATCAACAGCCTAGTTTGTCCAGAACAAGTTCCAGGACCATTTAGACTTAAGGACTTTTATTTCCCACAGCACTCAGCAGGGAACACAAAAAAACCAAAACTAAACCACACAGTTTAATAACTCCAGGTCCACGTACCTCATAGTGTGCCAAGATCATCTGATTCAGCAGTGTTGATACGGAGTAGAAAGATCCCGTCATGATACCTAGGTTATGGCAAAATACAGCCTTGTTGATTTGGAATATTTTGATCCACCAAAGACTTTTGGAAGATAATATCATGATCAAAGTCTGGTATCCACAGATACGTGATTTTTAACATGCAACAGATTGTCACGCTGGTTTTATTTGACAATTCATATATTGTAATACAGCTGGTGTCTATCTTGTGTTGAGGATGCATTTTGTGTAAAGCATCACTGAAAGGCAATGCACTCTTTACACTCAAAGCATAACGCCTTTGCAAGGGACCTTCTTCTGTTATATGTGTCAGAGTAATTCTGACTGAATATCTCCAAATCAAGCTTCCAGTGGCCTCACCGTAACTGATGAGAAGCAGGAGGAAGGGCTTGTTCTTAAACAGGTTAATGATGGATTGCTTGTACGAGTAATCTTCAGAGGGACCATCAGGCAGGACTGCTTGGGAGTGACTTGGTGGTATGGGGGGTCTGTCTTTAATCACTTAGGAGTAGAAGAGAGAAAAATAAACCTTGGCAGGAGGACACCGTCAAAATGGACCTGTTTGAACATGACTTGCCATAACTGGGAAGGGCACCGGTGGATCCTTTGATGCTGTCACTGATAGCTGCCAGATCTACGTGGCTGATACGCACGTGCACAGCACTCATTGCGTCTTCTCAGCAATCTACCAGAAACTCAGTGCCCAGCTGACTGCAGTTCGATTATAGCTAAATTACTCACCGACAGCTGCTAAGATGAAGAGAAGCGTGGAGACAATGGCTGTTCCATAGAACATGATTCTGATGTTGTGGTCCATCAAGCTTCTGTCGTCTGGTGTATTGGGAACCAAGACAGGTGGAAGGAGAAAACCCACTGCCGTACCCAGCTGAGAAAGAAGGCAAACCACAATTCCAGCCAAATTAATAAAAGTTGAGGTTTGGCCATCCATGCCCAAAAACGTGATTTAAAGACACTAGCCACAATATTTAGTTAAAGACAAGAATGAAAATGGTGATACAAATCTTTAAATGTGGCTTATCTTTGTAAAAATACCAAAGAAACTAAAGATTAATAAATTCTGATATTTCAGACAAAAATGATGAAAAAAAAAACTTTCCCAGCTAACTGGATAGTGATTTGGCAAGGAACTGATGTCTGATGTGAATTTTCCCTGGCAGGCTAGCAATTATTAACAGGTGATTTATGAAGATCTACAGCAGGAAGCCTGATGCTCAGCACCCTTACAAACCTGGTTGCCTAGTACAGCTGCAGCACAGGCAGTGGACACTTCCTTAGGTCCGAACCACACTGATGCAATCCTGGACGGCAGTCCGAGGATGAACACCTGTGCCACGGAACAGATAATCTGCGCAGTCATCGTCACCCCGAAAAGGTCGGCTCTTACACTGGCGCATTTCAACCACGCCCCGATGCAATTCAATCCCGATCCCAAAAGTGCAGTAATTTTCAGTCCTTTTTTATCTAGTAACCACGTAGCTGGGAAGATCAGTGGTACATATGCCACCATATACACAACTGACAGCCAGTCGATTTTATCGCTTGACACGTTATAATAAAAGGTGAAAATATTGGTGATGATGCTGTACTGAATCCACTGAAAGGCGTTGACGAGGGAGTAAAGGCTGAATACTGTTAATACGGCGAAGCGTCTCAAATAAAGCTTGGTCTGCAGTGGTTTCTGTCCACCAGGAAGCATAGCCTCTTTTTCATCGGGAGGTATCTCCTGTTCGGATGCCTTTGAGGCGGGCACGGTCAGCTGAACAGCTCCATTTGATACACCGGAGTACTGGCTGACATCCTGTGATGCCTTTTGCTCCAGTGCCGTGGAGGCTGTGTCGTCGTCGCCCGGTGTGCTTCCACTTCTGATATGATCCTGTAATAGCTCCCCAGCCACCATGATGGTACAGCATGCAAATCTTTACGTCATGTGATTGAAAATTCCGCCGGTGAGGTGTACAATGCCGGTATAACAGCCTTCAAAACCCTGATAAAGAAAACAACACTCAGCGATGTATAAGAATAATATATATATATTACTTACATACCTAACGATGGACTACAAATTCACAAATGCCTCTCACAAAGTCTAACGAGCTTAAATATAATACCCCGTAGTAGGCTACAAAACATTATAAATTACTGTATACAGCTAACCCTCAATTATGATAAATGTTTTTGTAAAAATAAAACCCACACGACAGCTTTTATTCGGAATTCGACACAGCGCGCAGAGACGACCGTTGACGCACCTCCACGTTTTCTTTAGACAGCGATACCGCGAGCACCGCATCCGCTTCTACTCCAGTTAAGACGGTTAAGACGGAGACAGGCCGTCATCACGCTAACGGCACGAGCGTGCCACAGCCAATCAGATTAGCGCAGCCAGATACCCATCATTTAATATATAAGAGGGAGGCGTGGCACGGTCAACTTGACTGCCGGGTTGTTAGGTAATACATTAGGCAGCAGAAGTCGGTGTGCTGCGATATTGAAATTATTTGCGAAGAACAGATTATCCCAACAACACGATGACAGTTTTACCTGCTAAGCGTTGGTCCATACACTTTTAGTTGCATTATTTAATTCAATTCATGTTTAGTTTTATAGTAAGTTTCACAACACTGTTGCCCCAAGGCACTTAACCGGAGAGTGTTGTTAATTACAATGTGCATTGATGAAGAAGGAAAAGGCGGAGAGGAACCAAAAACTCCTTAGCTAGGAGGAAAAAACCTCTGGGAATCCAAGGTCAACTGGCCGCCCACTCCCTTGGGCATGCTACAACTATGCAGAGCAGAGAAAGTCATACGAACAATACATACTGTACTGTACTGAAACAGAAAATTATGATCAAGTCCATCATCTGCGAGCCGGTTCTTCATTCTAATCCTCGAAGATCTTATTTGCAGCCAAATTGGGAGTTATGAGAATGCTTGTGGTACAGCTATTTGCAAGAAACCTCTTATTTGCTTTCTCCTCCTTGATCAAGCTTGTTCTTGTTTCTAAGGTCACAAGCGATCGGGTTTCTTACACCATAGTAACGGCGCCGAGTGTCGGTACGTGTATACACAACTTCTGTTTCGAACGGGAGATTTACTGAGACCTCGCAAAAAATATCTAAAGCCGAAGGAGACGCGTTATATGAACTGAACACGAGAAGAGAATCTTGGTGTCAGGTGGAAGTGGACAGTAGTAAGTTCTGGAAACGCACGCAGAGGCGACACTTCGCGTGTCATTTGAAGAACACCTGGGATTTCCGTTCGCTACGAGCAAACGTTCCGGAAGAGCGTTCGGCCTGGGTAGGGCGGGCTGACCGGCATCGTGAGAAGAGGCATTTCGAAGAAAGTCGTGAGCATTTCTTAAAGTTCTCATTTGTTTTCAAGCATTTACGTCATGTGAATAATTGCTGTTCGCAGTGGCAGCACTTTTCTCTACGGGATCCCGCAAAGCGAGATAGAGATGCCATGTCGCGTTAGTGCTATCGTTCAACACCCGCGTAACGACCCGTCTCCTATTTTTCCTGCAGATAAAGCGAATCTGTGAAGAAGACGAAGAGAAAATTCCGGTTGGCTGAGTATTTAGCTGTGGGGGAGAACCAACTGTCGTGAGCAGAACTCAGGACTCTTTTATAACACGTTAACTTCCACACGAATCAGGATCCAGAACATCCCACTCGGAACCGAACCGTCCATTCTCATTTTAATTCTGACACGGTACTGATTCATTCACTGTTCAACGAGGGATCCGTCGTTCAAAATTATGTACAACTGTCTAAAATAGAGTCACGACGCCTCAAATAACTGAATGTACATTTATATTATTTAAATTATTCAAATGTAATTATATTTCACTAATATATCCAAGGCAGGTGTGTCAAAAGTGAACGAATAAATTAACGAATCTTTCAACTGAACCAAATCGAAATAATCGATTCGGTGAAACGAATGACGATTTCCATCGGTGGAAAATACAGACTCGGAAACCAGGAAACTAAGCTGAAATACAACTGATAACCAAGATCATGAACGTACGACCAACACGCCAGCGAACCAATACCGTGAAACCAGAGACAGAACGCCGGCGTACAGAACCACAGTCTTGTTCAGTTCTACGATTAAACACAGTGATGTAACAGAAGAAAAACTGACTACCGAATCTTGCCCTTTCTGTGTATTGTGTTTGAGTAAAAATTACAAGGTCCAAATAAATAAAAAAAATAAGGTAGGGGCATTTAAGTGATTTTTATGCATATATAAACCTTGTGCCTGCAAAATTGTAGACTGATAAAACTGTGTAAAACGCATCAAATTCGGACATTTCACAGGTTTAATAATTTTATTAGTTCTACTGGTCTGTTTCAAGGGCCTGGACCAATCTTTTGGTTCAAGATCTTTCCAATTTTGGGGAACAACTGGAGAGCATTCAAAGTAGTAGCTTCCATAACCTTCTCCGGAATGATTCCTTTCAGCTTAGCAATGTACTCACAAGAGAGAACAATATTCTTGGGTTCATTTCGAACCTGTGGGTTAAAGAAATCTTAAATTAAAAAACAGGCCATCTTGTTTAGTTTGGTTCTGACTTTGATCAGTATTCCAGCTCACGTGTCTATCGGGTCCAAGGGCAGGAGAGTCTGTCTCAAGACAGATGTGCTCCAGGGGTATGTGTTTAATCAGCCTGGCTCTCTGAAACAAAGAGAAGAGACTTTTACCCACACTGTCAGTATGAACAAAGATTTAATTATAGGATTAACAAAAGGTAGGTATTATAAAAAATTATCCTTAAGAACAATCAAAAAGTTCCTTGTAACAATAAATAATTTCAAAGTACTATGTTAGGGTTAAAGTCTACAAAAATTTAAAGGCAAGTATTTGAGTTCAAAGATAAAGATGAAGGAATGGATTTATTGAGAGGACATTCTTTAAAAGTTTGGGAGAGAAGCTAATCTTGCACATCCTGTTAATCTGAAGACCATGGGGTAATGGGGTGGGTGGCTCTGAATATCTGCTGGGCGACAGGACCTCTTCGTTCCTGCAGGCAGCTGGGGGGAAGGAGAAGTAATACCCAGCTTTCACGCCTTCCATTGCCACCGATGGCTTCCCAGCAAAGTTGTGCAGAAGAACACGGTCAATACCTGGAAAGAGCACCACCATGAGTTATCCTGGTTCTGTCAGCTAACGTCATTGCACAGCATTGACATTGGCTTCTCTCACCCTGCTCCTTCAGGATCATTATCGTGAGCCTTGCAGCAGATCGGGAGTGGATGTTCCTGAGAAAATAAAAGAATGATAGCCTGTAGTTTAGTTTAATGTTTACCTGTTATCTTCATAGTCTGTAAAACTGTAACGAAAATGTAATGCTCATTTTCAATGGTAAAAGTTGAAAATATAGCTGGATGCCACAACTCTTAAGTGTTAGTTTCATAATGTTTATCCATTAATGAAATGGGTTCTGCTTACCCACTTCTGCACTGATACAAAAGACGAATTAAAATGTACAACCAGTAGATTAAATCTATTTGTTGTTTTGTTTTTTCTTTATTAGTTTCAGTTTGCTTCTGCCTGCTATGATATGCATATAATATTTGTCCTGCTAGGTCTTTTTCAGCATATGAAGACTATTTAAAAACACTAACCATTGTGTTATTTGAAACTTTGACTACATCTGTCATTTTTCCTTTTACACGCAGATCTAACAACACAACCCAGGTTCTGTCCCCCTATTGGGCTCACACAGGCAAATCCAACTCCTTGGCAATTTTTAGTTGTTTCCTGAAGACTTCCTGCTGTTCTTCACGCTGCTGGGGATTGGGGGCGTGCCATGGTGTGAAGTCAAGACCAATCTGAAGTGACAGGAGGATTATTTTAATTAATGATCATTAAAATGAAAAACTAGAGGAGAGAAATAACAATGAAGAAAAACATCCAATTCAGAGACGCAAAGTAAGAAAGATTAAGGGTGACAAATTGAAGACCACTTTCAGTGAACATTCAAAGTCTGATTTTAAATGCTGTGGGTTCAATGGATTTCTTGATGCTGTAAAACTGCCAAATTAGTTTATAATACATGTTATCATGTACCATGGTTATGTTAAGCAGTACAACCCAAAACATTATAAGAACATAGTATTTTGATTGCCAGCAATGCCTAGTCATTTGTGGGGGGGGAATCACTGCAAATTAACTGCTTTAATAAGCAGCTAGGGATTTGTATGTTTTATTTTTTTCAGACCTTTACGAACAGTCAACATTGCAGCACAGTTATGAATAAACCTTGTTAGTTTAGATTTTATGGGGTTAGAAATGTCTTTTCTCTTCTCCTCACCTCACCTCAATAACTTGGTACAAACTTAGCTGAACCATTCTAATTGCCAGCAGAATGCCTGAATGTAAGAATTTATAACAAAGAGTGGAAGTGTTAATGACCTATTGCCTAATTAGATAGACACCCACCATTTCACCAATCACAGCACACAAATATTAATAGATAAATATCCTGCCCCACCTCCCCGTCTTAATAATTACTTCAAGTCTTTTGTCAAAGGCATTTGGTTCTTTATCGTAGTAAAAACTTTGGTATAGTATGGCACCCCACCTGTAGTGCATTAGAAACCTCCAGCACAAAGCATGAGAGATGCTTTGGCCTACAAATTAATACATTTTTTTATCATACAATGATAATTATCAGAGAGGAATCTACTCTCTTATGCATACCTCTCCAATGCCCACAATATCATCTCTGTACTTTCGAAATAAAGGCAAAGCAGGCTCCAGGTCCTACAAAGAAAATTCTTTTCAGATTTCATACAAAGAATTTCAGGTAACTAGAAGTGCACCAGTCCTGAGTTAAAGAGACCATATTCAAATACCTGAAGAAAAAAAAGCACGCTACAGTAGCTTTAGACACAATCTTGCATAAAATGTAGATAAAATAGTGAATTTCATGGTGCTGTTGATTACACCATGGTCCTCGACATGTGAGAAAGCAAGTGAAATACTTGCCTGAGCCATGACACTGCGATGGCCCCGAGATTCTGAGCACTGCACGGGATGAACTCCCAGACATGGGGCCAGGAAGTCCGGGTAACTGAAACAGATGACAGGTCACTTCAGATTTGGATGATTCATTTTGCTGCAAGATCAATGAGGAAACAGTGTCAGTATTATATAGCCTTTTTTCATGAGATATTGGGTATATAAAGTAACAAGGTATTACTTTAAATGATACCAAAACAGTTTCAAATCCAAACATATAAGTTAGCCTCATTTACATCCATTCACCTTCTAAGTCAGGATTGCAAGGGGGCATGTAGCTTAGGCATATTTACAGATTTTCCAAATTTATATTTGTGTTTCGCCCATATTTGGAAATGTTCAGTTCAGAACAGGTGAGAAAGAGGACAAATGTCAGCTTGGGTCTTGTGATTTGAGACAGCATGACCTGGGTGTGCTTTCTAAACCTAACATAGCAACATAACAGATGCTCACTTAGCTAAAACATAGACCATCTCACAATGGGGTCCATGAATCAACATTTAATGCAGCTTGCATTTTGTTTCAGATGCCACATTTCCTGTTGCTTTTCCCTGACAGTGTCGTGAAAACAATGGATACCCTGTAAATAAGCGAGCAAGGTTCAAAAACCCTCCAAACATACTTTGTTGTTAAATAGTCTCTGATTCACAAAAAACAGTAATGTGCTACTCGATTGTTTTATACTATCATTACAGATGTTGTACTTCTTTTCCTACAATGAAGACCGTTAACATCAGTTCTAAAGAAATGTACACCTATAGATATCTACAGTCTTTACGTTCCGCAATTTTACATAGACGGTGTTCAAGTCAGTCATTCTGGCTGCAATAAACAGACACAATTCCTTACGTTTTGGACAGCTGGATGACTTTCTCAAACTCACTGGCCTCCTCTGTTACTGAAATGAGCATCCTTACTCCAGCCTGGGGAAGACAGTCATGCTGCATTGCGACTGTATTCTACAGTGTCACATTATTAGCATTGCTACAATAATTAACACATTTTATATCAGCCTTTATCAGCTTTGTTTTACTAAAGCAACTCACAATGCACAGCTTGCCAAAAAATTAAAATCTGAACCAGCAGCAAGCCATTATGCTTATTAAAGTACAATTCTTTGGGCAGTGCTTCAAATTGCAATTCTGTGACACATGAAAAAAATGGCATATTAAAATAAAGACAAGGTGCTATATAGAAATAGCAAACCAACCTCCTTGGTGTGCTTAATCACATCTTCTATGTCCTGAGACAGGGATAAAAAAAAAAATCACACACAAAGTGTTACAATGGAATGAACCCACCATATGCCTTACATTGTAAAACGTGACACATGCTAGATTCCTTTTCCACTAAATGGGTCAAGGAGGCCTACCAGTACCCTGCCATATTTGTCCACAATGAGTGAGGGTGCCTAATCTATTTTGGAAACCCCGCCTTATGGCCACTCCCACCATCAGTTTTTGACCATGAAGCTCCAACCTTTATGGAATGTCTAACTTTAACTTTGAATTTTAATGAGGCATAATATTTAAGTCCCTCTGAAGTTGGAGGAGGACACACGAATCGATTTCCTCTACGGACCTGACACAGGCACTCAACTATGGCATCCAAAAGGCCAGCCAGAGCCTCAAGCAACGTCACCTCCATCTTCAACCAGAGTAAAATCCAGGAGCTGAAGGAGGCCTTTACTGTCATTGACCAGAACCGTGATGGCATCATCAGTAAGGATGACCTGATTAACACCTATGCAGCCATGGGCTGCCTTAATGTCCCAAAGGAAGAGCTAGATGCCATGATGAACGAATCCACAGGGCCAATCAACTTCACAACCTTTCTTACTATGTTTGGGGAGCGACTGAAGGACTCAGACCCTGAGGATGTTATTACTGCAGCCTTCAAGACTTTGGACCTGGAGGGTAAAGGCACCATCAAGAAGGAATACCTAGAGGAACTGCTCCAGACTCAGTGTAACCGCTTCTCTGATGAGGAGATCAAGAACATGTGGTCTGCCTTTCCTCCAGACTTGGGTGGCAACATTGATTATAGAAGAATCAGCTACACCATGACCCATGGTGAAAAGAAGGCAGAATGAACATTGATGCTAACCATTGATGAATTTACTGCTTTATGGTATCTGCTCATCTTTACCCCTGGTAACATACTCACTGGCTGTTCTATTTTCCGTAACGGCTTTTGACGTATTTGTGTTTAAAACGTTTAAAGTATGTAAACCCTGTTGTTTTGATTTGGACAACAGACCTCAGTCACACCCACTAAAAACCTCAGTCAACATTACTCAGCATCGCTAATGAAAGCCAGTTAATTTAGCTTACGCATTATGCAAAAGGTGGCCTTTAATGTTGAAATAATTAACCAGCATTAACCACACGCTCTATTTCCTGTGGAGAAACAAAACACGATGTTTCTCTTGGTGTCTAAATGTTCCATGCACCCTAACAGGACTGAATGCACAATACAGAAACGTGATGTGTTATGTATTACTAAGAATGATATATTAAATGAGAAGTTTGTTTTCAGCAGAAATGGTAATTGTCATCAGCAAGTTAGTAATACGTTAGTGTATACTACCAGTCAAAAGTTTTTGATCACACTAAGATTTTCTACATTTTCAACGTTACTCACAAAATTTTCAATAAAATTATAGACACTAAATATTCATTGCTAAAAATAAGACATTCACGTTCAGCGTCCTTCGAATACCTTTATTAGCAACAAAATTGGTCATATCTCTGATTCATCAAAGTAGTCTCCTCTAGCTGCTATAACAGCAGAGCAAATTCGAGGCATTCTTTCAAGGGACATTAAATTTTGCTGTGTAAGTTCATTCCAACACGCGTGGGGCATGGTTTATGGTTATTACGGTTTATTACAGTTTATTACGTTACAGTATTCATAAATCTCCATTGGGCTGGAGTTTAACTTGGTGGTTTGCAAAGACAAATTACATTTACATATACACTATTGACTGTCTAGAATTTTTTTGTGAAAATTATGTGAGTAACATTGAAAATGCAGAAAATCCTAGTGTGTGTAAAAACTTTTGACTGGTAGTGTATATCGTAACTGTCAAATTTGGTGATTAGAATGATTCGAAATCCCATACATTATAGATTTCGCCTGCGTTACCTCCGCAAATTCTGCCGCCGAAATGTGACAGTGGCAGTCGATGAACCCAACATCCATTTTTGACCAGCTAGAAACTTAGTTTTTGAGTATTGTTTTATAAGCGTAGTTGTAAAAGGTATGGAACAACATGAAACACGTTTAAAAGATCCAAACCTCGGCCAATGTGATTACTAATCAACTGAGCTCGCATCAAAACGCATACACACAATGAAACAGAAAAATTGGAGAGCAAAACATTTCCAACTGTCAAAATGTCTCATATCAGCAGATATCGATTCAAAGCAGCAAAAAAAAAAAAAAAAAAAAGAAGACGGACTTTTCTGAAAGTAACTTCCGGCCTCTATCCTACGTCTGAACGTACAGTCCCACTCGTTTCACCGTGTTCATGAATCATAGCAAATGTGCATAGCGCCACTTAGTGTATTGGAGACCAAATTTGACGTCGTCAAAATGGGCCAATCAGACTTCGCTATTGTCTGTTCCGTCACTTCCGGGTTTTGTTATTTGACGCGAGTGGCGCCGAATTTTCGAGTTGTTGACGTGAACCTTCCGTGAAGAAATGGGGAAAGAAGACCATAGGGTCAAGGTGAATTCGAAGAAGGAGCTTTGCGAGCAATTCCTGAAGTATCGGGAGCTATTGAGCAAAGTCTTAGATGGCCAGACACAGATTTCTGACGAGGCTAAACAGTTGTTAATGGAGGGATTATTGCGGGTAAGACGGGCGGCGGCTGTCTGCTGACTTCAGATCGCTGATGTTTTCTTCATTAGGAAGTGCTTAGGGATACCTTGATAAACCAGCTGGTTTGTGGTATAGGCAACTAATACAACTTACCGTGTTTTCAGAATTTTGAGATAGGGGTACAAGAAAACATTGTGATTAATGGCGAGTCATGGGAAGAGGCGCCCAATGAGAATGAAGGTATGCTTTTCGTCTGGTTTTTGGAAGTATGTGTAATAATGTTAATATTGGGTTAATCGGGGTGATCTGTGGTATAAAACAATATTTCTCAACCAGATCTGAAGGATCTAGCAGTTGTTAGCCGTTTACTAGTTTCTCTTCTTTCTTTTTTTTTTGTGAAGTGAGACATTTGAATATTGAGCCTTTATTTTTAATGTTTAAATATTTTGATTCTCTTTGGTTATTTATTGGGTTGCTAGCGGGGCTTTGGCGACTCAGTAATGGGATGGTTCTGCTCCAGTTAAAGACACTTTATCCCACAAGGAGATAATTGGGTGTGACAGCATATCAGAAGAGTATAAATAAGACAACAACTTACAAAAGTGAAATTGCGGCCAAAAGATTTTAAGGTACCATATAAATGAGGTAAAAAGGCAGAATGGTATTTATGTGTAAGCTTAAACCATTGTTTCATTAGTTTGGCATTTACCAGTAACTAAAAACAAACAGTAATGATGGATTTTCTATGATTAAGCCTATTTTTGCTTGTTGTGCTTTCAGATAATGATTGTAAGACATTAGATGACATGCTAGATGAAAACATCCTGGAAACCACCCTGAAACGCAGCCGGTACCCCAAAAAGATCCTTCCCTATGTCATACGTGCTCTGAAAGCCGAACGAGAAACTATGGTATGCTATAATTCTTATTGGGGCGTTTTGGCTTGGTGGAGGTGGTGAGGTGGAGCTGGTTGCCTGGTGTAGAACAGTGTAATGATAGTGGACAAACCATTAGAACACAAGGGCAATGGCTTGTGCCTTTGATATCTAGAACTGTTCTGCTTGTGCCGGTACCTTTTATCCTATTGGAAATGATTTTGTTTGTTTCCTGAAAACCGCTGTTATGGGCACCTCTTCCACCTGTCCTGTAAACTTTTTAGGAACTGTTGTATTTTTGTTGACTCTGAGGGCTGTAACATACAGTGCCTGGTTGACTCTGTAATTACATACCATGAGGTACTAGTGGATAATGTCTTGTTGCTTTCTAGATTTTAGCACTAGAAGATGGGGAAAATAATTGTTGCCTAACAATATGGTATCCCATTACTATTGTTAAGTGGCTAACAATATGTTCACATTTTTCCTTTGGTGTTTAGTTAAACAGTCAGAATTTGAACAGAAATATAAATGTATCTCTTAATTTTTCAGGCAATACTAATGTGAAAATCTAAAACCGAGTGTTGATATTCATTAATTCTAAGATCTAAGTTGTGATACAGTAACTAAATATCTGTAGTTCAATCCTTTACAGCCCCATCATCATTCAGGTCTACTTTCTGTCCTGGGTGGTGCTTCGGAAGAACCATACACTCATTTTCCTGCGGAGGGCAGCATTGAGTTGGTTTAATATCTTAAGGACTCTGCCTAACGGTTTAAGTTAACAATCGTGTCTGTAAAAAAAACACCATGTTCAGAGTCAGTTAGGTGTTTTGTAGTTGTTACTTAGGCCCTATATGTTGATCCATATTTAACAGGTCAAACTCCGGAGTACTGGGTTACATTCTTTTCATGTTACCTTAGGTGATCCTTGTGGTGTCACTGGATGTTTCCCTTAGGGATTTTTTTTTTGTTTGTTTGTTTGTTTCAAACTGATGTTTTCTAATATATTCTGCCTGTTTAAATTACTGTCCAGTTCTCGGTATTATAATTCTGTGTTTGTGATGGACATCTGTATAGTAAGTTGTATTTTAATGCTGTGATCATGGCTTGCATTTCTTGATTTTAAAGCAAGTGTTCTCTTTTGCTTTTAGGCTTTGTATGAACAGGCCATAAAGCCGCAAAAAATAATAAAAGATCCCATTCAAGGTAAATATAATCTGAATTTGGCAACACAGGAGTATTTATCAGAACCCAGGAATGCCGATGGTATTATTCTTTCAGATTTTCCCCCTTAACTCCTATGTCATAGCATGATGGGGCTACTTCAGTATTTTCTATGCTTTGTTTCTCTTGAGAAAATTGTGGGAAAGCTCTCTATACAAATATTGTTTACCCTTTGGTACACTGCATGTATCCATTTTATGCCTCCTGAGTGCTCGAAGGGATTGCTTTTGATATTGTGCTTGGCCTGGTTCCTCCACTCTCCATTGCAGCTCACCTGATGGCCGGGGTGGGGCCCCTTGCACAGGAACAAAAATAATCGTAACTGTCCTCCCCTTGAAGGTGGGCCCTGACATCTGGTGGCTATCTGTAGCTAAATGATGTGTAATCATGCGGTGGGTAACGCCTCAGTGCGTCACTCTCCTGCTGCCACACTTAATCGCGCATGATGACATGGCTAACATGGCACGAGTTGGCTATGACTAGAATGCTTACTCTGAAAAGGGCAAATGTCAGGAAATTGCATTGAAAATAAGCACATTCAAAACAGGTTGGGGTAATATGATGCTAAAAACATAGGTCAATCCAGTCATTTACTTTGTCATATGTTTTAGATATCCATATTTTAAACATAAAATAATAGTTTTGTTGGTTATACCTTGTCCAAGGCCAACATTTTATGCCAGTTAACCCCTTTACACAGATATGTTGTCAATGAGGGATTTCTGCCTTAGTGCTTTGCCAGGGTACGATAAATGAGGAACCTCCTTTTACTGGGAATTCATCCAGTCTGTCAGTCCAAAGTTCATTTTCATATCTCGTGATATGTCGTATCACTTGGTGCTCATCCGATAATTCCTGTTGCCACAAGAGATGAGCTGTTTTAATTGTGCTGGTCTCCACGTCTGTTGCACTGCTTCTGTTTGTTGCTGTTCAGATTTCACACATGGATGGTTAGGTGTTGGTAAAGGTGTTAGTTTGACCTTTGGGCTCACTTCTCCTTTGTGGAGAGGGACACCCCCCCTCATGTTTCATTTGAGGATATATGCACAGAGTAATTTAGGTGCATGTGGCCACAGCCAGTTCAGCAGCGCTGCCTCTCGTTCTGCCATTTCCCCATTTGAGGTCATGTTGGTTGCTGCCCTCGGCTGGATGCCACTTTCTTGCGCGTTGGCCTGCAGAACTGTGTGGGATAGTACCACAGCTTCTCATGTTCTCAGGCTCTGATGGACCCCGGGCCATGCTTACCTAGGGCTGAGAAGCCTCCATGTATGTATTTATTTATTTATTTTGTCCCCCTCCCCAGGTGCCCTCGTGAGCAGTTTGTCAGAGGCCATACCCAACACAGTCAGACGGGCTGCTGCTGTGATGAAGGTGATGCTGCAGTCTTTCTCAATTTATTCATAGAGGCGCAACTAAGATGTTCTCAAAATATGCTGTCCTCAGCTTATCGCTGTTTTCACTTCACCATCTGAGCCCTGTCCTAATTTATTTTTTATTCGTGTTGGCTCTCTTCATCCCATTTGCGATTCATTAACCATGAATGAGTTGATCATTTTACTTCAGTTATGTAATTCTATGTCTCGCGGATCAGTGATGAATAGTGGATGCAGCTGTATTCTTACACAGGAATTCCATCTGAGATTTTGAAACATCTCTGTAGTTCTGTTAATAGTGGGCTGATCATGTGACCATGTAGTTATCTCCTTCAGTGGCCCCATGGTGCCAGGTATTCAATCACATTCTTACAATAATGGATGCCAAGGGGCTGGTATGAAATGGTCTTCCATTTAGGACCATTTTTGGTTTTAGTCACAGGAGACTATTATAGCTTAACAGACATGGGAAGCCTCATCTTCTTTCTCTGACTTCAACAAGTGATAACTCAGTAAGCCTGGATGATTGATGCACCATCATTAAGGCCCACACCCTCTTCTCTTGCTACCCTAGTCCCTGCAAGCCATGGAGCACAGGGCAGAGGGCCTGTGCCAGGTAATCGCTATGCAGCCCAGTGCCGAGTCACTGGACGTCCACCAGGAGGTATTTGGAAAGTTGTCAGGGGTGAAGGAGTCTGCTGAGCGCAAAAGGCCACCCCTGAAGAGGACTTCGTGGGAGATGGAGATGAGCAATGCCTATGTCCCAAACCCAAAGAGGTCACACAGTGAAAATGAGTGTGAGAAGCCACAATGAACCCTTAAATCTGGACCTGCACATAATTGAATCATTGCTACTTATTACCTGTTGCTTTGGTTGAGAAATCCTCAACACCCTTATGAAATTAAGGCAAGGTTGACCTGACTGAATACTGTTGAATGATCTCCTCAAGCTAATGGGGTGGTAATGGATCGCAAGTCATTCAGATTTGTTCTGTGAACATGCAAGTGTTTACAACATTAACGAGCCTTATGAATGTAGGCTTTTGAATTTTATCCTAGGTTGACTTTAATTGTACAAGTTTTAAATTAAAAAAAAAAAAAAAAAAAAATGGTGGGTAGGCAGGCTAACGTTTGAGTGACAAATTCAGCCGTTTATGGTCATCAGCAAGCCACTGTGTGAAATACACTATGTTAACGATGCCCAGCAGCCATCTTTGAAAAGCATATTTAGTTTTGCCACCTGTATCTATGATTAGCGTCAAATGGCTGGAAAAACAAAGATACTAAGTAATTCTGCTGAATTCTTCTGTTTTCTAAGCAAACACGAAGGGAAAAGATGCTGAATGCAGACTTAAAATAACCTTTCGCCAGTTCTCTAGTACATCATCTTGTCTCATTTGCCAAGGCTTAAGGTCACCATATGTCCGGGTTTACCCGGACACGTCCTCTTTTTGGTCTCCCGTCCGGAAGGTTTTTCAATAATCAGCTGTTTGGCCGGGTTTAGCGCTGCAACCCGTAAGACCCAATGTTGCAAGTTACAGTGAGATGTCAAGTGAAGGAAAAAGCTCCAATTTTCAATATACGGCAGCCACTTAGTATCACACAGAGTTTGCAAGGTTCCTGCACGCGTTTAATTTAAAAATTAAACGATATACACATCCCTACGTGTGACGTTTAGCTTAGCCTTCTGTAACTTTTGTTAATAAAGACTTGTATACACGGATATTGTGTCAGTTGTGTGTAGATTGTGAAACGAGAGCTAACTTAAAGAGCGAAAATGCCGGAACGACGTTGTTTAAGGACGCAATGAAGGCCAAATAGCCGTGTTTTCGTGTAGGTCGATATAAATGGGAAGCAAGACGTATGTATGACTGTATGACGATTTACTGGACTGTATGACGATTTACTGGAGAAATTCAGTTGATTATTTCAGAAGTACTCATGTTAAAATGTATAGGTCCACTATATATTTACGGAATGTTTTTATTATTATTGATAAACTCGGGAATTGTTTTTGTTCGTTATAGCGAATGTTCTTAAATCGGGGTTCGTCTTGTGTTTATTGTCGACAAACATTCAAAAATTTGAGTGAACATTCCCTAACTAAAACGTATTTCATTCTTTAAGTAAAAGTGCTGTTTTTCTTCTTTCATTATAAATGGCTCGTATTTTATAACTATGGCTGTTTGCATGGTAAAGGCAGAAGCCATTTTCATTTCTTTAATATTCCTGACATTTTGTGAGCGACAGTGTCCTCTTTCTCGTCTCACCAAATATGGTGACCCTACCAAGGCTGATAGAGTTTAAAAAGAAAGAAAGACAGCAGTCCTAAATGTTACGAGGTGCTGCTCGGCATCGTTGCTCAAATGTAGCATGTGATTTAAAAGAACGCTGGCCAACATTTCAAGAAAGAGGTAAAACTCCTCTAAAAAGTGAAACCACCTCCGGGGCCGACTCGATTGCATCACTGGCTGCATGTTGACAGATTAAACGTCACGTATCCATGGTTTAAGGCTCGTCTCGGCTGTGGTAAATTCCGGGCGTTTACATAACAAGCATTTAGAAATGATCGCCTTTTAGCTGCATGAGTTATGTCAGCTGGAGGGCTTGCGGGCAATTTTCTGCATAGGAGCGCCGACCTGTACATCTTCCAAAGATGTGAGGTGAGGTTGTTGGATCGCATTTGAAACCAGTTAAAATATATCACGGGGATTTTTGGTTTGCGTGTCGTGTTTCGTTTCGTGAAATATGGGGAAATACTGTTTATGTAAAAGATATTCAAGGTATTACGTTAATTGGGCAAATGCACAACATGGATTGGAATGTTCTCTTTTTAGGATGCACGTAGTATAAAGAAGAATTAAGAGTATACCAATAATAATTACCGTCAGTGACGCTCCTATCCAAACATAAATCTTACCTTCAACACTTAAACTTCTATTTTTAGAATGTGCTGTTAATAGTACGTTTTCATAAGTAATGATTACGATTCTTCAGTTTTATTTATGAGTGTTCTACTAAAGGTCAGTATTTCAGAAATGCCAGTTAAAACAACAAAATGTAACGTAAGACAGTTACACATATTTTGTACATCAATATAAGTGTCTGAAGCCCTGTGCTCAGGTGTGATCTAAACTGCAAATATTTTTCATATAGTATTTTGCAGACCCAGTTTTCATGTCTGAAACATTCTGGCATGGATCTTGCTATACAATTTTATTTAACTATAATCTGTTTCTGTTTAAAATGTTTTACGTCCAATTAATTTAGCATTATTGAGTCCACTGAATGGTAAAATTTGGAGCAGCAGATTAGAAGTCAGCCAACAGCCTTGCAGTTTATGTCTTCATGCCCTTAGCTTGGTTTTTCTCTGGTATATTTATCAATGCATGGTTTGGTAGATGTGACT
>JAACJT020000033.1:5108909-5148038 GCA_009936485.2 Gymnarchus niloticus | reverse complement strand
AA
This sequence comes from Gymnarchus niloticus, assembly GCA_009936485.2. Classification (NCBI taxonomy): domain Eukaryota; kingdom Metazoa; phylum Chordata; class Actinopteri; order Osteoglossiformes; family Gymnarchidae; genus Gymnarchus; species Gymnarchus niloticus. Next base: position 5,148,036 of record JAACJT020000033.1, on the reverse strand, counting down.
GCCAACAAACAGCCTTGAATTTTTTGTTTTCTTGCCCCTTGTTTGTTTTTTCCTTGGTTTATTTTCAAATCCGTGGTTTGGTAGGTGGAACCCCCCCCCCCCCCCCCCAAAAAAAAAAAAAAAGCATGCTTGTTATAATAAAATTGTAGTCATGTCCCGTCCAATGCTGAACTCTCTCCTACACACTTGTTCATGACTGCTGTCTACTGTGGTGGTGAGGATGAGGATGATGAGCGAAGACAGAAGAGACGAGAGAAAAACAGGGCAGCTGCGCAGAGGAGTCGCAAGAAACAGATACAGAGAGCTGACAGGCTGCATGAGGTACCTCTACAAAGTGCCCTTACATGCCATTGTTTAGAATGAAATGTGAAACGTGTCCCCTTGTCAGGTTGATGCCAGGAGCTTGCACTTGCAATCAATCAGTCAGAAACTGTAAAAGTTCATAGCATCTCTGTCTTGCCATGCAAGATTTTGGATCAATGGCATGCCGAAATGGCCCTTGTACTTTGCTGCCCACTTGGTGAAGGCAGATGTTGATGTCTGCAAGACTCTGGCTCTTTCCTGTAACTCCTACAGGAGTATGAATGCTTGGAGCAGGAGAACCTCTTGCTGAGGAAGGAAGTGCAGACCCTCACTGAGGAGCAGAAGCGTCTGACGGAGGCTCTGAAGGCTCATGAGCCCCTTTGTCCCATCATGCACTGCTCTGCCAGCCTGATGTCACATCCGCGGTTGGAAGTCTTCACTGGGGGTCTCCCTAGGTAGGACAGCAGTCACAGTTAGGTCCAAGCCTAGCACTTCTCAGATCCCACATGCTGGCTGTGGGACGCCAAGCCCAGGGTTATGCTCCTTTGACAAACTATCAGCGGTCAAAGTGGATTCCAAAAGGCTGAATTAGCACCCCGTATTGCATTTCAGAAGAGCGGTGTGGCTGTGTGAGAGTGTTCACTGGAAGCAGCATCTCCACCCACTGTGTCTTCTCTACTTTTCCATCTGTCTGTAGGGTATTGTCAAGAAATCATTATAGATATAACCAGCAGGAGTGCTAAAACACACCAGATGTCTGTCTCCACTTCTACTGCAGTTTTAGGCTGGGATTAATTCAGATTATATATAATGATTATCATTAACCTTACTTGAATGTAACACAGTAACCTCTTAAATTTTGTACTTGTGTATTTACATTTTTAATGAGAATTTTTTTATATACCAAATTAAAAACTGGTTACTTTGTTTGATTTGCCATAACTAAGATGTTGTGGTTGCCTTTTTTATATGTACTGATTAATTTAAATTTGGAACAGGTTACCCTCCCTTCATAAACAATTTTTGGGTTTTAAAAAGCAATCACATTTATAATTAACTATGATAATATAACGAATCCTGCCCCTGATTGACTCATCCCATTCATTCATTCATTCATCCATCCATCAATCCAACTTCTATAGTGCTTGGAGCATACCCAAAAATCAGAGGGCACAAGGCAGGGGACACTCTAGATGGGATGCTGGTCCATCACAGGGGATAAACAACATTCCGTTCAGCTATATTAGGGGAGGAAAAAAAAAAAAACATGAGAACTCCAGGTACTCTTGAGTTTCGGGAAGTCATTGCTGATACCTGATTAAAGGGCAACATAAAGCACAATACGATTTTTTACTGTTTTGCTAGATAGTAAGTAAATGGGTAGTATTATTAGCAGGAACAGGTGTTCACAGAGAGTACAAAAAGAAAGACGAAGCTTGCTTCCCACCAAATGATTCGTCGTACCAAGACACATACAATAACCCAAAGTGATGCGACTGGATTGTTTCCAGGCTGCGTGGTCTACATCTGACAGAAGTGAGCTGAAATTTCCTCTCAATGCTGTGACTTGAGTTCTGGCAGCCTCCTGTGAATTAGCAAGCCCAGTTAGCAGCATATTGGGTACAGCTGCATCTTCAGCTATCGTCGGACATTATCATGAGAAGGTGGCATAATTCAATGTACGCATAAACACCAAAACACCGGCAATGACAATAGTTCCCGTGAAACGACTTGTGACAGAAGACCCGTCCTTTGCTTGATGTGATTATTGTTTGGATACGGAGCATAACTGAGCATTGGCGGTACGCTCTGTAGTGGCGAACTTCTGCAAACAAGCAAACAGGCAACATTTTGGACATATTAGGAGCACAACATGAGCACTTCTCATTTTCTATTCCAGTTTTTCCTTTTTCACTTTGACTTCAGCAGATAGGCAGCGATGCAGATAACGCACTCCTTAACCTGACTTCCAGTTCTTGTAGTTAGCAATTTAAGCGCTGGGGGGGGGGGGGGGGGGTGTCAGGGGTCCTCTTCCAAATCTGAAGTAAAAGTTCAGTTCATCTTCACAAACTTTTCATAACCTGCTCTTGCTGTATGTGGGGGTGCACGCAACATTTTAAGGATGAGGAGGGGTCAATTTTGAAACCGAGTTCCATATCAGGTCATAACTGTAGGAAAATGGGCTGTGTATTTCAAAGCCTGTCCAAATTTGCAATTCTTATCTATTATCCGCATTACCTTAATGAAAAAAATGTGGTTTGCAAACACACACAAGCGCAGTGGCTTGCACTCAGATAAATGTAGACAGCGTGTAATTCCTAATTTGCTGTTATGCAATGCAATTCAGTTCCCCGGGTGTTTCGGTTGATCTCTGTTCACCTGTCAATGAAAAGTGATCACCTTCCGTAAGCAACCAAAACTATCCAAGAATATGTGAATGTGCGTCTGTAAACTGCATGATGTTGGGATGTCTATGCATCCACCGATAGGTAGCGGACTCACTGCCATCTTTATTCAAATATGTTTGTGTGTGTGTGTGTATATATATATATATATACACACATACACATACAGTATATACAGTATATACAGTAAAGAGGTTTGTGTTTTGGCTCCCTCTAGTGGTTCGAGAGTGAAAAGAAAAACTCCGGTTCCATACATTCATATACATTCCGGTATAACACATCGAGGAGTCGTTACACTTGTTCTTATTTTCAGGAATACCGAAAACTCCCCATGGATAAAATCAGTCAGTCAGTCATCTCTCTGTCTGTCTGTCGCATCGATTATTGGAAGTGACCGTAAATGAATAACTAATGTAACAAATTAGATTTGTCTGATTTCATGGTCCTTAATATTTTCGTTGTTACACTTAATTCTGACTGGACCCTCAAAGGGTCTTTTTCAAAGATGCCGTCTGCACCACTTTCCAATGAAATTATGGGGGCTCTTCCACAATGTCTTGGATATGTTTGCACCGACAGCATTTTCTGGGCTACTTTCAAGAACTTACTACCTACTTTCGTGGAACTGCGAAAAAAAAGGAATTTCTCTGGAAGAAGCACGGCTTCCTGTTGCTTCTTACCGTCAGTGAACCTATTCCAGGACCAGGAACTGGTCATTTATTCTATCAAGGAAAAACATTTCATTGTGCTGAAACAGGGTGTCCACTAGACACTATAAGGAAACGTACATCGAAGTAAAATTGCCGCACGACGCTTTTTCATTCGGGTTTACTTCTCAGATATGGGATTACTGACCTGTTTTTCCAGCTGAGATATCGCTATGCCTTTTTGCGCCTGCAATTTAAGTTAAAAATCCACCTCAAAGGGATATCAGTACTAGAATTTGTCAGTTGACTACCATCTTGACCGAAGTGCTTCGGAAGTAAGAATCCTTAGAAGTTTTGATACATGACGTTTATTCAGAATAAAACTGTCTAGTGGATATGTAAAGAACGGTACGTCACTATTTATGCATTATGCGTCCTTCAGTCTACAGGGCCGCTCAAAATAAGCGGCGTGGTGAGGATGAAATGATGATGAAGTTGCCAACATTTTGACTGTCAAATATTTTTGAAAAATTGCTACACAGTATTACATTTTCTACCATTATTTTGAAATACATTTTTGCTTTCGTTGCCCACTTAGTCGCCCTAAAAAATGCTCTTCATGCAAGTAATTATATTTTGCCAACAGAGCTTCAAGTGCAAGGTACATCGACTGGGTCGTTAATGCTGACTGTCCCACAAACCACATCTTTGTATATGTGTCTATGTGGCTTTTCAGAACTAAACCCATATTGTCGAACTGTGTGCGACTGAATTGGAACACATCTAATTTAACAGATACTTAAGGAATAACATTAACCACGTGCACTGGCAAACAATTTATAGTGAAAAAGTTTATACATATCTTTCGTTGTTTTTGAAGACTTTTGAAATAACCACGTGAAATGAAAAAGAGGCCCTAGATATTAGAAAGAATGTCTGGAATGTGGAATAAAGTAATAAAAGCTTTCTTTCATACAAACTTTACACTTTACATTTGTTCATTTATATTGTTCAGTTAAATGTTTGTATGTGTCCACATTTGTGTCTACCATGTTTATATTTATTGTGGGAACAAAGTGTCCCCAGAAGGTAATAAAAACCTGTCATTTATACCTTGTTGGTACATTTGTCAATCTGTGAATTTGTAAATGCAATCAAAAAACCGAAAGAGCCAAAAGTCTTATATTTTGTTTGTTTACATATGGTTAAGGTTAGGGCTGAATAAAAAATAGGGTTGTCATAGTTAGGATTAGGGTTTGGCCTATAGAAATGAATGGAACATCCCCACAATGTTATAAAGACACTACTGTGTGTGTGTGTGTGTGTGTGTGTGTGTGTGTGTGTGTGTGTGTGTGTGTGTGTGTGTGTATTCATAGAGCCAAACCAAGAAATATTTAACGCGTTTCAGCATTAAAGGTCAAAATTGATAAACACTACAGCATTGTGTTTATAAGTATATAGAACATCCACATGATCCAAAAAATAATTTATTACAGTATAATAAATAATTATAAATAATGTGTAGCAAGTATACAGTATATTATACTAACATTAAATTCAAAATACAAAAAAAATCAAAATTCCAAATTATATTGTTATTGTGATTTTTCTGTTTTTCTGTTGTTGTTTTTTTGGTAGGTTTCTTAGGAAAATGCTGCTGATCACTTTTTAAATCCACCTTTCTGTAAACTTCAGTCATAGAATACAATGAATGAGACTACAACATGATTCTCTTGTAGCTGACCATGTACATGTACATTCTGGGTGCTGTTTCCTGAAAGAGCATGATGAAGTGGGGATGTTTTGTAACCTATAAGTTCAAAAGTGCCACAATCGCAAAAATACAGCTCTTGTGTCATTCACAAGCCTACAGTATGTGTAATTAGACACTTGATGCCCATCTAATCTCGAAATGTCCAAGCATCCTTTCATCCCTGTGGGCAGTCACTGATGGTTCATATATGTCTAAGTGCTTTATAAAGTGCGGAGAATCAGCTATTACATTGAAATCAGGTGCCATTCTAAAGGTAGGCAATGTTTAAATAGTGATGGTGTTATAGTCTAGTAAATATTTTGTCTCACATCAAGTCAAGATGCACAGAGAACCAAAATGGTTAAACTTAGCAAACATTCATATAGATAAAATGGGATACATCTTTAACACTATACAATTCATTTATGTCTTAGTTAAATATACCAACTCAACATGAAACTCTACCATGCCGACCAACCGGATAATCATTTTAACATCATTGATATATTACAACACTAAATGAAAATGGGAAAATCTTGTCCATTAGCATTATTCATTATTACAGACATAAGATGTCCACATTTACAGTCTCTGTCAGTATTTTGTTATCTTTTATTCAATGTAAACAATTTGGTAGGTTTATTTGTTTTATGCTTATTTTAACAAAATGTCAAGTTTTGGCATGATGTAACGGTAGTAGAAGCTGTTTGAAGGCACACGTGATCTTACTCAACATAGTTAAGGGAACTTATAGCTTTTGAGATATTGATTTTGTAATGAGAATTACATCCTTCCTTGGATGATATATACAGTATGGACAGGCAAGTCAAGAAACTAAAGGTCTTTGATATGTTTAGTCTTTAGAACCATTTTTAAGGAAAGAATTTTGATGATGAATGCACGTGTGGTAAAAATACATCTGCGATCTCGTAGTGCTCACATGGTGCACAGAGGTCCAGGTCATGTGGCAGTTTTGGAGGGAAAAAAAATCAGCTAATGATATTCATGAAAACAGATAGAAAAATGTATATATATCTTTATTAAAGTATCAAAAACGATTTGACAGTCCGTATAGAAATAGTTTTTTGAGGCATTTCTGAGTGAATTATTGGAGGTTTTACCTGATTTGATTACACAAAATTCAGGCCCAGTCATACACCGAGTCCTCATCCACCATATTCTATACTTTCATACGTGTAGCTTGGAAATAATACCAGAGACAGTGCAAACTGGAAACTGCGAGAATATTGTCACATTGAAGAGGTTCAGCTTTGCTTTGGGTTTTTCAATAGTACCTTATTTACAGCTTCTGTCCTTTGCAGGCAAATAAGATAAAGAGGATGGTAATGTCAAGAATCCACGAAAAGTACTAATGCCCACATCCATCCTCCTCATGCAAGAGTATAGAAGCACTTCATCAGTGCTGAAGCAGATGTACTCCTGGAGGATTCTCGCTCTAAACTTCATGAGCACATCCCCTCTGCTCAGTCTAATACAGCTGAATTACGGCAGGCTGTCCTCACTCCGCGTGCTGCCTAACCCGAATCGCGTACATTGAATCTGGTCGCAGGCATGCGACTGTTGTCCAAGAGGTTCCTTAAACCTTCCCGGTTGGGCAATGCGCAGCGACTGATGTCTGAGAAAAGTATACAGCCGGCTCAAACACAAAGCAGCCATTTATTTCAGCTGTGTGTACTGTAACTTGAAATATAAGTTCTATAGTCAAGTGTGGTTGCTCATATTTTATAAATGCTTTCTATATCTTATAAATAGAATACATCTGGTGATATCATACAACTTCATTCTAAGTTTTTCATGTAATATAGGCAACATACAATGCCAACAATATTTGCAAGCATTTGTTCTACTCTGACAGGCGGTGCTGTGCATAATCGTGTTAATTTTTTTTAACTCTCGCATGCACATATGCACAAGTGCAGTCCGATAATGAAATAGGCCATCCTCTTGTTCTTCTGAGATAAGTCGTGGACAGTAGTACTATCACAATAGTTTTGCATACCTACTCAACAGCTCCATTGTAAATTCCCTGTCCAAGAAGTACCAGTGCCCTTTTCTACCAATACTTATAGAGCCCCACAACGTTAATCTCGTACTCGTCCCTTTGAACACTCAAGCTGACACATTTCCTTCAGAGATTCACTATTACTTTTCCTTCATAACTAATACTCTTCCAGCACACACACACACTCACACACACACACCTGAACTTTTAGCAGCTACTTCTGAAGACTGTTGCATGACTGAATAAGTGAAATCTTAGAAAGCAACACCTATCATATGACATACATACAGACAGATGCAACATTTTGAAGTCTTAAATAAAATGCAGTGTGAATTTACCTTCTGCCTCTGAGTACGAAAGGCAAGTTTCCACACGATAATAAAACCATAAATATGCATTATCTCCATAGCGTCATACAAATGTTAATAAATTTACCACAGTAATGAAGATTCAGCTTTGCAGGGAAGTTTCAATTTTAAAACGTGTAAACATGTGTCTCAAGTGACCTGTGACCTCACCTAAATTCCTTTGCTCACATAACCAGACTAAACTAACATAAAGTAGCATGATGACAATAATGACTATGCTTCAGCAAAAACAGAGGCAAAGAACAAGTCTGAGGGCAAAATAAAATAAAAACATATACACATATTGAAACAACAGAAAGAATAACATGCTTCTCTTTAGTGCTATAAAAGTTTTTTTCACAGGCTATGGTCCACATACCGCCTGGGGTGGAACAGAGAGATTATTGGAGCTGTCCAGCTGCTTTTTTCACTTGGAGTCCCAAAAATTAGGAGCAGGAAATACAGTTTCTCTGTTAGCTTTGTGAGATCTTCATGTTTAAGCAGATGAATCCAGCCCTGCTCCAATCAGTGATGGCCACAGGAGGTGGGCACTGAAGTGTGACTCAGTCCGGTAGGGCTGACCATCAAGTCCTGCAGGGTTCCCTCCTTGATCTGCTGAATGAAGAGCTTCCTCTCGTCCTCAGGCGTCTGGCCATTCTGGGCGCGAACGATGCAAGTGGGTCGATGGAGGTTGAGCATGTAGACCAGTTGCTGCTTCTGGCTCTTCAGCTCCTCAATCTGGGCCTTCAGCTCTGCGTTGATGGACTCTAGTTTCTCTGACTCCTTTGAAAAAGACAAGGAAACACGCTGAAGCCAGATGCTTAGACCAGTCCTACTGTGCAAAGTGCAGCTAAGAAATTAAAGGGTATTTTATATGTCAAAGGAAGAAACATCTCATGGTATAAACTGGGGCACAGCTATTTCTCAAACAAAAATACTGTCCTCCAGCCCTAAAATGATCAGACAAGATCAGAAAGGCATGACTTTTAAGTAACTATTCTTCATAAAGGAACATCCTAGTACAGTCACCCAAAAGCCAGTTAACTTGAGGGACAGTGACCAAAACAATGGAAAAAATGTCTTGCTCAGTTCTGCCTCCATTTTTCAAGGCAGAACTTTTTGCTAAGATGAAATTTCAGTGACTATTACTTTTTAATTCGTTCTCCGTCATACCTTCTGTAGGCAGTCGGTCTTCTCTTTTTTTTTATTTCTGCATTTGGCAGCTGCAATCTTGTTTCTTTCACGTCTCCTCTTCCTCCTTTCATTTTCCTCTGGAGTAATCTGGGACAGAAACAAACAGTAAAAAAAGGTCACAATAAATTAGTAACTTCATACTAAAGGTTTGTGTGACCTTTAGTGACCTGTGCTTTCAACTTGTAAACAAGTCCTTGTTGCAAAATTACATGCCCAAAGGATTAAAATAGACATATGGAGGCATAGTGTTGAACAGCATGCATAAGTCACGTGTACTTGCATAATTTGTTCTTGTAAATTGTAAATACTAAAATTGTAATTTTATGTAATTGTATTTGCAATTACAATTTACAATGTAATTGTAAATACTGAAAAATGGAGAAACTATGACTAGCCTTACCACATACAAACTTGGTAAGATTACAGACATATATTCAGAAATTTAAAAATGATGATAACATAACAGACTAAAAGTTCAATCTTAGCATACAGGTTTTGGGAAAATCTACAGTCTTTGTACCGAAAGTTAATATTTTAATATGTTTTGTTAAACATGTAGTGCGGATGTTAGATTAGTGCACTAAGTTGCTCACCTCTCGCTTCACCGCCGGCTGCTCTGAGGGTCGTTCCGAGCCCGAACTTACACAGTCACTCATCATGGAGCCCATCCCGTTAGAAAGGCGCTTGTTCTGGATGACGAGGCGCAGCTCCTCCTTCACCAGCGGCGTGAAGTTGGTGAAGTCGTCCAGCGTGAGCGTTCCCGGCGGAGAAAGGCATGGTACCAAGGCTGAGGCGCTGATCTCCGAAGTACTCAGCCCGGGACACTGAAGCATCATCGTGTTGTCTAGAACGTTAAAGGACACGAGTTTTGGTGCGCCGAAAGCATGGACACGTACCCTTATTGACGCACTGAAATCACACGTCTAAAGCTTTCACGCTAAGGATGTCTATTTCCCTTAGAAGAATAATTAAGGGGAAGCGTCTGAACAGCAGGAATGGGTACTTTTCTCCAGAATGTTCTGAAAAAGAATTTAAGTGAACTAAATTAACCCTGAGAATTGCCGGTGTTGACTGGAACTGGTATGTGAATCACTCGAGTCAGTTCATACAGGGAAGTTAATTCCCCTAGAGACTGTGAATCCGAAACTACCAAGAGCAGTTGACTCTTCAGGAGATGCCGAGCTAAACCGTGAATCTTCGTGAAAGTTATGCCATGTCTCACTCGCGCATATTGTTTCATATTCGAAATAGGAAAACATATCGGAATGAAGGGAATTCACGGAAAGGACACCTTCCCACGTATAGCCATGTTAGTCTTTTGAAAGCTACAGAAGAAAGTCGCTATACGGCACGGAGTCGATACATAAAATGCATCATTGAAGCCACTGGAATCGGCTTTATATCTACAATATCAGCCTTTCCGTGGTCAGGTACCTGGTTATAATAAGACACATATGATAAATTGTCAGCATTCCAACAAAGACCTATCCGGGCTGACTGATATCAATGCTTCATTTTACTCTCATATATGTACGCTCCCTGGAACTGTATGTAGAACACATACATGTCACCGTATTCCCTTTACCTGGGCTCAACTTTCGACGATCAGGTGTGAAATAATTACGTGTAGGACAACAGGCTACTGAATAAACTGTCGGCTTCAGACAAACCCTTGAACATTTACGTGTATTGCGAACAGGAGCTATATAATAAATTCCGGTTAAATGATATGCTCAGAAATAAATTCCGGGATGATCGCTGAAATATCAAGCTCGCCCCTTTACCCTCACAGCATTCGCCTATAGGATGAAGGAAGACGGACGGACGGACGGAGAGAAACCCCGAACCCCAGCGAGGCTGACAGCACGGTCGTACCTACCTCTGGGCTGGTTTTACTGTTTACAAGAAAACACGTCGGCGTCCAACAGCCTGTACCCGGCGCCCCGATTATAGGCTGCTTCTGTTTGTAGGGAAACTTACAGATATCGCCGTCCAGTTGCATCACCCGATTTATATAGGAAGACCAGCTGAGGCATTCTAGTAGTAGGAGAGCCGTCAGAGGTGACGTCATTCTATTTATAGTCCAGGAGGAGCTTGCCTACCGATGATGCAATTGAGCAACACCGTGCAGCTCACCATAACAGGCCAGGCTGAGTACTATTCCCAGAGGGAGTGTAACTCGCAACATTTTGCGCTAATGAGCCAATAAAGACATACCGAGTTAATGACTTTACACTTCAGGCATTTTCAACACAGACTACCTATTCCGTGGAGATAAAAGAGGCTTCAATACACAAACCTAGGTCTCTTTGTCCACTTTAGTGGTTCTGTATTTGAAAATATTTCCTACCTTATTCTTATTATTCATTTTATTATCATCATTATTGTTGTTGTTTACGGGTGAAGCACTACTGCTACTGTAATTAGTATTATATTATTAATAGCTCTATTATTATAATCACTACTGTAGTGCCAGTAGTAGATGTTATGAAAATTATGATTTTTACAAAGTTTACGAAACCATGAGAATAAAAAGCTAAACGGACGCGAAGAGAGTATAAAGGTAACGTGTCAAGTTCTTTAATCTATTTAAGAATGTGTATAATAAGGTCACTGTTGTGTTTGTAAAATAATAATTGCGTTGTAAGTTTTTGTATCAGTTTTGAGATAATATTAAAACAACTTGATAGCATAACTAGTTTAACGCATTTACGTTTTCGAATATTTGAAAACTGGATGTCTAAAATTTTTAACTGAAACTTTTTGGTTACACGTTGAAACTTCATCATTCTTGTACATGTTCTGCTTCTGTTTGTTTGAATTTTAGTTTAGGATATTGAAACCTTGTAAAATAATTAAGGTTACGGTTCAACATCATTTATTATAGAATCAAAGATAAGTGTGCTCAGGGGGAGGAAAATATTTTTATATAGGCTAACAAATAAAACAATTAGTCGTAACCTGTTACGGTATTTTGTGTACATATGTTGCCAGAGGATATTTAGTGATAATTAAGGAACTCAATAAAACTGTAACTAAAATTGGAATCATATTCATCATTAGAAATTTTACATAGATAATAATTCGACTTGTACAGTGTCATATGTAGAAACTGACAGGTGTAAAACGGTAAAACTTGACTCTTTGCGGCAGCCTGTGAAATGAAATAGGGTTTACTTGTAACACAACTAGCGTTTGATTATTTCTCTTGGTCATATCTCACATTTAGTAAAACAAGGGACGATGTTAAAAATACAGACAAGTTTATGAACAATGCCAATCACAAACGTCTTAATATGACAGCAGGCAATCTTAATATTCCGTGCGTTTTAGTACTGATTATTATTACTATTATATGCTATCTATCTTAATCAATTCACTATGGGTAATGGAGCTGAGGAAGGATAAGGTAGAATCACTTATCAGTATAGGTCTGCCATCCTAAATATCAATGTTTATTGTGCCATTGGATAATGTTTATTTTATCCCGTGACTGTTTTCAAGGTCGGGTTTACAGTGTAGATTTGATGTACAATCAACAGCCTCTGGAGATGAGTATACATGACAGAGAGATATTAAACACACCCGAAAATTAATGAAAATAAGTTACAGGACTATCGTGTTGCTCTTGAAACAACAGTCTTTTTGTATCTGTTCTTACAAGGAATTATATGTACCGTGTTTACTGACAGACGCACGTCCTCACTGCAGGATCATACTGGATTCTGAAGAACAGTGTATAGAGATAAGGACAAATGGTTAGAAGATGGATGGATGGATGGATGGATGGATGGAAATTCTGTAGTTTTATTCAATGGGATATATCAGTAACTACTCGTATAGCTCATATCTATATAGGTGCTTATGTATTAAACATCTTCAGTGGGTGCTCAGACCCAAAATACTTTTGGTCCTTGTTAAAGTGATTTTCCAAGTAGAACAGAGATGTAAATCTTAAGTCAGTGTGTTGGGTTTTTGGAACTCTGCACCTTCTTCATCCATCCATCCATCCATCCATCCATCCATCCATCCATCCATCCATCCATCCATCCATCCATCTTCTAATACAATAATTAACCATGGTTAATATCACAAGAACATACTAACGCATTAACACTGCAAACATGTTAAATACTTTAAGTATATTTAAGAATACTTAAGGTTTAGGTGTTTTCAGTGTTTAAATAAATATATTTTAATATTTACCCTTCAGTAATTTCTTAACATGAAAAGCAGTGTTTTTTTATGTGGTACATGAGTACTTGCAACTTGTAAATAAAATAATAACATGAAATCCCCCTAATTACGAGGAGTGAAAATCTTACTTTGTGTCTTTAGGTACAGTGCTTAGCTGTAGACCATAACAACATCTGTATTTATCTAGGTATTCCATTATCGAAACTGGGGAAAAACAATGCATGCAATCCCAAGCCTAGTAAAATTTTATTAAAAAAATAAAATTCATTCTGGCATTATCAGCTCCTGTACTGAAAGACACAGCCTGTTAAAATGAAAACACAACTACCACAAGATTCTTTTAACTCAGATGAAGTGACTGACTTCCGTCATAGAGGGAATATGATGTATCTTAGTTTGATCGAACCAGGAAAAAGACAGCAACGTGAAAAAAGTTTTTCCTCCTCATAACAATTCCTCTGTACTGTGGATATTAAAAATAACGGCTACAAAAACTGCATTTGAACCAGTTTTGGGGTAACATGTATCATTGGTGCTATGGACATTAACTTATTTACCTAATTGGTACTGTATGTTGCTGGTCAAATCCCAAGAGAGAATATCTACCCAGGTATAAAAACTCAACCCAAAATACTTTAGGAATTTACCAAATTGTACAAAGGGGAGCAAACCACGAAGTACTGTAACAATTTTTTTCAGGAACTAAGCAAATAAAGATAGACTTCTCCCTACAAATTTAGTTCTACATTATTTCAGACTGGAACTTGAGAAGGTGTTACAGCCCACCTGTTGGCTCTGTACCACATTAGTCCACATTAGTACAAGGAGTGTGGACTGGGTGGGATGAGACTGTATGTCTCACTGAGGTGCGAAGTGCAACCCAGCAACCATCTACTTGCTATCCATCAAATGAAGCCCTTCACTATTGGATGCAGAAACTTCCAGTGCTGCTTACGTGGCCACGCCATCCCATTCATCATCTGGCATGCCTGCCCTACCCCAGTGCATGTGTTTGTCTGTTTACCTATATGGCGTTACCAAGGTGCACCAGCACTGGGGCACTTATAACATCATGGTGATTAATTTCCATGCACGGGCCTTGACCAGATGAACCAGGAAACTAAAAAAAAGATTACAATTGTTCATCAGCATGTGGGAGTCAATATTTTATACACAATTTTCCAAGTAAGGATTGTCTTATTGGTAAAGTAGACAATGGCATAGAAGTGAAAAATGAATGGAATCAATGGATTCTTTAGCTTGCTCTTAAGCATAAAAACCCCATGCTGCTGGAGTAGACATACAACTGAATTGTATTTCTTTTGGTAAAAAGTTTTAAATGTAAATAAGAACACATTTGAACATGATAACCTATAAAATATTACACATCTGATTTGATAATGATGCCATCTTTGAACATCTATGAGCATTAATGGAAATCCTACATGATTATATACTAGACAACACTACGTGACTGTATAATGTCATTGTGCTACTGTAAAATCACTCATTTTGTCTAAATCAGAGTCACCAGTGATTTGGTCAGCATATCTCCTGTCATAATACATTGTGGGTGACTGACTGTTAGCTGGAATCAGGCTCAGCGTAATGACTGGTTTCCTATTTTAAATGGATCACCCCTCATGCATGAGTAGTCCAGACGTTCAAGCTATAATCCCGTAATGGTGTTTGCTCGTGACTCTGTGTAACAGTGAAGGGACAGATATCCAAAGGTCTAGACTCATATTTTAACATGAAAGAAAAATATGACGAGTTCAGATAGAAGGTGAGCTTGAGATGTATTGCACAAAGAATTCATAATTGACAATTAGTAAATGTATCCGTTTCATCTCAAGCTCACCTTCTATCTGAACTCGTTGACTCAATTTTGTCTTGTGGCTTTTCTGTAAGTACTGTGGCGTCTTGTTTCTGTTATATATATTTATATAACAAATATATGCAAATCGGGCGTCAAAATGTTGGTGGAGTGTTATAGGAAAGTAAAAACGTTAGCCCCCTTGAACCTCCAGTCACTCAGTTCTGTGGGTGGAGGGTGTGCAATATAAAAACGGATTACAATGTTCTTTCTAGCAGTTGGTTTGCAGTTGAGAGCGTTATCTATGCATAAGTTATGGTATGGCGGAGAGTAACCCATTAATAAATAGGTTATCTAATTACTACGTATGTGTGGCGTCTCTTATATTCAGGCAACGCTGGATGTTATAGTATATTTACTATGTCAAATTACTCAAGTTA
Source organism: Gymnarchus niloticus (assembly GCA_009936485.2). Lineage (NCBI taxonomy): Eukaryota > Metazoa > Chordata > Actinopteri > Osteoglossiformes > Gymnarchidae > Gymnarchus > Gymnarchus niloticus. The sequence continues at coordinate 5,132,911 of JAACJT020000033.1, read as the reverse complement.
TAAATGTTATGACAAACATGATGATTCAGTTTTATCCCGTCAGTCAAGATAAACAAATAAATAGTAGGAATCTCTCGGATTACTTTATTCCTCTTAAGGCTGCGGCAAATGAGATTTTTGTTTCCTTTTGACTAAAACGCAAAAACCGTTTTGCTTTTAATTCCAGTCAATTGTAGATTAACCAGTGTTATGAAATTTCATGTATCCACAATGATTTATGATTCAGACTTCTTGTTCTTAAATACTTAATTGAGCACACTAATTTATATTGCTCGTTTGCAGTATGAATCACACACAGTCTGTTCAAGTGTTCTTTTCCAATACCTATAGCAGGGACATTATTTTCAAATTTATGCCTACTATGTAAAGATTCTTCATTTAGATGTAAGGACATGTTGTTTTAGTATAGTTGTAATTGTACAATATATATGTATAAATTACGGGTAGGCATATAAATTTTATGAAGTTATTTTGCGTTTAAATTCAGTGATTCCCGCATTAACACCATCAAGCATGTTTAATACCCGCATTTAGGCACTTGGTTTGCGGTAACACGTGTGCTGCTTTAAGAGAATCAGCCTGGTAGTTTATTCTGACACTGAGTGGAAGACGTCATTCTTTCCGGGAAGTGGCTTCATCCTAAACTGAGCGTAATGTCGTGTCATTTGGGAAGTAGAGAGTCGAAATGGATCGGGAACCGTCAAAACGGATTATTATATTGTGAAAAGGTGTACCTCAAATTAAACAAATATAGCGGTCCGTTTTCACTTTCGTTCTGAGGGACAGCCCTTCCAGTAAAACGAAAGAGATTACGCATGCAGAGAAGCCGCTACAGGCCGTATTGACGGACAAAGCTGGTATAGGATAGCTCTTCCTCATCAAATGATGTAATCCATTTAATTTTTATGTTGTCATTGCCCGTCATTTTGCAGGATTACACCTGTCCTCTCATTTAATGAGTTTTCAGTGCTTAGGTACTCACAGTATGATATATCTGCCGGACGATTGAGAGGATTTGGGTTTTTATTAATATTTTGAATAGGCAGTTTTAACAATACTGAGAATGTTTTTGATTTGATGATAAATACAACGTTATCCTTGAGGCTTTGTGCTTTTTTGGGGATTTTTACAGAACGGCGTCCCTTTATCGTCTTTGTTAGCGCTGTAGTCTTCGGGCGCAGAATACAAGTTGGTGACAGTTCAAAATCGAAGGTGGAAAGAGATGTAGTCTTATGTGGACAATATTCAGTATAATGAGCCGTTTGATCTTTGACCTAATAAACAATAGATTAAGCAGACAGCTTGGTAGGCTTTAGCAACTAGGTATTGGCCTTTCACTACAGATAGACCCGGACGAGGTCTTATAGGGACATGGTGTTCAGATGAGTATCTTTTGGAGATTTCCAAAAAATCACATGTGCTCTCTTTGAGGGTAACTGTTATTTGCTATGTTCAGTCAGCTCTGTTATGAAAAAGCAAGATCTTGAAACTGTAACTGTAATCTTAAAGAACTTGAGGGTGTCCAGTTTCACTCTGGGATTTCTTGTGGCTGTGGCCTTTGTATGAACCATAATGGTAGCATTACAAAAACACACAATAAGAAATGAGGATCAGACAAAAAGCGTGGGCAAAAATGAGACACACTTAAATATAGCTCCTGTGACTCAGCGTATTTAAAGTCACAGTAAGAATGATGGTGTCATTACGTAGACATGTAGAGTGATACAGCGTCCTTTAAATAATAGTTTGTAGTTTCCTTATTGCATTTGTGCCATTCAAAATGGCAAAAGTCATAGTTATTTTAAAACCAAGTTAAATCAGTGCAATCCACCCCCCCTAGCCCACCCACCCACCCACCCAATGTTCAGCCTTGAGCGCTGACCAGATTCCTGTTTATTTACTGGGTTGCTGCCATGGTAACGTGCTCCCACCAATTGGACTTTTGCTTCAGGCATTCCAGTGATGAAGGGGAAGCCTCTCTGAGGACTTCATGGATCTCGGGCAGGGATGGGGGGGGGGGCTTTGGCATCTTGTTGAAGAATGCGACGACATATGTCATGGTCTGCGCTGGGGCATGACAAGTACAGTGCCAGCTTCCCTTGGAATTGTATTCAGGATAGGTTCATAAAGAAATATTTATTAACGATATTTTGCGAAGTTCAAAATAATTATACATTCTGCTGAGACACAGACATGATTTATTGGCATAAATGTTGATAAGGCTGTCATGCAACATCTATATTCAGAAAATTTATCGAACAACAGGGACAAAATCATATGTCATAATATAGACTTATAGCAGTCAGTAGACAAAATGATCACACTAACTTGACAGTAAATACAGATTCAGGATCTACAATCTGTTATTCGGATTGATTTATTCCCTCAAGGATTCCCTGAAACTCATGATGACAGCAGCAAAAACATGCCTCAGCTTTCACATATAATCAGTGATCCCAATTATGTGACAAAGTCGTTGTTATACACCAGATTACTGTAACAACACCATTCAATCCTGGCATTAAGGAAATAGATTCTCACCACCCTAAAACGGGAAAGAGTATAACTATAGAAGAAAAGAAACAATCGGTGTAAAATGACTGTAGTTTGAAACATAATCTTGCCCACTTAAAGTATACAGCTACCGTTGTGCCAGGTCTGACAGTAAACAGGGCTGCGTCTTGTTGTTCTGAGTTTCCACTGGAATATATGTTCCCACGTTTATTTTTATTTTACATAAACCTACATTATTCGCCGTGCTGAAATAACCACTTTAGAAGACATTGTATGTTAAGTGATAGGCGAGGAATATAGATGACCCAAAATGTGATTGTAATAAGTGTAGAAAGAACATTTTATGTTGTGTTCGTTGGTGTTGAATTTCTTGAATGACAATGAATTATTTTTCAGGATAGAGATGCACTTTGGCATGAATTGTATACTGAAGTTTTATTTTTTAATCTTTTTTTGTAGTATAATGCAACATTCTAATTTTTGTACAGCTGTGTTAGTTAGTCTTGTTCTACTGAAATTACAAATGTTAATGTAATGTTTTTAGGTACCTTTGTCCTAATGATATAATGGTATGTAGTTCGGCAACTTTTTATTGCTCACAGTCAACAGGATGACATCATACTAAACAGGTGAATATTTAAAATCTTGCCACTCTGTAGTATTGGTGTTTAATAGATAGTACTGTATGGTTTGAGGTGCTGAGCCAATCACATTGCCCCGGTGTGGTGACATCATCCTAGCCTACTGTGGCATGACAGCAGCATGTGTCATCACAACATCTGATTAATATTTAACCATAGCACAACACAGTGGCTAAAAAGTATTTGTGTTTTAAAGCACTCTGTGCCCTGGCAAGTAACCTAGTCTCAACATATCTTACATAGTCATCTTTAAAATTAAATCTATCAGCTGTGTTTAGGAGTGTACTTATTTGGCTTTGCTGAGAACTGTAGCAAGAAGATAACTTTCTTTAGATTTATTAGTGGGATTTATTTTATTGACTTTGTTGCACAGTCTGAAATTGGAACTTTTGTAACAATATAAATGAGAAGGCAATCCCAATAAACAAGCTTTATGCCAACATGATTGTCAGGAAATGCTGGTTATCTGTATGCATTGGCTTTTTTTTCTTATTGTTGTTGAGTCATGATGTAATATCAATATGAGTCATTCAGATAGCCTGGAAAAGCTGACATTTTAAACGGCAGTTTTGAGACAGTGTGAGTCATGACAAGCCACTGGGCAGAACCACTACCTGTCAATTTCTGCTACACCTAAATTACAGCATAACTGGATCCCTTTATGTAATGTAATACACCTTTATATTGCACTGTCCATGTCATATTTGGATGTATCGATAGCAGTAATTTGAAGGGTACCTTTTTGTTTTGTTTCTATATAAGAAAGTTTATCCATACATTTTATTCAGATATTAAAAACGTGCTATTCATTCTAACAATAGATAAAATAAGGCTAATGTTTATATGCAGACACACACTCACAAATGCATATAAATGATCCATCTGCATATTTATTTACCCAAAAATTGATATATAATTATGGATAATGTGCATATATATATATATATTCACATAAGATTAGATGTATGACTAACATAAAGTATAAATGAAACATAAAATAAATGAAAAGGACAGAAATATTGCGGTATTTTTTCAATTTAATGTACATTCAATATTTTATTTTTCATTTAATCGATATTTCATCTAAAGTATACTGTGTAATAGCAAACCGTAAAATCTGCTTAGTCACTATCATATGCTTTAGGCTCAGAACGTTCGGTTTGTTTTGTTTATCTTAGCCTGTTACTGATGTAATACCTGAGAAATATTTACCAATGACTATATCTCAAAGAATTCTGGGATTTCTCATAAACAGTTTCGGCACAGGACAGCGAGTCACAGGACGGCTTCATATACACTGTCATGTGACGGGGGGGATTTTCTGTTTCGTTAAACGCCACAAAGAGCACGCTCACAACAAATCATGAGACGGTGTCTTTGCTGGAAATTCCCTTGTACTCAGAACACTGGTGTTACACTACAATGATCCTGTTATGGAGCACTGCACAGACCGTTTCTGTTCAATATGAAACACTTCTGACGGAATTTCGATAATATTTTCATCCATTATAGAACCACATGATTTGTTTTTCATTTAAATTGCGGATTTGCCCGTGTAGATGAAAACATTATAGTATAAGTCTACTGTATATAACACACAGCTAAGGGTCTGCGGAGAAGCAGGTACTGACGTACCGATACAGTATATTACGATAGACGAACTCCCTGAGTTTTGGTTTTCCTACCTAGGGTTGTAAATATCGTGGTTAATGGGTAGGAATGAGTTCGATAAGTAAAATCACAGACTACTAACGCCCATTATTTTGGTTTCTACTGAGACAGTAGGTGACAACATTTCCAGCTTGTGTCCATATTTACTGATATTTGACGATGTCTTTAATCGACAGTTTCAGTATTACAGTAATCGGTTAAGCTGTCATAAGTAATGCTTTGAGGCAGGTCGGACCTGATTGAACTACAGTACTGCGCAATCAGCACACACATGACCTTTAACACTCTTTCCCAGTCAACAAGTCATCCTGCACAAACAAAGCTATAACTATCTAATTTAAGACTCATTACCAATCACAAATGCTTTAATGTTCCCATAGGAAATTTAATTGAATAGGTCACCTTGGCTTATTTTCTTTTTCCTTTAGCACATTCTCATTTCACATTACCTTTAACATTTTACACTGAGTGCTTCTGTTTGTTTTACAGCATAGCCATGGTGAAGTACTGTAAATATTACGTAAATGTGTCAGCATTGAATAAGAATGCTACGATTGTCACATTTTTATATTTAATTAATGATGGCACGCTTTGTACTTCACTGTCCTGTGTTGAGGCATAATGGTAAACAAGTTGTAATCATTTTCCTTGAGTAAATTCTTGAGCACACAGTTTTATCATCTTACATATTTCTCCGCACATTAAAGTGTATAGGAATAAATTTGAACCATCCAGGATATTCTCTTCTAAAATCCTTATTTTCGGAAATGTTGACCTACATTATATGGCCATTTAGATGAAAAAGATGTAATAATAAAACCTAACGAAGTCCCATAAGGTATCAAACCAAAAAGACGCAAGGTGATAAATGACAACTTTTGGAGAGGAAAGCCTATCAAAATTCAAAGCTCAGACTCTCAGTTAATGCAATAAACACTCTTTCGGAGGCACGGAGGTGTCTATATACTGCCACCTTGTGGCCTTAAACGTGGCTACATCATGCATTTCTTTACGCGTCCGGGAAAAACTCCGAAATGCGGTGACGCTGTAATCACCCTTCTGGGTTGTTAAGATAGGTCAAACCTGACAAAAGAGGAAAGCTAAAGCGATCGCGGGATAATTCGCAGCAGACGAGGAAAGATCGAAAACTCCCTATGTTGGTATGCTTCGTAGGCTAAAATTGCCCTCGTAAATTCCTAAAACTTCCTTCCATAATACGTTGGCGAGTACAGTCTTCTAAACCAACTATTTATTGTTAGTGATTATGCTGTGCGGAAGGGAGAGCTTACAGGAACAGAGCTGTTCATGAACTTTGTGCTTAGGTCCAGGAAACTCGGCTTTTAATTCCAGCAATACGTGAAGAGAATGGGGGCGGTTATATTCACGGTGACCGTCCTGCTGTATTCCCTGAAGGGCTCAGCTAGCAGTAATTCGCATGCAGAATTGCTTCAGAATCACTTAAGCAGAATGTTTTATTTATATGGTTAGCAGAGCTGCAGTCATCAGATTTCCAATATCATTTGAAAAATGACAGTTACTCATTTTGCACTCTAACATAATTAATTATAGATGTTCATATTTTCAGTTCTGTGGAGTAGAGGAAAATGTACTCTACGAAAGATACCAGTCACATCACATACTATGGAGACTCACCAGGTGATTCGATCTTTGGACTGTGGGAACCAGTAAACTTGGAAGTGATTCAAGCAAAGGTCATGGCCACTCAGTACAGCTGTGCTAGTGGCCAGAAGCTAACACTCAGAGAGACATGATTGAGGTAGTCTAGAAAGCGGAAGAAAGACACCTCTAGAAGTGGGAAAACCACAACTGATAAAGAATATATAAATAAATAAAACCAGCTATAAAATTACTTTGTCCAGGTATGCCAAAACACGTCTGCTTCCCAGTTTACACATGAATGTTGTAGGGGATTTGAGGGGGGAAAAAAAAAAAAATCACGATATCTTTTAATGTAATTTATTTTCAAAATCTTCTTGCCATTCCTCCTGACACCACACACATTTACCATCAGATTGAACCCCCACTTCCGAAGAAACCAGTGGAGGGAGGTGACAGCAGGAAAAAAAATCCAGTCTTGGTTAGTTCACTGAATTCAGTAACAAAGGAATCAATCATGTTCACTGCGGACAGAGTAAACCAAACCAAATTTTAAAAACAAGGTTTCTGATGCATTTACTACCAATCTCTCCAGTATAAATGTGCTCATGTTGTTTAACAGAAACATTTACATTGTCGGCTACTGCATTATGTGACAACAGAAATTCATATGAGAAGATAACCAAACCTCATCAACAACAGCCATCAGCTTGCTCCCAATGGTATAGGTAGCCTGTGTAAACTATATGTTTAACATTTACATGCATCCCCTTTCCAAGTTTCCCAGAGCTTGGACACTCCAAGTCGATGCACTGATAAAAGTACAAAACACCAGAAACTTGGGCACTGTGGTACAAGCTCAGCCCACTCCCTTATAGGAGCCACTGTGAAGACGTCTGAATGTCAGCCACTGACATCATACATTTTTTGCTTAGTCTTATAACCTGACACCCAGACAGCAGACTGAACACCTGCCTTTTAGCACTGTGTCAAAGGCAGGACTGTTGCACTCTGTGGTGATTTGGGAGGGTATGTGTATCACTCATGCAATTTGATTTACTGCCATTACAACATAGACTGGCAGCTGTGTGGGGGTGACTTTTACAAAAACTAGCTGATATCTTAAAATGCAACTTCTTAAGGGGATAAAGAAGGGTAATGACAATGATGTTCGCACTTTCTAAATACATTTTCCAGAATTCCCAGCGCCTCCATAAAAGTGGACGGATCCTCTACACAGGACAGTGAAACCCACATGTTTGGAAAGGAAGACTGACAGTTCTTCTAGAACCTCTTGCTGCAGAGAACTCCCTAAGGCAAAAAAAAAAATGCACATCCCCCCCCCCCACTTCAAATGCATGCTGGGAAGCCTCGAAGTATGTAGATCTGAGGGGAATGTATCTCAGGTGCCTGCTGTGTTCTGGTCCTGGCTGGTCATTTCTGGTCATTTCTGAAGGTCATGTGGGTGGCTAAATGCTTCGTACACGTTGGCAGAAAACTCCTTCAACTGATCGACCATCAGAAGATCCTTAAGACACAAGGGCAAATTTTTTTTTTTTTTTGCAGCCAACTGCAGAGGAAACCCCTTCAGCATCTATGCAAAAAGCATATTCCACTGCAGAGTAGTGCAGTCAGCCCATTAAAGATATACCTAAATGGCCATTACCTGAATAAAGTGACTCGGTATTTCACTGCATATCGAGTGGATCTGCCCATTCACAATGGGGATGATTTTGGCAAGGGGCAGCTGGACATGAGTGAGACTACAAGACAAAGACAATGGCAAGGCATTCAGGTGCTGCCTAGACAACAAAGCTTTAAACTTGCTTAAAACACACATGACTAAGAAATGGATAGCATGTCACTAAATGCTTTCCCTTGTCATGGTGTGAGGCGACCATCAATTCCCATTACACACTTGTTTTTCTGGGCCAATCCTGGTTTAGTACCTTATTTAATGTAACGAAAGCAACCAATCACTGATTTTGAACTGGTAATCTTTAGGGTACACGCCTAGATGTTGAACTATTGCACTACCAGGTGTTGCACACTGTAAGAATGGCTAATTCATTATGAAACTCTGCCGGCAGCTCTGACCTATCGGGTGTCCCGGCATGGGTGGAGTCCAACTGGGTGGGCCGGAAGAACTCAGCCATGTTGTCAAGGAAACGGCTGAAGCCGCGACTCAGGCAGGTGCTGAGGACAGTCTTGAAGTCTGGGCTGTTGAGGAGAGAGAGGTCTGTGTTTCACAATTGTGAAAACTGTTTGTGATCCTACAAGGTGAGGTTATTCCGCAAAGTAAAAAGATGAATGTGCGATCTGGACATAAAACATAGCAGCTATTTGACAAATGGGTCGGGCATGCATTTTAAAGGCTCGTACCTTTCCAGCACGTCTCTGGTTTCATTCAGCAGTTTTATTGTCGAAATGTCCTTCTCTGTTAGGCCACAGGCCTGCAACAAACCCAGTCATCCTGATTTCACTCAAAACACCTATTATTATGCAAGAGAACCACATACTGATGTACCTTTCATTAATGATTGTTACCCTGTGCACATTTAGATCTTTTTTTACTCATAAATGGCCATTAATTACCTTGCGTTTGTCAAAACTTGTGTACACTAAGATATGTACAAGTACTGTATTAAACTGGTATACTTCATTAATAGACACCAACATATTAATGTTTCCACTGATTCATGCTTTAAGCTTGTATACAGATTAGAATTACATTTATACGAGGGAACGTTAGTGAGTACCATTTACTGTTCATATCAAAGCCTGGCTTTTGGCATCACAGTCCCATGTTGTTTCATTGCTTTCCCATTCCAGCTTCTACTAGTGATGGGACAAATCACTGTGTGGGTGGGAGTATCCTGAACTAACCAATCAATTCTGGCCTTAAATGAGGCTTCAAAACTTGTGGTGAGCAGGAGTATACAGAACTATCAATCAATGATGGTGCTATCCAGCACTGATTGGTACTTCAGGATACATTCAGTTATGAAATATCATTTGTCCCACAACTAGCTTTTACTACTACTACTACTTAACGTTTACTTCCAACATCTCTTACATGATAACTACATAATGCAAGTGAAACTCATGCTATTAGTAAAAATCGCCACTATCACCCAAAACCCTGATCATTTCATGATCTGGCAGCAGGTGGCATAGTGGTTAAGGAGATTGAACCCTGTTGGGGCTGTGTTATAGTACCCGTGAACACCGCACCTAATTTGAATTGCTACCAAAACGTGTGCAACCATAGCTCAATAAAATTAAATCGTTTTCGATACAAGAGAATACTGATCTCATGTTTATTATAGCTGTGAGATCATGTTACACTTTGGCTGGAAGACAGATGAGTTAGAAATTATGTGGGAGATGATTCTAGATCCCTGTTTTATTACCTGAGCAGCCAGTGTGGTCTCTTCATCTGGCATCATGTACCAAGAGAGAGGCTTTCGTGTTGAACCTTTGTATCCCTCCTCTACAAAGGCTCTAATTTGCTGCAGGTATTGTTCCAGGTCATGCAGAGAGAAGCTTTGCTTCAGGGACACCCTAAGCATTGAAAGACCACACGTATGGGCACAGTTACCTTCAGCACTTCGGAATTCGGATCAAATTCTAAATGGGGCTGCAGTGGTTGCCACGTCAACAATTTCACAGCCAACATCGGAAACAGCAAAGGACTCACCCGCCTAGTACATTCTGTACAGCCTGTTTCACCACAGTCATCAGTTCACTTAGCCCTTAGGACAGAGACAACAGAATGAAACACAGCTCAGTATGTTACGTTATTTATCATGCCAAACACTCTCACCCAGAGAAACTCACCCGGCTAGCATCTATACACTTTATACACTCAGTCGTTTATTGGGTATACCTAGCTCCTCCGATTTTTCTCATTAACAAGGTGACCACTGACTGCAACCCCCCCATCACATCATTCACGGTCAACTGTAGAGACTGCAGTGTGAGAATCCTAGGTGGGTGGCTGTTTCTGAGATGCCAGAACCACCATGTCTGGCACCAACAATTAGACCATGTTCAAAATTGAGCAGATCAAGCATCTTAGTGGTCCTAATGCTCAGTGGAAAAGTGAACATTTTGACCCTATCCACACTCTTTATGTAATCAGTTGAGGCCACGTGATTTGCCATTTGAGCAGCAGGCTATTAGCATTAGCTAATCAGGTACATGCAAAAGCAGGCTGTCTACAAGTAACTAATTACAGCTGAGATTCAGTACTGTACAAGTGCACTTCTATAGGTGCTGGCCTGTTGTTCCATTATCTGCTCAGTAGGGGGCACAATACAACCAGTTTGGCCCATTATTGTGTGTTAAGCTTTGTACTTCAGGCTAATCCAAGCACTTGAGGCTGGACATGGACTTGACACTAACAGCTAAAAAAGAGCCAAAATGGCACCCGTCACTCACCGTCTCCCAGTAAATGCTGTATGCTGGATAAGTACTGCTGCTGTACGTCAGGTGGGGCCTGGGGACTCTGGGAGAGTCGAGTCACCATAAGAGATACAGAAAGTGATATGAAGAAAAAAAAAAGGAATAAATACAGACAGAAAGAGAGGCACACAGATAAAGCACTGATCTGCCTTTGGAAGATGGACACGCACCGTTCCATTCTTGCTGACGGAGTTGTCCAGGTACAGGTAACCCCCAATTATATTTAGTTGGATGCGGAGAAGGACCACCAGCATGCAGGTACTGTACACGGCCACTATGCTTCGCGTGAAACCTTGTGAAGAAGTACAGTCGTTACTGAAGACCAGCTTTAACCACAGAAATAGGTATTACCACAACCATTGGTACTCAATAAGGAAAAAAAATCTGACGTCTTACTGATTATTTTCAGGTCTTCCCATATTTCTAGCTTATTTGTTGGCCTATGGAAAAAAAAAAAAGCCACCATTAATATGAAGTAGGATTTTGACTGAGGGTAGATTCCATTCTGATAAGAGATTTCACACTCTGTATGTGTGTGTGCATCCACCTGGAGAGCAAAACAGGACATACGAAAAACAAATCCCAACATACCGTGGGAAATGGTACAGATGGCAAATAAAATCTTTTATTTCATTTCACTCACTTGCTCCTCAGTAGTGTCGTTAAGCTCTCCGAGTTAAGCTGATGTATTATAGCTTCTCTCAAAGTTGGGAGCATAGACAGAACTGTGTGGGGAAAACCAAAAATCAGCTTCCGTGCACCCTGCTTCCACCATCCACAGCCTTTCACACTAGTGACTACAGTACGTTTGCAAAGTGAGTAAGTTATCAAAGTGAAGAAGGGCAGTCTAAACGATGTGAGACCTTCTGTTATCAAAATCCGAAGCCCCTACAGCCATGTGGCCTTTACCTGTCATGTTGCAGGTCCTTTGATTACTTTCAAAGTGGAACTGACGGCGTGCTTGGGCAATGTACTCTGCCGCCTCCCGTTCTTGTATTTCTCTGATTTTCTTCTGTGCATACTTGCCCAGAAGGTATACACCTTTCGGGGAAAGAGAATCCGATGGTAACAGAAATTGTAAAAGGTGCATTAACATGCAATGACAGCGATCTACAGTGAGGGACAGTGGCTAGCGAACGGATATGGTCGCTTTCTCAACTTGCTACGCTAAAATCCAACGTGACAACTATACACAAAGGCCCTTAGCGAGTTTGAAAAAAGGTTCTTCTTCATGCTAGTTATCCGGCTTGGTGGGCTGTGAACACTTGAAACGTCTAAGTGGCACCGCTGGCTAGCTAACGTGAAAACAAATCCGCACCACAAGATTACAGTTAGCATGCGAGGACGCGGCACCCACCTCCTGCGAAAACCCCCGCAAATATAAATTTCCTTTTGTGACGCTTCAGAAAACTCCAAGTCGACATCAACATGATCAGAAGTATCGGCAACCGTTAAGATCAAGATGAGTCAAACTGCTGGGTTTTATTAATGTCAGTTTCCCAGAACATAACCCAGCCAGCCAGACATACAATAGACAGCAGCACATATGACCACAGACGGACGTGAGGATCGATCTATGATTCTGCGATCGTTTACACTATCCTGTTCCATCCGGCACATTAAATCGTCCGTAATGCATCCACTATCAACAATATATAGTTCCTACAAAGAAGACTATTTTTTGCCCTTTTATAAATAACGGGATGTATATTACGACATTACTGAATGTTATTTATTGTAAGTCTGTATTATAGTTTACTGCCTAATAGACAAAACCACAAATATGGAAAGCATTTCAGGCGTGAGTACTTGTGGCTTTTAGCGGAGGGACACATAACTACGGAAAATACTACTCCTACAACAAGACGGCCACGTTTCAATGAATATACAATTATCTATGTTTTTAATATGTTTATAAGTAATTACAATTAAAACTCAAAATCTATTTCAAGTAAAATCTTAATTTGTTGTGCCGGTATTTCTAAGTGGTGCTGATTATTAGTTTAATAACTAAACAGTTACCATGGGTACTGAATCTGTCGGAAACCCTACAGTCTGCGAAGGTCTTTATCAGCCGTCGTCAGAAGATATTGAAGGCTGGATGCAAAAAGCATTTGACATGGTAAAATGGATATGCGAAAGATGTAACTTGAATTCCTAGCTCCTGCCGTTCTAACATTTTTCGAAAGTTTACTCCAGCTTTTACTCCTTGTTTAGGCTGGAGAAGCTCTAAAGAACGGTGAAGTACCCGTTGGATGTCTGATGGTGTATAATAACCAAATCCTGGGGAGAGGGAGGAATGAAGTGAATGAAACAAAAAACGTAAGCTCAAAAGTATTTGATTTTCTGTCTTATTTATTCCCTGTTGCAGGATTGGGCAGATAAGAACAAGTGACTTTCAGGTTTTATTTGGTTGATGGAAGCAGTAAGTCCAGTGTTATTTTTAATTTAAGCCGCGTAGTGGTGTCAGCTACCACACGGAGCATGATGAAATCATAAAAGTAATGCACATTTGTGGGTTTTGCATTCCAGTGGTTGTATAGATGCTTAGGAAGTGCTTTCATACAAACGTATACATGTTAGCTTTACATTTATGGATATTTACTGAAGCAATATAGGTTTAATACTTTTCTGCAGAGTTCCACAGCAGCCTACATGAAACTTGACTGACAATCTTTTGGTCATACGACCAGTTCATTGGGGACTGTGCCACCTGCTGGCCCACTGTGTCTCTGACTGTGAGGGGGAGAAACAGCGCTGCGGCAGTGCAGGTGACTGAAGGCATCCTCGCAGTGATTCTCTCCCTTCCTGGTCCACAGGCTACTCGACATGCAGAGATGGCTGCCTTGGACCAGGTGTTGGACTGGTGCTGTAAGGTGCAGAGGGACCACAGGGAGGTACTTCAGCACACTATCCTCTATGTTACCGTGGAGCCCTGCATTATGTGTGCTGGGGCCCTGCGGTTAATGAGTATCCTTCCTTGGTGTGGTGAGCTGAGGCTCTGACAGTATAGTGTTAACTTATAACAGGTAATGAGCCCAGGGTCACTCTGGGTGGTACCACCATGGAGGCTGAAAGCACAGACTTTGATACCTTAGCTATTTTGCATCTGTATATTGTCTTGAACGACGTTTGAAAATGTTGGCGTATCGTCTTTTAAATTGTAGGGGATGCATGTCATATCAGGTTCTGTTCTTTCAAAATTGTTGTCATTCATGCAGTTGTAGTTGGAAGTTTGTTCTCTTCCTTTCTCTGTTATTGTGAAAGGTTTTCCAACCTGTACAGCACGAGATTTGTGTGGTTACTGAAACGAATTGTGGGAATGGTGTTTGAATGCAGCCAATTTAGTATAAACCACGATTTACACTGTTTGTTAGTAAAAGCAGCATGGCGTGATGATTCTACATGCTGGCTTATCCTGAATGTTGTTAACGGGGATTCTGTAGGGCTGTGCTTGCATGTTGCTTGGTGATGTGCAGCATTTAAAGGATAAGGAAGTACATTGGCACTGTGTTGATTTGGACTTTTAGTTAATTTGAGTTCAGTTGTAATTTCCCAAAATATGACTGCTATATTCTTTGAATATCATTTTTCTTTTCTCCCAAGCTCCAGCCATCTGTGAGTTACGTGAATGCGACAGGGTTTAATGAAAGATTTGTTCAAGCAGTGTTTTTTGTTCTTCATTTTAACTAACAAAGACGATTAGATGAGAGCCTGCCTGTCAGTGTAATAATGGGGCATTTGTCAGTGTGAGTCAGTAGTCTGGTAACCAGGAGACAGAGAGCCTTGACTGTGAGACAGACATCCCGCTGGTGGTGTACGGATGTAAGAACGAGAGGTTTGGTGGCTGCGGGTCCGTGCTTGACATCCCCAGGGACGACCTGTTGAACACCGGAACAACTTTCAAGGTATGGTTGGCCATATGCCTTTTGTGGGCGTGCCCCTGAGTTGTCCGCATGTTAAGAAGCGCGGTGCCCAGACCAGTTCGAATTAATGTATCCATCGTGGTCTTTCCGGCAAAATCTGTCCTAAATATCTGGGTAGATGATAAGGCTCGTGGGTGACGAGGTGAGTCAGGCAGGATGTTTCACAGTCATTGTGCTCTTTTGGGGAAGTCTCCCGATTCTGAAAGGCTCCGACTAAAGAGCTTGAACATCGGAAGCTTTCGCGCGCCACGCTGCACTTCTGACTTTGAGGTGTGACCGGCACACTTTGCCATTGGCTGGGAGGGGACGTGCAAGCTTTGGAAGCGTGGTGACTGACAGCAACACTCTTGCACCCATTTTTCAGTGCATCTCTGGGTTCAGAGCTGAGGAAGCTGTTGAGATGCTGAAGTCTTTTTACAAGCAGGAGAACCCTAATGGTAAGGCCCAGTCGACTGTGCCCGCCCACTTCCCCATGGCGGAGGTAACCTACAGCCATCTGGCCAGATTTCTTATGAAGTTGAGCTCAATAGCTGAAAACATGTTGCTTAGGCAAGATGATGAACTTGCAGTACAGTAAGTTTTACCGTAAACTCAAAGGGTTGATTGAATAATGAGTATCCAAAAAGCTGAGCTGCAGAGACACATAAAAATGGATGAAGATCTAGTAAGGAAGGGCACATTTCTTGATCTGTGATGCTGATGATTAGGGAAAAAAATAAGTGGTAGCCATTTTTTTGAGTATGAATTTACACACTGCTGTTTGTCTTGCTTTTAGCTCCAAAGCCCAGAGTGAGAAAGGAGTGAGACAACTTGCTGTGAACAATTCTTCCTATAACCAGCAGGGGGCTCTAGTAACTAACCCAGAGAGTAGACAAGTCTGGGCGTTGTTATGCAGAAAAGACAGTTCCTTCACGGAAACTACCTGGAGAGAAGGTTTTATAATTCAACATGTTCAAGCTGTTTTAGGATTCATAACACCTGTTCAAACGAATGCTTCAAGGAAACCTTTAATGTATGATTTCGTGAATTTAATCTGGTTTGTTTCTAATGCCTTTTAGTTCAGTCTGTCAGTGTTGTGCCAGTTATAACAGCAAATAACAAAAATAATGTAGGGGCAGAGGGGTGGGGTGTATCTATATGGAATATGTATGTTCTTTTCATGTTTGTGTGGGTTTCTTCCCACAGTCCATATGGTTAGGAGTACTGATCTCTCTAAAAGTCCCATCATGTGTGGGTGTGGTGTGTGTGCCCTGCGATGGGCTGGCATTCCATCCAGTGTGTCCACCATCCCACATGGGACAGATTCCTGCCTTGCCCGGCTTTAAAAGAAGATTCTGAAAACCTGACGGGTTCAGCTTTTCTCGTTAATATTTCTCTGTTCTGTCCTCGCTGCCTGATGACAGGGGTTTAAGTGTTGGGATGTAGGACCATCTTCCACGAAGGGACACAGCACCTCTAGGATTTTAGGTCTTCTTTCTGAGTTTCACCAGGCAAACTTGGATCCTATCCTAATAGCAGCCCAACTGGAGCTGAGACAGAGCCACACAGATGGTGGCCTTGGGGGGGCTGGCCTCCCCACACTGGTGTGGTGCCTTTCAGTTCAGCTGGTGATCCCATTCCTGCTGCCACCTTCCCGTTCTGAACGTGTGGAAACCACCTGCTCTTCTCTTAGCTTTTTTGGGATTTGTCACCAAAATGCTGAGGTCCCAGGAGGGGCCCTGAGGTACCTCCCCTGAGCCGGACCGTCAGCCTGTGCTGCCTAGTGCAACATCCCGCTGTGTAAATGAGGTATTTTCTCAATCTCTAAAATTGTCTACTTAGCAACTAATGTATAAATAGGTTTGGAGCTATTGCATTGGATAAATAAATAAAGCACATTTAAAAAGGTTGCTGCATTTTTGTGAACAAAAGTAGCAATTGGAGGTATGATACCGGGGTGTTAACTGCGAGTGTGAGCACCAGGAGTCCCTGGGCCTCCTGCTGTAAGATGTGCAGGTCTCTGGGGAGTTCCTGTACTTCTGCATCTCCAGCAGCTTCAGAGCCATGAATGTCAGTGCAGAGGACAGGCACTCAGTTTTGGAAATGAAAGGATTTCAGCCAAATGACTTTGCAAATCTTGATGTGGTTTGAGAAGCACAGTCTGGTTGGCCGTATAGTTCCTGACTCAAGGCCCCTTAGTGATTTGATTCACAGATCTGTGGAGGTCATGTGTTTCCTGTCATCACTCCTTGCCGTGAACATCCAGTCTGACATAGCACAATGGGCATTTCAGGTGAGACAGCTGGTTAAGCAAGAGATTTTTGGTTGTTTTTTCTTGAGGCACCTATGAGACCGGAACAATGGTCCCACGGGTCATTAACGGTGAAGTGAGAATGTCACTGTGTAAATGGCGCGTGACAGTGACACAGGCAGGCATTGCAAGCTGCTGTGAGTCCTGTCAGGTTACTGACCAGTCAACGTGGGACAATGACACCAAACTTATCAAGGAGATGTCTGTAATCGACGGGACGGCCTAGTGACCACTTCCATGTTACCATGTCATGTCGACCTTTGCATGTTCCCCAATACTCTGTGCGGTTTCCTGTTTAGACGACTACTTTAATAAAAGCTAAGACTCAAGTCTGTTTCTTGTTTGCTGGTCAGAATTTCCCAGCAGCCTCTGGATAGGCGCCAGCGTAGTCCAGTGTGTCACCGCTTAGCGGGTCCCTTCCCCAACACTGCAGCATGCGTCAACGCCAACTCGCTGGTCAGCATACTTTATGGCTGGTGGATTCTGTTCTCCCTTTAGTTTTCCTGTAAATTCCCGGAACGGTTCATGTCCGGAAACCTGTGCCTTCGACAGTATTAAAAAAAAAAAAAAATCCCGATGTGCAGTTTATTTTTTGCCTCCGCCCCCACCAACCTACCTATGCTGCCAGCTGTGTGTGACGCGTTCCCCGCCCACTGTGAAGCCACATAGCGGGTGGCGCGTTGCTACGATACACACTCCTGCCAAGCCAGCCGCTCTTTTTACGCACTGTGGGTCACGAGGCAGGAAACTGGCACCAAGAAATAAAACTGGACTCAATTAACCAAACATCGACGACACCGGTTTGCCCAGACCAGGTCAAGGACATTAAACAGTAAACTTGCTGAAGGCTCTTAGATTGGACTGCACTAATAGAAATTCAGATGTATGATGAATGAGCGAACGTAAATAAAACTCGAGGTTTGAAACCATCATGCGAGAGCTGAGCAGGTTTATTGGTGATGTGATAATTCCAACCCCCAACTGGTAAGTGGAGACTGATTTTGAATTTGCTCTGTACCCAATGCCAGGCTGTGGCTTCAGTTGGGTTAGCGAGGGTTGGCCAGTGGCTCAATTTCACGCTAATGAACCACTGGTCGGATCTCCGGGCTGAGCCCAAGTATCGGCGGCATGGTTCTCTGTGGGAAACATCTACCCACCGCTGTGTTCCCACTGCAAGGGCTGAATCCCCTGTCAGAACACACCCTTCACTTCTTTCTCCAGGACCGACTGAAACTCAGCTCTTTTTGTCGTCTTCTGGGACAGCCACACACAGGTTTTTTTTTTGGATGTGTGATACATACAGTCACACTCCTGGTCACGCTTGTCTTTTAGCCCACGTAAAGACGTCTCTCACATGCGGACACGGACCGCTCCCTCTCTGTATAAATGATCAGATGGACTCATCACTCCTTGCTGAATGTACAGAACGTTCTGCCTCCGTCTCTCTCACAGTTAAACAATCCTTTTTTTCATACCTACACCTTTTCCCTCTCTCCCTCTTGAACACCCACACAGATAAATGCATCCCTTTCCTCCCATCCCACACACATACTTGTGTTTTCCTCTCTGCGCTAGGCATTAACACTGCTGTCTGGGAGAGTCTTGGGTGGGTGGCAGCTGAGGTGGTGGTGGGGGGGGTGGTTGTGGGAAATGTATATTGATTCTTTTCGAGGACCCACACACTCACTAGAGCCACGTAGTGGTTAAGCAGAGGTCTTGCTCTGTTGCAGACTGCTGCTGTGTGGTTGTCTGCAAAATAAGAGAGAGGAAAGAAATACAGCTTTCCTCACTTCTCTAGATTTCTTGGCCGGTGCAATGCTATGGAGATTCGTGCATCGTTTGTGGTCCAGCCTGCATATTTCTGCACCTCTTCTCATTTGCGCACCCACGGTCTGTGGCATCCTATGCATTTTTGCAAGTTATCCAGGGTGCGCTGCATGCTCAAAGCAATGGGGGGTGGTGGGGGCTGGATGTCTTTTCTCTCATTAGCATGCAAATGTATGCGATCACATCCTTCAAAATGGACTCAATTTGTCACCTCTGCGAGGGGTACCTGCAGTGTTAATGAGAAGTCTATGAAGTGTCATTCTCCAGCTTCCATGCCGAGGGAGTGTCTGTGAGGGTGCACGTTCGAACTTGACGAAAAGTGAATAACAAACAATGTCATGTGCGAGAAACGACGGGAGATAGGATGCCAAACGCGGCTACCGCTCCACTTTGCTTCAAAGGCACCATTTGTACTGCAATGAGTAAAAAAAAAAACAAAAAAACGCAACGCTTTTTGTTTAACAGCGCTGACAAGCATATGATCACTGGCTTGTGTGTTTGGTGCGTTTGTTTAGGAAGAAATATGTCGTGAGAACATGATAAAAGGCAGCTGGTAAGGGTGCCGCTGACAAGCTGGCTGTCAATATGACATTTCCTTCCCCCAAACTTCTAATTAAATAAGTCATCTAATGACAATGCAGCAGTCACATTGCATTTACATTATGGCTTCTCCTACCCCTAACCTGCTTAGCAAAAGCTGGATTTCAGAAGGAATTGGTTTCTGTATCTGTGGCTGTGTAATCCTTATATAGGTAACTCGTATAGCTATATGGAGTTATGGTACTTCCTGTTTTGCCGCCGTGCAAACAGCTGCACGTGGGGCTGGAACGTGTGTGTCTCTAAGAGCCAAACCAGTGCCCTGTTAGCATGCCGATCTATTTGGGCCCGTTCAGCATCTGGACCCAAGCCGAGTGAGAGAAAACAGTAGTAAACAAGGGGTAACTTTTCCGTCAGACATTTACCAACCCCTCCAGGTAAGCTCGAGACTCATCCCTGACTGTTCTCACTCGAAATTGTGGTGCCACAGTGAAATACACACAGCCTGAGGTCCATTTCCACCAACCCAGCACTCAGACCAGGACACCTCTTTATTGGAAGACCATACAGCAAGACCCCAACGGTGAGGCAAAACGAATCACAAATCGCTCTCTCCAACCCATGATGGCCGAGCAGGCTCTGGAAGCAAACCCATCCTCGCAGTCTGGCACTTTTGTAACTGTGCGTTCCAGTGTACAGCTGCGAAACACACTATCTGACTATGAAAAAACTATACGCTTCTCTGGGAATGTGGTCCGAGCTGGTAAGCTTTCTGTTGCCAGAGAAATGGGCCTGCTTCTCACAGGATGCCTTGGCTTTTCCTACAAGAGTAGCAATGCATTTGAAGGTAAATACCCGTAGCAAAGCAATAATCTAACATGGCAACACACGGGGGGAAAAATATAGTTTAAATGATATTCGGGGCCTCATACTGTATTCACATTATGGTTAAGGAGAAATGCTTGAACCAACAGAGCCTGGTGTGATAAAAGAGAACCATCCTGTGGTACTGACAGTGTGGTCACACTCCAGGCATCTCTTTACGGCAACTTTCTGGGTTTCAACTCTAACCAGGAATTTGAATTGAGGCCTTGGCTGAGCAATTAGCTGTCTTTAAGTTTTAATAATCAAGGAAAGTCATTCTCAGCAACTCGTGTTGTATCGATTTGGTTTTTGTTTCTCGTGGATGGTGTCCATCCAAGACCTTGAGAGTTTTTGGTTTTCTTTTTTTCTTTATTTTTGGGGGAGGGTAATAGAGTGAGGTGACGACGTTTTAATCCTGCCATCCTGGTATCAGTCTGCTTTAGGTTTTTCTGACTCCATGGCACCTGGGTGAAACGAGAAAGCGGTGTTATATATCAGGATCGCATTCAAAGATATTCATTATCCATATTTCTCCAGAAGTTTTAGAACCTCAAGAATTGTTTTACATTCAGCAAGTTTAACTCAATAAACCCTCAATAAATCTCTTAAAATGATATTTGGTTCATTATATACATTCGTGCATAGCCCTGCTGACACAAATCAGAGCCCCCCCCCCGATCTTCCACTCAGCACAATATTTCACAATCGATGACACCAAATACTAAACATTGTCAGAATGAGCGCTAAACCCTTGAGCTGGAAGTCAAGTGGAGATGACTGGACCAGCAGACATCCAGACTGAGCAATGAGGTGTCTGTGCTCGTAGGGGTCTAAGTGTTTAGTGGGTCAGTGTCAAACAGGTGGGAGAGGGAGAAGGATGTATCATCCAGGGCAATTAGACTGCTCGTCTGGTCTTTTTTAGTTGGCTATTTGTGGTCACATGGCTTTCTGTGCAACAAAAATGTGAGGCCTATGGATTACTGTGCAGCGCAGAAGGAGGTTAATGGGGACCGAGGTGGGACTGTCAAGCACCCCGCCAACACAACCTTCTGTGCCCAACGTGGAAGCTTACATCTTGAGGAGTCCCAGATGTAGCTGTTGAGGATCTCCCCAAGGACATAGAAGATGCTGATCAAAGCCGTCACGGAAGAGAAGAAGGCGACCTTGGCGAGGGGACCGATGCGATCCAGCAGGGGGTAGACCCAGACGCCAGTGACGTGATGCACCCAGCACATCCTGCGAGGGTGATGGAGGGGGGTGGGGTGATAGGTTAACTGACACACTCGAAGTGGCAGCTGAGCGATGCGCCAACGGGACTGCACTGCGTGTGGAGATCCCGTGCACCATACGCTCACCCGTCTACATACCTTGTTCCCACGTGGCTGACTATTTCCATGTCAGTGGCCTGTCTTTCGCTGTGACACCATGAAAATGAGCATTAAAGTGGCAGAGCTTCATGTCATGGCAGGTGGGTATCACCGTGGTACCGTTCAGCTCAGTATTTAAATGGATGTGTAGAGAGAAAGCCTCAGTAAAATGATTGGAAAATTAGTAAAAATAAGTGGAAAAAATAATTGCATACTGTGTGGTGTAAGAGTGATAAACAGTTCATGAATGTAATGCAACTTTACATCCTGAGGGATTTGCCTAATGGGGGGTCGTCAGTCTTCTCTGGATGAAAGAATGGTGACAGACTCAGAGAATCCCCCCCACCCTGTAGTGCCATTTGTGGGGGGGGGGGGTTCTGCTGCTGACAGCCCAGTCATCATTGAGATGAGACTAAGACGGGTTGCACTGCACTACTGCTCATGTCAACAATGGCTCGAGCCCCAGCTGGTCACCATTGTGGTGAAAGCACGTCGGATTCTCCCCAGGTTAGGGCCCCGCAGACCCCCCCCCCCCAATGTGGGCTATGCTAAGGTTGACCAGCCAACACTGACATGAAACCCGTAGGTTTAATCAGTTGCAGAACAGAGTATCAGCATCTATTACACAGCAATGTCTCGGGGGAATAGTTTAATGAAAACCTTTCTACTTTACTGGAGTGCTTTTCTGGAAGTTTCCGAGACGTTGCCGACACGGAGATTCCCGGAAAAGTGTGAGTTAGCAGGGAATTCAGATTTTTTTTTTATGGTCTTTATAGAAGCGCAGAGCAGAAACAATACCGAGGCACAGATCCATGCAAAAGCGCCGAATAAATATTAATCTAGGCTTGTTAAATGAGATCCCCCATTGAAATGGCTCCGACATCTCAGGACTTATTTGCACACCACCCTCCACCCCCTTGCTCGACACCTCTCTTAAGCATCTGCCCCAGATTCTTTAGTCCTGGAGTAATGGCAATTCGTCGTGCGGATTAGCTGTGTCTGCTAACTGAGGTCCACCTGGTCCCATCTGACTGCACTGTAATCCCCCCCCATGTGGCTGGGTGAGGATCTTCCTAGGCTGTTGTGCTGTCACCACCACCCACAACTGTGGCAAATTTGCAGGTCCTGTGTCATCATGTTTATTTATTCTCCTTAATTTCAGAGCAGGTGAAGGTGGGCTGGAGATGCAGGAATGGGGGAAGATTAGGTCTGGAGGGATACGTAGTGTTGCTGTGACACCTTGGGTACAAGCACTCCATCCGGTTGGACACGGTGAGAAGTGAGTCTCTTTGTTAGATCTGTAGTATTGGTCAGACTGATACATCGGTGTGCACAGTACAAAGTCAACTGATCCAAAAAAAAAGGACTAAATTGCAGAGTTTGAGTGTTACAGAGAATGCTGAATCAAATGCACGACCAATGGAACTATGATACTGGCGCCTGTAAGTGCCATTGATTTGAGGGAGTGATCGGTAATGCATGCTCCCTCATCACATGCTTGGCCGATATAATCAGTAATAGCCGAAGAGAGTTAGGGATCCTTACCATAGAACATATCCGACTGCAAAGCTGCACACTGCCAGCAGTCCACAAAGCCTGCTGGGATACTTGTGGTGTGTTGTTCTCATCTCAATTAGGATGAATGGAAGCACGGTGGTATGCTAAACAAAAAGGGAAAGTTGTAATTAGCCACTCTGCAAGACCTAAGCTAGATCTTCTTTCCAGGATAAGCGTTACATGACTTACCAGAATTGATTAAGTTGTTCTCAAATATATACACAAGTACATTACATTTCATCCATCTGGGCAGCACGGTGTCTCAGTGGGTAGTGCTGTTGCCTCACGCCTCCAGTGTCGGGGGTTTAATTCCTGTTTTGGAGTTTTTCTGTGGTACATAGTTACCCTCTAGGTACACCTTTGGCACGTGGTTACCCTCTAGGTACAGCTGTGGCGCGTGGTTACCCTCTAGGTACACCTGTGGCACGTGGTTACCGTCTAAGTACACCTGTGGCGCGTGGTTACCCTCTAAGTACACCTGTGGCACGTGGTTACCCTCTAGGTACACCTGTGGCACGTGGTTACCGTCTAAGTACACCTGTGGCGCGTGGTTACCCTCTAGGTACACCTGTGGCGCGTGGTTACCCTCTAGGTACACCTGTGGCGCGTGGTTACCCTCTAAGTACACCTGTGGCGCGTGGTTACCCTCTAAGTACACCTGTGGCGCGTGGTTACCCTCTAGGTACACCTGTGGCGCGTGGTTACCCTCTAGGTACACCTGTGG
>JAACJT020000033.1:5085728-5108603 GCA_009936485.2 Gymnarchus niloticus | reverse complement strand
TGTGGCGCGTGGTTACCCTCTAGGTACACCTGTGGCGCGTGGTTACCCTCTAGGTACACCTGTGGCACGTGGTTACCGTCTAAGTACACCTGTGGCGAGTGGTTACCCTCTAGGTACACCTGTGGCGCGTGGTTACCCTCTAGGTACACCTGTGGCGCGTGGTTACCCTCTAGGTACACCTGTGGCACGTGGTTACCCTCTAGGTACACCTGTGGCGTGTGGTTACCCTCTAGGTACACCTGTGGCGCGTGGTTACCCTCTTGGTACACCTGTGGCGCGTGGTTACCCTCTAGGTACACCTAGGTATCTGGTTTCCTCCAAGAGTCGAAGAACGTGCATTTAGACTAACTGGTGTGTGTACAGCTCTTGTAGTTTGTGTGTATGTGCCCTGTGATAGACTGGCACCCCCTGTGTTGCATGGGATAGACTCCAGAACCCCAGGGATTCTGTCCAGGATATGTGGTTGGAAGATGGATGAATTGATTTTACCCAGCATATTTCCATTTGCTTTCTGTTCTTTAAATCTGAAGTTTCACGATTCCTGCTATGTAAGTCTTCCTGGCCAACTGGACCATTAAAAATGTAATTATTTTATTGAATAATGGTGTCCTGCTTTCATTTTCTTATAAAGTGGGAGAAACAAAAGTGTGATAGCATGGCACGGGTTTCCTGAGGAAACGTCCCTCACGACTTGAAATCTGGCATCTCCTGTCTCCAGCTATTGTTTCTCTTGGTAATGAAAGGCTTCTATTTTTGTGCCATGTCCTATGTTTGTACTCCAGATTCCAGTGGGCCTTATATGTTGCACATCAGGGCAAACATGTTTACAGAAGTTGGGTCACAATCGAAAGCAAATTAGCTCTGAATTCCTCCATCTGCCTGCCAAGTGGACCGCGGTGTGACACCGCTTCCCGTGCGCGATTGCGCACAGCTGCCTCCGCTCAGTGCTCCCGGAGCCTACGCACGCACGCCGGACCAGTGCCCGTGTGTTACAGCCGAAGCCCGTTTCGATAAGTCGCTTCTGAACGGGCGGGCTCCACCCCTCCTCACGAAATCTGCTTCTTTTTTTGTCGGTGCTCATGAGTCATGCTCACTTTGG
Organism: Gymnarchus niloticus; assembly: GCA_009936485.2. NCBI lineage: Eukaryota > Metazoa > Chordata > Actinopteri > Osteoglossiformes > Gymnarchidae > Gymnarchus > Gymnarchus niloticus. The sequence continues at coordinate 5,107,504 of JAACJT020000033.1, read as the reverse complement.
CGCTCGAAGACCACCTGCCCTTTTCAACAGAACACGGTTACATAATGCAAAAAAGTGTACTTGAACAGGAACAGAAAATAATAATGCGGCAATCCTCTCACCGCAGAAAGAACAGGAAATTAGCATTTAGGCTGCTGTGCCATATGTTGCCTCTTTTACCGGAAGCATTTTTCCTGTGTACGGAGTTCCTTAGAAGCCTGCATAAAATGTTGCATACGCTCTAATTAATGGGCCACCATAAGGTTTTTAGCTATGCTTGATTTGAATTACCGCTAATTGCCGTTAGAATTCCAGCTTAGGCTTTTCATGCATGCCGGTCATTCTGGAAGTTCCAATACAGAATTTTAAACGTATAAATCCGTGGAGTACCCAGGCATGAACTACAACAAGACCCTGAAATCCAAGACATTTCATGGCTCCACAGTAACATTCTCCCGTATATTGTGTCATTAATCTTTGCTACATAATTCTATATTATTCATGATTCTTATTAGTTAAACATGGTTGCATACAACAGGAATGCAAAAAATAATTCATTTGAGATGAACGGCCAGGGGAAAAATTTTGCTTGCTCTTCAAGAATTGACCGTGGGAGGAAAGGCTGCTGTAATATATTTGTACAAGCTACACAGTTAGCCAGATAAACAAGTTGATAGAGCTATGGTAGTTTTGTGCAACACCTCGGAACATTACCTCTGGGAGCTAATTTTCCTCCAAAGCTCCTGCTAGAGAAAATCCGCTCCCTAGTGTGAACCGACCGAAAGTGCTGTCACTAGATGGTGCTCAATTACGGCCCCAAACCTGGGTGATGGGGGTGGGAGGGTCGCATCATGCTGCTGAATTTGCCGCAGTCAACCCAATCTGAACTCTCTCGTTGCAGCACACAGCTTTTTAGGGTCTGTCAGGCGAATGTGCAGTTCTGGAAGTGGCTGAGATTCCGATGGTGTTTCAGCAGGAGGTGACTGAGCGAAAGCCACTGAAACTGTCAGAGAAGGGAGCTCAGAGCAGCCGCAATAAAACCAGGCAGCATTAAGTGCTGCTAATCAGGGACTCAAATGAACAGCGGATCCTTGGGCGCTGATCCATGCATCAGGCAAACCCACCAGAGTTGAATATACCGAGTAACTTTTTGTTTTATTTTCTTCACCACCCACTTCTTTTCCTCCACAATGACTTCGGAGGTTAGTGGTGTTATTATTGGTTTGGAGGGCCATGTCCTTTCTCTGCCCTCATATCCCATGTCTGAGAGCTTGTCCTGGAGGGGGGGTATCTGATTTGCCTTTCCAGCTTTCTAATTTGTCAGATGTTTGACAATAAGCTGTTTCAGCTGAGTCTGATGAAGTAGGTAAGGCAACCCAAAGGTACATGAACAGGATATAACCAAGTGCTTATAATCAAGTGTGACTTATGGATAATTTAAAAACACACACACCACATATAATCTTTTACCACTGTTACCAGGTGCAAAGAGGCCTTATAACTAGAAGGCCACATTTCTGGTTTTCAGTTGTGAAGCTTGCTGAAAAGGACTTGTGAGTGTTCCTTCCCTATAATACCCTAACCCCCATCACACTATGTAATTATTAAGGTCAGGCATGCTCAAACATCAATTAAATCCTCCCTAGTCAATTAAGCTGACTTTCTGAGATTGATTTTTTTAAATGATTACTGAAACATGGGCAAAGAGAAGGAGAGTCCCAGCTGAATGCCTGCACTGACGTCTCAGTTGGAAACTGTAACGTTCTTATGGAGGCCTCGTTCCGTGTGACGTGTGGCTTTTCACAAAGCTGGAATCAACTAGGCAGAAATCCCCCCTTCTGATGAGAGACGAGGCTCCACATCACATCCACTGCTTCAGGATAATAATTCCTTTGAGGTGCTTGAACATGTGTTAATGGTGTCCATGGCAACCGGGTTTATTGACACCCTTTGTCTCAAAACCTGGGGGGGGTCTACATTTTGTTCATTCACGATACGGTTCAAAGACACATTGAATCAGGGAGGGTCATCTGGCTAATATGAAAGTGGCAGCCCACTCAAAACATTAAAAAAAAATTTGAACAAAAAATGGCTAATTAGTTGAGTAATCACAGTTAACAAGTATATTAATTAGGGGAAGTTGTTGAATGACGAACGACGGCTCCCTGGAGGGTGTTTGTGTTGGCGCCAGTCACAGAGATGAGGATGACATGGGGCTCCCTTGGGTTCGAGGCACAGGCCAGCCCAGCACAAGCCCCAAAGCCACTGTCCCATCAGTGATCAGACTTAATGTGTTTTGACTGACCAGATGAAAATTCACTCAGCCAAGGGCTTGGCACTAACTTTCTCTGCCTGCACTCATTAATTCCTGAAATGGAAAGGTCTATAATTTTCATCAAACTTAATCAGTGGCAGACGCCTCCATCCAAAATGACAAATTCTGGAACCCGTTCATGCCTTTTTTTTTTTTTTTTTTTTAAATTTTACACTCTTTTTTAAGCGGGGAGCAATTGAGGTCACGTTCCTGGCCCAAAGCATTAACAGCTGCATCTGTACTCGGCATTCAGGCCAGACAAAGTACCAGCTCCTCAGCATTGGAACTGAAAAGTGAGCTTCTTCTTCTTCAATACAATAAATAGAGAACCTCAGGTGACATAATCACCACTTCTGTGATTTTAGGACTGTGTATTGAAGGAACGTGTCAAAACAACAGAGACTGTGCTACGATGCTTCAAGCATACATCTGGAACCTGTGCGACGTATTCTTCAGGCATAATTCTCTTCTCACGAGGCCTTGTTTTACCAATGTGCAGGAGTACACCAGACAGAGAGGGATGTGATTCCAGGTGATGGTGAAATTTTCACTTAACCCCAAACTAGTTCACAGAAATACAGCCCAAGTGGTGGGGAAATGAGCATTTCCCCGTTGAAGTTTGACAGCGCTGACCTGACATGTTCTTTCCTTTGCGTGTTTATGTCCTAACAGCAATGTCAGTCTTGTAAATGCTGCAAGCCTTCATGCAAAGGAGATCTAGGACAGACTGCTGAATATCTTTCTGCAGTGTATTCAGTTTCTAGATTATGATTTAATGGGTTTAACCAGATTCTCCGGTCAATTCCTTCTGCATTACCAGAAAGATATTATAATGATGTGCTAAGAAACCTGGCTCCATCTTACTTGAAGTGTCTTTGTCACCAGAAGTGACATAATGAGGAAGCTCCTTTTTATAGCTCTTGATAATTCAGATGTTTCCTGAGTGGTTCTCCTGCAGATTCTTTGATGGCACTTACACCCAAATCTGCAGTAAGGGTGAAAGATGATTTCGGAATTCCACGACCTGCAACATTAATAATGATGCAGCTGCTGATTTCTGAATGGGTCCATGTTGCCAGTCGTGTTTGGGAACCTGTATTTAGTAATGCATGATTTACTCATTACTATGCATTTGATGTTGCTCCTCAGACTCAGTTCATTACTACCTGCATTCCTCTTAACCCTACTTTTAATATTAAGACGACTCCCTGGTCTGCATTTAGTGTTACTCCTACATTTAATATGCCTTTAACCCTCTATTTTGTGCTACTGTCGTACTTCATTCCCTGCTGTTACTGTTACTCTTTGCCCTGTATTTACTGTTACTCCACACCCTGCCTTTACTGTTACTCTTTGCCCTGTATTTGGTGTTACTCCATTCCCCACCTTTACTGTTACTCTTTGCCCTGTATTTGGTGTTACTCCACTCCCCACCTTTATTGTCACTCTTTGCCCTCTATTTGGTGTTACTGCCTTTCCTGTTACTCTTTGCCCTGTATTTGGTGTTACTCCATTCCCCACCTTTACTGTTACTCTTTGCCCTGTATTTGGTGTTACTCTATACCCTGCCTTTACTGTTACTCTTTGCCCTGTATTTGGTGTTACTCCATACCCTGCCTTTACTGTTACTCTTTGCCCTGTATTTGGTGTTACTCCATTCCCCGCCTTTACTGTTACTCTTTGCCCTGTATTTGGTGTTACCCCATACCCTGCCTTTACGGTTACTCTTTGCCCTGTATTTGGTGTTACTCCATACCCTGCCTTTACGGTTACTCTTTGCCCTGTATTTGGTGTTGCTATATTCCATGTCCTTACTGTTGCTCTTTACCCTCTATTTGGTACTACTTCATTCCCCACCTTTACTACTGTGCTGTGTTTAGTGTTAATTTCTGCCTGTACTGTTGCTCTTCGCCCTGTATTTGAAACTGCTATTTACCCTGAAATACACCCAGCTCTGTCATTGTGAGGAGGGGTCAGTTCGGGCTCTATCGCAGCATTGCTTTCTCAGCACACTTTCACTGAGTCAGCAAAATGGACTGAATCTCTGGAGTGGGGCGGTTTCATGTTTCAGATCACTCTGCGATCATCCCTGCATGCCTGCCGAAGAGGTGTGCCTATGCAGGAAAGAGCCCAGCAAGACACAGGGCCCCCCGTCAGCTCACAAAATGGCATGCACAAAGAATGCATTTACAGCTGGTTTTCTGTGTGAGTGTGCGTGAAACACACAAGTTCACACAAAGCATGCGTGTAATATTTTTCACAAAAAATCCCGAGCTCTGGTTTTTGTAGCATGCAAAGATTTTTACATGATGGAAAACGGCAAGCCAAAAGCTCCGGCTTTATTACCCGCGCCGTTCCTTGTAAACTGGGATTTCCTTATTTGGATTAAGAAATCCTGGCCGTTGTTCAAAGGTTCATACGAGCCAGAACTCGTTCATCTTAGGGTTCCAGAAAAACTGGGTTCTAACAGCCGATGACTCTGCCCGTTGTGGGACTGAGAATTTTTATTAGCATACTTTGCCTGTTCTAGTTACGCTAAAAGAGCTGCTGTTTGTCCTAACAGGGCTATAAAAATAGCAGGTGAGCTTAATAAAATATACCACAGATGTATCCAGGTTTAGATCAACTCCATAGTGCTGTGTTGTGGTCTTTTGGTTGACCTGACTTATAGACCAATCTTATTTTCAGTTAACTAAAGTACATCTGAAGCACTATGTGTAGGTTTTCATGGAAACGCTCGGCTCAAGGAATAACTCAACTGTTGATGTATATTTTCTCTAAACAAATTGTATATTCCAGCAATGGTCATGTTTAAGGAGTGCAATTTCAGACCCTTCACTGGGAGCCGTGTTACTAGTCTGAGGATCCAAGGCAGGCTTGTCTTTTGATGACAGTCCACTGTTGCTATGCAGGCTGTCTTGGTAACAGTGCTTTGCTGGGTAGATGGATACTCGGGGGTGTTGGTCTTTCTCCACCATCTGGTCTCCCATTTAGCCTGAAATCTACCCCTCATGGTGTTCTTATAGCAGAGCAGGTAGTGATGGAGATGCAAGCACTTCTTTTCATTTATGTCAAAAACTCCCAGGAGACGAGCTGTTTGTGCACATTGTGAAAGCCACTTGGATCGCTTCGATAAGAATGCGTGTTTGCACAAAGTTGTAATTCATTGGTGAAACTCCAGGGCTGTTAACTGAAAGGATTAAAGGGGTGCTTCTTGACCAGTGTTAGATATCTAGCATCAGTACAGTTAGAACTGGTTAACCTTTTTTCGTTTTGTTAGCTACGTGTCAGATATAGCTAAGAAGAAGCCCTAAAAGCCTGTCACAGCTGACAGAATGGTACTCTTACAGTGCAGCTGTGGCCAAGCCGAATGACTGGTTGTGTGGCATTATGGGATACGTGTTCTCCCACTGTGGGGCTCCCCGGGGCAGTTAGCAAAACTTGTAACTCAGATTCCAATTACATATTCAAGAATAGATGTTTGAGCGCCTAGACCTGGCCAAGACCAATGGTAACAGTTTTCTCATAGTTATTGACCTGCCTGTACATCGATGCGTTTCATACGTACAAATTGATGGACACTGTACTACAATGGGTAGTGTAGTATTTAATGGCTTATAAGCAAGAGATGGGAGAATCAAGGCTGAGAACTTCTAGAACTACATGAGCGATTTATAGCATTATTTTATTTTTACCATAATTGGTCAGTGATTGTTAAGGGGCAATCCTGGTATATGTCCTACTATGCAAGAGAGTGTTGTCAACGTTGTCAACTCGACGAGCCCGTGGGGTTGAAATGGGAGGGGTAAAAGCATTCCTGGCCTGACCAGTCTGGGGAACTGGGGAATTAAAGACTGTGTCCAGCGATGATGACCGTTCTTACCAAAACAGCCTCTGCTTTCTGAAGCGTGTACCCACACTGCCATTTTGTCTGGTTTTTGCACTGCTGCGGGATCACTTAGAAAAGATCAATAACTGCTCTTTTTTTTTTTTTTTTTTTGGGATGGTAACGTTTCACGGCTGTTTCGGAGAGGAGCCGTGTAAAATATCAGCCTTGCTGTTGGGAACTGGTTCCTGCTCCCAGTCTGGAAAAGCTACTATGTGAAGTTCCATGTCCAGGCTCTTTCATTAAAGCGGTCGCATAGCTGGCTTGCTACCTCATCCTTGACAACTGAGAAAATATTTACTCATCTCGACTGTGAAAAAATGGCTGTTTAACAGTTTGACCCCCCCATTCCAAATTGTTTCCCGAGCTCAGTTTGATCGAGAAAGAGATTTTCTCCTTGGGAAGGAGAGGGGTGTACCTTCCTTACTTTCATGGTGCATTATTTGATGCCGACCTTCACACCATGACGTGAATGCGACGAGGTGCATTTTGACATGGCTGCTTTTATATACTGCATTTCGCTGACCCTTGTCAAGAAACAGGAATGCGAGTTAAGAGTCCTTTATGCTCGTAAGGGACTTTCCGCAGACTTGGCTAGCCTTCCTCTGCCAAGCCGCAAAAACTATCTTTGAGAGCTTCTCGCCCCAATGGTCGGAGGCTTGGGGTTGAGAAGGAGGCCTGCCACATTAAATTATCCTGGGAGGGGGTCACCAAATCAGACTAAAATAAGACCCAACCGGGTGACTCTGCAACTTGCATAAAATGCAAAGTAAAGCCAAAGCGATTAAGAGGCCTCCAGTTGGAGAACGAGATACGTGCTTTGCTTTCTTGCCCTGAAAATGCCACACTCAGCTGAGCGTCTTGGGATTGTTTTGTTGACGGAGAATGTGGTTGTGGCGTTGTTTCAGGTTCTCCAAACTGGACAGACTGTCGACAGCAGGGCCGGAAATGTTATCTCGCAGGGTCCATGGAGCATCTGAGCGATCAAGAGACACAAAATGGGGCATTTGCAGGAGGTTCGAGTTGAATGCACTTCAGTCTGCTGACAGAACACTCCATACCGATCTAAAGCTACTGTAGCTAGTCTGGGGGCCACACATCACCAGTCAGGTTCCTTTCCAGCTTTGGCTCAGCAGCAAGCATCACTTGCACAAGCAAAGAGCCAATAAATCCTAGGAACACCAGTGCCAGGGGTATGATCATCCACCCAGTGTCATGGATGATGCTGTTGGCCCATGAAAATGAGGGTTGAAGGCACCACTAGAGGGCAGTAGAGGAAGCCTTCACATCCCCATTGGATCAATTTCTTGCTACATATGGGAGAGCAGATGGCAAAGGTCTGACATGCAGTAGGTTGGAAGTTCAGATCCTAGGTGGTGTGGCCTTGAGCATAGTCCTCAAAAACTATCCCACTGCGTAAGTTGTGCTCAGTTTAAAAATACAAGTCACCTAAAGCTCTCAGTACAAGAAAACCCACAAAGAAATATGTCAGCCATAATTTCATCTATACACGGAACAATCCACAATGTGTCCCAACCTAGTCACTTCAAAGCTTGACCAAAGCTGCCTAGAGAACAATGTGATAACTCAGAAATCGGGGTTTAGTTCAAAATCTACTTTAAATTCCTTTTCCGCGCCTTTCTGAAAAAAATAATTCACAGAAAAAAAACAGTGGATGCGTTTTCAACTCAGAAAAAGAAAAAAATGCAGGCTGATTCTCTCTACCATGTTTATCTGCTTTTATACGGCATTAACTGCGCTGAGCCGAAGTACAGTATGTCCTCAGCAATGCGTTGGACATTTGCCAGTAATAATAACACGATCCCATCTGTCAAACTGTGCTTCACAAAAGGTTGCATTTACATGCAAAATAATGGCACTTACTTGATGGCGGGAAGGCGCCAAAAATAAAACATCCACTCTGCACCGAACCTGCGAGAAGATAGAGGGCTGGGAAAATGAAGGCCCACGTACAGTATTACAGGTAGGCCCGTGACATCCAGCCGCTGGGCGGCTGCTGCGCGACGAGCCCTGGGTGTAAGCTAGGAGTAAAACCACAACTATTTTGTCCACTACCTCTTCTTCGATAAATGAGTGCAGGTCTACGCACGCCAGTACCATGATTCTTGTGATGCACGGCAGACATTTTGCGGCCGAGAGTCACCCAGCGTCAACGGATGGAGGGGATGTGTTTTGTGTAGAGGCTGTTTGAATATGGGTGCAGGAAGCTGGTGGTGATTTCAAGAGTGGGGAGATGGTTGTGGGGGTGTGGCAATCTGTGCAGGCATGTCAACATAGGAAGCCCTGGCAAGACCTTGTTGCAATGACTGAAACAGGAATGCATAACGAAGCTGGATGAGTCAGGGCTGATGCATTGTGGATTATACCTCTGTCAGCACCACGTCCCTCTGTAAAGAAGCGCTGCGGCCGGCTGCTTCTGATTCCATGACTAAAGAATGTACCCCTCGCCCCGACCATCAATACTCCTTCCCTCTGGAACCTGGACGCCATCCCAGACCCGTTAATCTCTGTGCCTACCGTAACCTGAAAAGCGGCGGCACGCTCTCTGTGCACTAAAGGCTAGTTACATTCAGAGGAAACCCTATCTTTAAAAGCTCTAAAAAAGGATGAGGAGATTCAGAGGGGTCAACTAGAGGTCGTTCGTCTCCACAGCCAGCAAGGCCATGAGGTTGGTGGTGCTGCTATTGCCCACCAGGTGGCAGTGTCACAACATATAACTGCATGACAGGTCTGGGACTGGAACTGCACCCTTGGGGGGGGGGGGCACAAACCAGGTGGGAAAGCTGAACATTGTTAATTATGGATGATGTGTCTGTGTTCAGCACTTGACATTGTACTAAAACTTCATCTGAATTCCAAGTTTCATTTAATGTATGACAGCACCAAATGTCCAGACAAGCCTGGCTATATTTCACAATATACATCAGCTTGGTTTTGGTAATACTGTTTGTTCATCTTAGTTAACTCTAACCCATTTGCATGAAAGCCATTTATCACCAGAAAATCTAAACCAGATCTGAACAAAGTAAAAAATAACTCGGAGGCTGCGGTTCACCTTCTCTCGGTGAGGAGAGCGCTCAGCCCTTGTGTAAAATATGAACACAGCCCATGGCCATCTAATAAACTCTCATCTGCCTCATGACTGAGAGCAAAGACGAAGCAGCAGCAGGTTAATGGAGCAAGCAGAGCTCTCCCAACCTCATCCTTTCCAAAGTGGGATGGGGAACAGCTGTTTCTGACTTTAAACGACGGCGCAAAATTGCGGGATGAAAACGCATGTTCGAATGTCGCAGACAGTTCAGAGACAGTTCGAGGAGGCGACACATAATGGCTAGCGTGCTCATGAGATACGATAGAGATAGGAAAAAATACCAGAATTTAGCCGAATCGGAGAGCCGGATGAGAACTATGTCAGGCATCAGTTTGTTAAAAAGGCCGGGGGGGGCATTGAAAAACTCCCATAATGAAGAGGGGCTGGCGGCCTAAGGCCATGAATAGTTGATGGGGCGGAATCAGAGAGCTCTTCCTGGAGCGGCAGTGTATCACATTGTCCCCCAGGTCTTTACAGTTCGCGGGTCCACAAAGGCGAAGTGCGCCAGTTGGGGGGTGTCCACCGCCGGTAATCACCCTGAGAGCATGGCTGCACAATGGGCCCCGCCTCACACTGTCGTTGAATTAAAGATGAGGACGTCGGCAACAAGTGGAGGCCCAGGTGACCTCGACTTGGGGCAGATTGGGGCAGAGGACGGGCATACCGAGAGGAACCTCCACCCTGGAACCCTTGTTTTCTTCCTTCTGATGGGTCTGGCCGTCCAGCTTATGTCCGGCCAGCACTGTGCTATGAGTATGTTTGACCGCAGGACCTGCCTGATGCCAGACCGTCGATATGGCGGCCCAGGTGTCGTAGGTGGCATCTCGCTCCCATTGTCCCCAGAAACAATGCAGCTCCATTTCTATGCTAAAGATGTCCAGTGATCCATGAAGCAACATCCAGTTATCTCATCTTTGGTGATGAAAATTCATTCTTTTATCAAGAAGCAAAAACATCAAGAAACAAATCAAGGGGTACGGGTAATATTTAATTTTGCAGAACAAACCGAGTCATGTCAAACGGGAGACCAGGTCTCCATTCTTCTTCGGGTGAGTATGGTGATTTTTGCATGTTAGGGTAACACACTGTTGAACAACGCAGGTCTCACACCATAAACTTGCTGGTTCTCTTCTATAATTAATGGGGGAAAATTTCCAAGCTGCTCTGAAAAAATACGTGTCAGAAATGGTTAAAAGTCAGATCTACCCCGCCTAATGACATCTACTCATTAATGATATTGCGCTAGGTTGTTTACATCAGGGGGCCATGCAGTATGTAGATCCCACTGGGTCCTCTGTAGTGCATTTGCTCAAGAAGGGTCTCTGATGCAAGTATTTCTCACGGTGTTTGGGAGGAGCACTGAGCATGTCCTACCTCAGCCAAAGGGGGCTTGTCTTGGGCAACAGTGTGGGGGACGAGAAGACCTGCGCAACCTGTGGGCACTCAAATCTCGACCACCGCGACAAAAGCGCAGAGAGGAAATCAAATCTGTGCTTCGCCGAACCCTCATGTGTCTTTAATTGTAGCTGCGGCATTGCCAAACTGTAACGGAGCTTAGGCGCTGTTTTCCCTACGCCTCAAAAGGGATCGGGAGAGAGTTTCCGTGGCAGCGGGGGTAAACAAACAAATGCGGTACCATGGAATGCACCAAAATATTTACGGCGGAACAGCCCTGCCCCAGCTGTTGCAGGCCCAGCCGTTGGGTCAGGAGGCATGGCCCATTGGGGGCTGTTTTCAGCTGGGAGAAGCCCGCGGTTCACCTTTGGGTTTGCCCATGGCAACGTGCCCGCAGTAAGGCTGGCTGCCCACTGTTCACCCCACGTGGAGGCTGCTTATTTCAATTATCAGGGGGGAGGGAGGGCAGTGGGGCTTTCTTCAGGGTCTGTTTCATCTTCATGTCCTGAGTTTACCCCTATGGAGGTGGCGGGGAATCATGTTGTCATTCTCCCAAAAAGGAATGCTGAAATTTTGTAAATAGCTTGTGTTTTTTTGGTAATAATCCAAAAGCAAAAATCTGCCTGAAACATTATCAGCTGGCAACGTTTTAAATCCATATTTTAGGCAGTGGTAGTGCATAATAATTCAATTCTCCTGCAAAATTTGTAATTATTCATTTAATATGGTGTATAAATTAAGATAAAATAATCTTCATTGCGGTGTATTAACATTTTGCATCGCCGTAATTACAACAAAAAAATTAAGCACCCCGAGAGTCATAGAGACTAGGGTATTGACTCGTCTTTGACACCGTTTGTGTGACAGAAGGTTAAGCAATGACCTGGTGGCACCAATTGTGTCATGGGGCCTCTGAGTCCAGAAAAACAGAGGATCTCTAACTGTATGACATGTGGCTGCTCGCACATTGCCAACCCGATTCCCCAGTAAATATCACAAGCCCTCGTTGTGACCTCACCGAGATGGGAATCCACCCATTGCACAACTTTGCTCAGCACTCTACCGTCAATGCAACATTAAAGAAGGCATATTGTGCAGCCATCCCAGTGCTGACAGACAGACATTTGGTAGATTTAAGAGTAGGCGTTTTGATTGCTGAGAAGCACAATTAAAGACTCAGTGAAGGTGATGAAAAACAAAAAAGTCACACGTCTGCATTCTTCAAATGTCCAAAGCTAACATCTCACTGGCAACAAACAGTGTCATGTTTATACATCATTTGTGGAGACTTTTAGAAATGTCAAGCAAGTTCTGTCTTCTGTGTTTCTTCGTAATTACAAGCATACTTTTATATATAAAAGTACTTAAAATGGGATATGTCATGTAACCAAAAAGCAATTCATTTTAGAAATTATACAATTCACATGTTTTTACCATTATTAACTTGCCAGTTAATACAGTTGGATATTTCAATGGGGAAATTCAAGTTAAATGCCACCGTCTGTTGTACCTTTGAGTATGGGGTGATTCAAGCCTGTGTCCTTTACCCACTATGTTACTAGGCCTGCCTTCTACTTTATACTGATGAATAAGAGAGGCTGTGCTGTAATAGGTTGTCCAGGGAAACAAAAAAGAACAAATACTGAAACCACCCTGTTTAGCACAGATTACGACATATAGTTGAAACTTAATTAAATACATAAGAGTATGTATTTACTATGTATTATTTATTGCTCCCCAGGGGAAAATATATTGGGCTATAGATTGGTTACAGACCCTAAAACCTGTCAGATATTTAAAATGGAATAACTGTTTGTTGATATTGAAGCAGATCACTGACGTGACCACGTCTGACAGCTTCCCTGGTTTTAATCACTTTGTGTGGTATCAGATTGCTCTCACTTCCTGGGCGATACTTTAGCAGAGCACAGCCACTGCAGCCCACCAACGCACGGGAACAGAGCAGACTTTTCCTTTTTCATTCATCATACTCCGGCTGGCGTGTCCTTCTGAGGCCCCACTGCCGGGGGAAATGACATCATCCACTTACCATTCCATGGTTCAGCCACTGTGGTATGAAGTTGTCCAGCAGCCGGGGGTAAACGAGGTCCCTGTCGTAGAGGTACAGGGTCCAGAACATGATCACCACAAACTGAGGATAATCAGCCAGAGGAGAAAGGCATATTACAGGGCTGTCCAGTGGTGTGTTCCTTAAAACAAATATATCTTGTGAAGAACAACATTCCGAAGAACCAATGCCCAGGCTTTTTCGTCCTGCCTTTTGCCCCCAGTTAACCCTTATTTAACTTATTTAACCCTTATTTAACGCTTTCCATGGTAATCCCTGCTACACAAAAGCTGGCAAAGAAGCCATGGTTACAAAGTAATTTCAACTTAAAAGCCATGTTACATGCATGGAAGCAGGGAAGAGGGTTTGATGAACTGAGCTGGTTGACTCATCCTGCTTTTGACAGGAAGTGGAGTGAAACTGTAGGAAACAAAAATGCTGTCCATCCATCCATCCATCCATCCATCCATCCATCCATCCATCCATCCATCCATCCATCCATCCAAAGCAGGATCACTGTTCTGGACCATATTACACAATTATATAATATAAAATGATATAACATTAACTATTATTACTAATAACACAGAATTTTAAATCATGCAATGAAGAATAATTGTTCTACTATTATAACTGTATTATAAGTCATTAGCAAATGGAGATGACATGCATTTTTCTTTTATTCCCCGGGATGAACCTGGGTCTAAATTCAGTATTTCAAAGGTATGACAGCTGCTCCCTGTTCTTCAGTGACAGAAATTTGCTGCGTTGCCAGTTTCTGTGCTGAACAGCCTTTTTGCCTGTTAGAGACAATGCTGGGCTAGGACAAATCCCTTGCAAAATTCAGCCAAGGAACGTGTGTTGGGCGCGGGATCTCAACTCTCCGATGTTACAACCTGCGTACACTTGGTGACATGACACACCATATTAGCGCGAGCCCCTGTTCTTGTTGGACAGTTTGTTCTGCTCTGTCTCGGGATATGTCAGGGGTCTGGTCGTTAAGCAGAATGTGCAATAATGATGATATTTAAGGTGTGGGGTGTTGCTCTCTGGGTTAGGAGTCATTGCCTATGTCACTGATTCAAATCCCATGCCTAGCAGAATGACCATCTAACCACTAGGCCCTTCAGAAAGTCCTTTAGCCCCAAAACACTGCTCCAGGAGTGCTGGATTAATGGGTGACCCTGTGCTCTGACCCCTAGCTTCACTCTCACCTGTATGGGTGTCTCATTGAGACCCAGAAGGGATATACGAAAACTTATGCTCATTGTCTGGCTCCTCCCAAGGTTTCTTCCCCTTGAGGGAGTTTTTCCTTGCCACTGTCGCCTTTGGCTTACTCTCTGGGGACTGTGGGCCCGGGACTATGTAAAGCACTTTGTGACCGCGCTCCGTGTTAAAAGCGCTATATAAATAAAATTGAATTGAAAAAATTGAATTGAATTTTCTTGTATGAATGGCTAAAAAGTATGATCTGTACATATCACTCAGGACTTCATATAAACCTGTACTTTACTGAACTCAATATAAAAATCCGCCAGACTCCTTAGAATCCAAGATAAATCAAGACTCAGGTCTTCTTTAGCCACACCGGACCTGACTCTCATGATTAAAGGCCACACACCACCCCCCCGCGAGAGTCCTAAGCATGGGCAAAGCATCGGCAGGCTGACCCGCTCCGGCCCACCGAGTTGCGCCCAGGCCAACCCCACTCCTGTGGCATCCGGCCCATTGCGCCACGGCTAATGTGCTCATATCGATGTTCTATAATTAATCCCTGAGAGCCGAGTTCTTTCCCTCTTACCTCGTGCTTTCTCCCTGCTTTATGCGTGTTCTGTAGGGGCCTGGGAGGAGATCAAACGCGTGGTGGAGACGAATGCGTAACCTCGCGTGTACCAGGCCTCGGGAGACTGTGTCTGATGTTCTGGCTCCACCGAGCTGCTCCTCTGGAGGGAACCCGGCCTCCGGAGCAATCTTGTTTGATCTGGAGTCTTCTAACTGTGTCCGACCCTCACCCAACCAATTTACATTAATGAGCCACTTTTGGTGACATGTCAGAATGTCCTTTTGGCTCATCTCTTCGAGGTTATTTAACTATTTCTTCATTTCCAGTAAGCCCCCGAAGGACAGCAGCGGTAATTGAATAAACATGTCTGGTTATGGGCAGAGTCCTCCTGAAGAGACCCCATTGATTTGAAGGCAGGGAGTCATTCGGCATGGGCTCCTTCTGCAGACACGTTTTCCATTTTCCATCCAGTCTAACGGCGTAAGTGGAAAAAAGACCCACATTGGAGAAGCCATTTTTTTTCCCCCTCCTCTGTTTCGTTAGCTTGCATGACCTCAGGGGCTCCCTAAGCCTGCCAGCTGCCAAGCAATCCAGAGCTTCAGGTGGGGGCTGGAATTACCTCCCCAGACTGGGGTGGGGGGGATCCTTCTGCAATTTGGAATGGACACTTGCCAGGTCTTGCACCCTGCTGAGCTTTTAAGGAGGTGCGTCTCTGAAAGTAGTATGAGTATTTGGGGGTTGGTGTGATGGACGGGGTGGTTTCCATGGAAACCAGAGGTGGTTGACAGGACCACAAGGCATGCCCTAGTCACTGCTGCCGCTGAGCCCCCGCCGGAGCCACAATGAGCAGGTGCTCAGAGCAAACCAGCTGTGTCGTGTAAAATGAGCTTTAAGCCCGGCTCACCAACATGTCACTTGGGGGGGTTAGCCAAGGAGTTCATCTATTAACTAACATCATGACACGACAGTAAAGTCGGAAACACAGCATTTTCCATTAGCTTGTTCTATGGGGGGGGGGGCACTCAGCATATCCAAATGATAATCCATACGGGAAGTGATGCGCATCGCCATTGTGGGAACAGGACAACGTATCCACGTCATGGGTTAACAGACAACCCAAAAACACACGGCCCTCTTGGGGCCAATCTGACAGCGCTGACCCAGAGGGGAAATGTCACTTATCAGACACCTGCAAACCTCAGACTCCTGCCCCGCCCCTGTTGGCCTGGAGTCTGGAAAGAAGAAAGCAAAACTGCCAACCTAGACCTTCCTAATTTAATTCAAATATTTGCCCAATGTCTTATAAATACAAAATCCAGCTGGGAGTCCTCTCTAAGCTAGCATGCCATGCCAGTTCCTGCATATGCAATTTAAAGCCCTCACACCGGTAGGGAAAAAAAGAAGCCCTGTGCTCAATTTAAATATTTTCCTAGTAACTATCAGATGGAGATCACGAACACAGAGCGTAAGAACAAGACAAACATTTGGCATTTCCTTTTTTAGAGCAGTGGGTCCGACGGCCCGGCACAATATCAGAGACCCGGGAATTTGCTAAGCAAATGGGTGCAGCGTCTCCGTGAATGTGCAGCAGTGTCCGCACTCAGCTTATGCAAATGAAAGAGCGCCGGGCCGCGTAGCGGGGGGACCGGGGACATGCCAGGGAGCTGGCAGCCGCAAGCTGGCATGGAAGGTTCCAGAGGCCCGCCTGCAATGTGAATTCAGTTTGCCAGCATCACCAGATTAGAGTCTTTAGTAAATGAATGGAATTTAAATTTATCTCAGCTCTTTGATCACCTGGAAATATCCCAGCTAAGGTAAGGGAGCGTGAGAAGATGGCTTCCTGTGAGTGTTAGAAGCATCATTTGACTTGATTCAGCTTCTTTGTATTATCCATCCATCCATCCATCCATCCATCCATCCATCCATCCATCAATTTTAACAAGTGGTATTATTATTATTTTTAGTATTAGTTGTAGTATTAACAATACTAGTAGAAGTGGCAGTAGTTGTTTTTCTACATGTAGATGTTAACAAATTGACTTATAAACCTTATTTCTTAAAATACATTTTTACTTAATATAGCAGTTCAGGCTAAGAATAATTATAGTAATTATAGTTAAGCAAAACAACATCAGGCCTTGATTTAAACCAGAAACCTTCTGCATAACTCTAGGTCTTTCACCAGGATGTTCTGTCTTGAACAGCAAGCATGTGACTAATGTAACACCACAGAAGACCCTGGCTGAATGGTCTAAAAATGAAGTGCGGGATCCAACTTACAATATCCACCTTGTATGACTACCCGGGAAAAAGGCAGAACCAAAAAATTTACCTAAAAGTGCAATGTTTCCACACTTGTCCATGTCAGAAGGTTTGTAAACAATGCTGTTTGATAGAGTATCTAGTGAGGTTTTTGACTAAACAGGGAAGGTCAAAGGTCACGAGAGGCAGTCCAGCAGTTATATCTTATATTCTCAACTGCGAATTTACTCAAAGAAGTACCATTGAGGGATATTTGGTACGGTTTTCATGCCTTGAGGCTGCCCATCGGGCCCGAGGGCCGTGCCTTCGCCTCTCCAGGGGAAACACTCACCACACCCACGGGAAAGGCCAGGACGGCCATCATCCAGTCCCGCAGGCCAATCAGCTTCCGCAGCTGCCGCTCTTGCTCCTGGTTCTCGCTGCCCTTGGTCAGCAGACTGGATAGGTCGGTGAGCACGCACACTCCGAAGAACACGGTCTGGATCACCTGGGATGGGTCAGAGTTTGAATTAGGAGATACAAATATAGGGGAGCGACATGCTCCTTTTTAAGATCCGCAGATGAACCGGCCTCATCTGACACCTGGGTGAAGAGACGCTGACAGGAAGTGGGTGGGGCTTTGTGAAGAATGGTTACCAAACCCCTTAACTGGAAATAATAATGATAATTCATATAGGGCCTTTCATAAACCCATGGTCACTTTACAAATGGTGTCAAATGGCGATGTGCATCTCACTAGCGATAACAAAGAGAAAAGAGAAACTTGAAAATGGAAATAAATAGAATAACACAACAAACATGGCTAATCTTATCTGTTGCATACCCGTCCTTTTGAGGGGAATATTTTCACAAGGTACTGAAACTAAGCACATAGTGCCCAGTAAATCCGAAGGCTCAAACTAATTTTTAGGATTTCTTCATGGCTTATAGGCATCACTCTAAATTTTTTGAAGCATTTAATGACCAATGGTCTTTTAAGTGATACTGTGTCAGTCATGATCTAGGGTAATGATGGGGTTACTATGCATTCTTGATACTGAATTCCCATGGTCTGACATAGTTCCACTTTAAATTGAGACCTTTACTGTCTCGAGCCACCCTTAAAATGTTCGGTTGCCCATGAAATTTGACTATATCACTCAGTGTGGTCCCTGTGTGTAAAATTAACCTCCTACTACTTGCCATGGTATGCCACTCTGCAGGTTAGGTGTCAGTGACCAGGAGGTGCCCATATCTCCACTGGGCCCTTGTGCAAAAACCTTAACCCCACAAGTACTCCAGGGGTGCAGGATTAATGGCTGACCCTGCACTCTGACCCCAAGCTTGCTCTTGACTGTACGCACATGCCCTCATGGAGAGCAAAATGGCATACACAAAAACACACATTCCGACGTACTGCATGAAATAAAGATTTCACTTCACTATTGGTTAATTCTAAAACACAACTGCTTATGTGTGACTGGCAAGAATCTGTGGATGTTGCATATCAGTTGCACAAAACACATGGAAGAAATGTCAGGCGACAGAAACCACAAATAAACATGTCTTACTAGGATTTAAGCTTAAATCGTACATCACCACAGTTTACAGCTGAGTATTACAGAGAATTCACAAAACATTTGCATTGGGTGACGTGGGTGTGGCAGGCCCAAAATAGCAACAAACAGCCAATCATCTGAGGTATGAGCTCTAACCGTATCAACATGCTAGTTATCATAGAAATTCAACATTGTGTGAAACCACACCACAACATCTGTACTCACTTTCTCGTACCCAGACCTCTTACGTTGTGTGTGACGCTTGCACTCAATTTCCAGCAAGAAGAGAGCGGAAAGTTTCTGAAAGAAAGCCCTTTTCTTCCACAATCGTGAAAACTTTCAGAGCACTTTCATTTGTGACCTGAAGGAAGCCTGCCTTCACAAAAAAAAAAAATGAAACCTAAGATAAACGTTAATCAGCAGCACAATAGCTAAGAGCTAAACCGTTGCATAACACAGCAGCATGTCTATACCTTGAAGCTACGGTGATACGAGGATTTTATAGGAGTCTGGCGTAAGCATCAGTTGAATCCAATGACGGGAACTATTTCTGCATTAAATTATGACGGAAGACATAACATAGCTTTTTATTTATCGCTTTCTTGCACTTTAATCCCTAAAGCTGAAAAGCTGACTTTCACTCTCATTAATTCGCTGTCTCAGTGGTGGCACGATTGCAAACACATCCCTCAGGTTAAGTGTTTATTGCCAGCCCAGATCTCAGAAACACAGAGTACCCAGAACATAAATAACATCTCCCGGCATGTTCTCGCTAGATGGTGCATTGTTTTAGTTCTCTTGCCTCTGTTGGTGTTTCTGCCAACAGCTAAGACTAAGACCACCATCCAGGTTTCCTTAAACGATATGCAACTGGCTTGAAAAACAGACTTCTCTTAAGTAAGTAATGCCAATAGCTGGGCATTGCGCTATTTACAAGTTCAGTGTGCTTTTTCCATCAGTATCTGAGAAGCCGCAATCGTTTTCGGACTTGAAAGTGAGTCATAAACCCACCGTGTGCTTAGCTGAGCTCCAGGGTTCAGACCTAGATGAGAAAATATGCTGTCAAGTTTCATTTTAGATGCTGCAAACAATTGCCACAGATGCTTCAAGGAGCACAATGGAATTCAAGACAAATATTATAATGAAGGTGTGGGACAAATGACCAAATCATGTTGTGCAAGCAGCATCTCCTGATGAGAATCTCAAAAAGGTCCATGGTGGAGTCCTTTGACACACATTCATCATTCAGACAAATTGGCCTGTCTTCACCTTTGAACTGACTCGAACTTGACCTTGGAATAAAACAATTCAACACGTTTGTTTTGCCAGACTTTCTTCTTCCAAACGCTGACATATTTTGCATTTGTTGCTAATAATAATTATACAATTATAAATGATTCTGTTCACCAGGCAGGTATTTTACATAGCAGTCTTTGTTTGGAATGCTAACCCATCATGTTCACGTAATGTATAGGGTGGTGCGTTTCTTGGTAGACAAATACGTTGCATAAAAATGCATCGTTTCCTGCTGGGAAGGAGTTTAATTACATTTGGTTCTGCATCCCAGCTAAATATTGAAACAATTAATTTATCAATGCTGCCCTGTTATCTTCAGGTTTCCCACACCTGAACGTCCACCTTTGGTTTCTGAAGCCTTGATGGCTCAGTACACCAGTTGGGCCAGGGAAGCAGACGGTAGATAAAGGGCGGATGGGTACGGTGTGCTGGGACTGGCCTTCACGACAGCATTATGAAGCTGGAACCCAGTTACCATCCTGACACCGGCCTTCACGACACCATTATGGATCTGGAACCCAGTTACCATCCTGGTGCTGGCCTTCACATGACACCATTATGAATCTGGGACCCAGTAAACATCCTGACAGTGGCATTCACATGACACTGTTATGGATCTGGAACCCAGTTACCATCATGGAGCTGGCCTTTACAGAACACCATTTTGGATCTAGGTCCCGGTAAACATTCTGTGGTGGGCATTTACAGGACACCATTTTGGATCTGGGACCCAGAAAAGAGAGTCCATTCTTTATATACTGACTATGCCGTCTTCTTCAGTAATATACAGGCATGTTTTAAGGCTTGGGTACAACCCCCAAGTTCATTTTTTAGACCTATGTGGTTCGCAGGACTGATATTAAAAACATACCAAACATTCCTGCTGGAGCATAATGCAAATCAGAATTATTTTCCTGTCTACAGCAGGATGTTAAACCATGGCTTTTCTTTTCAACGACTCCAAAAAATATATATTTTAATTCATAATCCAGTGTCATGTTCAAATATCAACCACAATTATATTACAGAAAAACCAACACAAAACAACCACAATTCTAGCACTTGTGACCAAAACCAACAGACCAACTTTCAGGGAGGATTTACTTTAAAGTATTTCAAGACTCAGGCTTGCTGTTGATGAGACGACTCTTTTTCCTGTAATGGATCTTTGCAGCCAAACTGTCAATATCTGGTTCTTAAAGTCTTCCCGTTATTGCATTCTTGGATGCGTTATGGAAACCATTCAATGTATTACTATAGTGCAAAAACATATTAATAGTTATGCTCAGCCCTTGGTGGCCAAGGAGTATCACAAAATTTGGAGATACTCCTGCCCACCACAAATTCTGAAGCTGCATTTATTAGCAGCGTTGACTGGTAGCTCAAGATACTCCCACTAACCACGGGGTTTGAAACCTCATTTGTCCCATCACTACTTTATAGTGTCAATACAATAAGGGTATAAACAGCCTCTATCTGTCCATGCTGTCTTCAGTTTTCAGTCTACTTCTACAATAAATCAAATCAGGGATAAATCCGAGCAAGACCACAACTGTTCAGTCAATGTTCGATAAGCCTTACAGATAATTTACAGTTCACAACAAACACATTGCCCTTTTGCGGCTGATCAATGGTTGAACTGCTACACGTGGGTCAATGTCTCATGTTCCTGTTTCCCTAAGCATTATGGGATGTGTACCACAGGGGTGACCTTAGTGTCATATGCTGGAAGGGAATGATCTATGCAGTTCTTCTGATGTGGTTTTTGACCTTCCTATTTACCTCATCTCTGGGTATGCCAAGGATCTTCAACAATTCATGCCTCTGTTCATTTATAGTGCAAATATATCAGAATTCATTTGAACCAAATATCTTCAGTTCTAAGCTGTATTTCATGTAAATACTTTAAACAAACTGCAATTAAATATGTTTTCTTGTTCTTCTGAAATGCACCTCCATCCCTAATCACACAAATGCACACACACACACACACACACACACACACACGTTTGTATTTCTAACCTTGTTAGATAAAGATACAGAAGATAAAGAACCCCTTGTTAGATAAAGATACAGAAGCATTAAAACAAGGACAAACAGACTAAACAGCAGTTTTTACCCTGTTGCCATCAGAGCACTGAAT
>JAACJT020000033.1:5049635-5078181 GCA_009936485.2 Gymnarchus niloticus | reverse complement strand
GGGGGGAAGGGAGGGGGGGGGTAGGGGAGGGAGGGGGTGGGGGGGGGGGGGGGGGGGGGGGCAAGATATGCCGAATGGGTAATTTGAACAGAGAGTGGCTGGAATGAACAATTATTCTATGAGTTTACATGAATCTAACGGTCATTAGATTCATGTCTGCATTCAATGCTGTTGGATTTGCTGCTGTCATCCTCTTGAACTGACTCACGATCCACTGCATGGAGAAACAAACCTGATAATTTTGTTTGGTTAATCGAAAATAATGGATCTACAGTTATTTCAAGTACCGCACATCGATACTGAACTTCGGGAGATAGCCCAGGTGGAAGTCTGGCTTTGTTTGTGACGGAGGGAGGGTATTTGACAGAACCTGAAATTTTAATCAGTGTGGGGAAGTCATTAACATCTGGAAGGACGCTCAGCCTTCCTCGCTGATCGCTGTGCAGGCATAACACGCATTCCAGCCTGCTGAGGCTGAGACTGGACAGCAAGTAGGTCCAGAAGCAGGATGAGGAGTCATTTGCGGGATGCGTTGTGCAGGGGAACACTGCTTGCTGCCAGCCAAACTTAGCTAGCCACTTACGGTTAACTATTCAGGGTGCTATGACAGAGTCGTCTTGCCCAAGATAGGGTGACGGTAGGGTGTCCTGTAGCCACCTAGCTAGAAGAGAAGGGTTTGGACAAACATTGAGTGTGAAAGTGAGCACAGGGGCCAAACAAACAAGGGAGATGAATAACAGGGATTAAAAAAAAGTGAACTGATAAAAACAATGCTGGCAGTATCATGAACGTGTACTCACATGGTCAAGAGCTTCACAAACTGAGCTGGGACTGGCCCTTATCGTCTTTTGTTTGCTATCTGTAAATGAAGAGGGCCTGTTATTGACGCTCCACGACTGAATGGCTGTTTACCTAATTTTTGGCTGTATTTAAGCCCTTCTTTGTTTAAAATAAACCGAAGGATGGCCAACAGGAAGAGCTAGTGAGCTCACGGAGTTGTAGATGCAGTCCTCCTCTTGACTAGTGCCATTCTTTTAACCACAAGCGGAGTGGGAGCTCAGGCGCAGGCCTCAGGCAGCCTGTATGGAAGCAGCCGATCTGGCGGGTAACTAACCAAACTGAATGTTCCAAAAAGGTTGCACGTTTAAATCTCAGCAGGGGAGTCGCAGTTCTACCGATCAAAGAGCGTAACCTGAATTGTTTCGAATTGCGTGCCCGTTTAAAACAAAAGTTTTCATTTTGTGCAATGCATTAGTCATGTCAGATAAAAAGCCTTTGCTCTGTAGGCCACTTAGAGATAATGGGTCTAATGGTTGGTACGCTTGTCCTCGCCTGCACCGCTGGCAGGGACCAGAACCATAAACATGAGCAGGTCCCTGTCACGCTACCTGTGTCCTGGTTGGTCATAGAGCTCTCTGGAAGCCCACTTCCTCTATGTGCTCTGGAATGCCATTGGCCGTTTGTGAGATGCCACACGAGCTGGGATTGGTTGTCCCACTCATTGTCTTCACTCCAACATTGGTCTAAACCAACGATCAGCAATTTCTGCCTGTTTTTGGAGCATTGGAAATACCTGGTGACTATCAACAAGTCAAACAAGTCATATATCATTAAAAATAAAATGGTATCAGAAGTTAGAAGTGCCCAATGAGAAATGCTCAGGTGGTTCCCAAAACCTGTCATTTTTAATGCTCTCATCACTCTTGTTCATTTCAACAAGAGGCTAAACAGCTTACAGTGACAAACTGGCATATCAAATACTCATACATAACGGCTAAATAGCAAGATCAAGCGAAAACAGCCGGATTGTCACTGTTGACCATAGATTATCGACAGCAGTCATCTTGAGGCCGGCTGTAAACCCACCAGGTACAACGTGTGCAGCAATTCTGTCACAGGCCTGTCACCTTTTGTCACAGTGGGACACACATTCAAAACAAGAGGGCAGCCATGACCCCTGTGAATAGGATTAAGTACCTTTATTAATACAAAATGAATATTTCAAGATGAGTTATAGGCAATCATATTATATATTAATATATTAATGAAACTGTCATTAAAAAAGGAGATATATACAGGTGGAAACGCAGAGGACTCAGGTGGTGCTGTGCGACGGCATAGGTCACAGAATGTTCTGGAGGCTACGATTTGAACTTGGCTGGAGCGGTGCCAAGGCACTTCTCTAGAGACATGGGTGGTCTATCACATGACGTGAAAAAAAAAAAAAAAAACATGCTTCCTTGAACAGTGGAAATGGTCCACTGGTCCAAGTCCAAATCTGGTATTAAAGTTGAACTATTCTGTTGAATCAAACAGCATGATTGTCATGTGCTTACCACATGGTGACCCAGCTGGTGATACAGAATATGGTCAGGCTGTAGGGGGATACCATCATCAGTGGAAGACCTACATCTTCATTTGCTGATGGAAGGATGAGAATTTGAGAAATTTTAATCTGTATGCACACATCCATCCCTCCATCCATCCATCCATCCATGTTCCAGCATTTTATCTTATGGGAGGCCTGTATCCTACATCACTCTCAAGCAAATGAATTATAAAATGTGCATTTCAGGTCTGTTTGGAGTTGAAGTGTTTGTAAAAATGGTACAGACAGGAAGTCCTTTTTTGGCACTGGGGCAAGAATGACGCTCTCTTTCAGAAGGTTCGACGCAGCTGAAATACCACCACCAGAGGGCTCTGTTACGCACTTCAAAAGCTGTCTGCAAACACTTGATTGTCCAAAGGTATCACATTGGGTCTGACGATTATAAAACAGGTGCGCATATGTAAGCAGCCACTGAACACATGTTTCACTAACGATTAGAATTTCTACTTCTAATTTCTAATTTTTATTGCAGCTGTTTAGCCTCAGCTGACTAATGCACTAAATCTTGCATGGG
The DNA here is from genome assembly GCA_009936485.2 of Gymnarchus niloticus. Classification (NCBI taxonomy): domain Eukaryota; kingdom Metazoa; phylum Chordata; class Actinopteri; order Osteoglossiformes; family Gymnarchidae; genus Gymnarchus; species Gymnarchus niloticus. The sequence continues at coordinate 5,075,278 of JAACJT020000033.1, read as the reverse complement.
GAATTGTGGTACTAAGTTGCCAGCAGGAAAGGGTGCACAGTCCTGAAACAGGGACTAACTTTTTTAAAACTTAAGTGGCCTGCAGAGTGCAAACGAATGCAGGAAAGCAGCAGAGGAGCATATGCTCTGTTTTCAGTCTATTCAGAGTGGTGTGTGGTCAGCTCCCCAGACAATCAAATCCAACACAATCCTGGAAGTTGCTCCTTGCTGAAAAATCAAGAAATCAAGAATAAAACCTAAAGAGAAATCTAATGCCTGGTAATTGAAAATGTATATTCATACTAAAATGAATACTTGTGTTTGGAATTGCAGCTATAAAAAAACACAATTGTACAGGGCTATAAAAGTATTGCGTAATAAATGGCTAAAATCAGTCCCGTGTGCAGGAATGTCTGAGAAGAGCTGCATCAGCAACTTTCAGAGTTAATCCAGGTGGTTCATGGCCCAGTGCGAGTAATGACAGGTATACAATGGTGAGGCTTAGCCAGAGTCATTCCTCATGTCATACTACCGCCCACTGTTACCTTTGAGTTTCTTTCACCTTTGTCAGATCCTCCTGCTCTTATGTAATTCCCTGGAAACTCCGCCTGTGAGAAGAAGAGGGATTTCTTTTTATGACGACGCTCTGACTGTGTGGTTAGTCGGGTAGGTCCAAGGGCTTTATGAAGGTGGAGGATTGCTCGGGGGGAGGGGGGTGGCATGAGGCAAGGAGAAAAAAAAAACGGCGGAAGGGGGTGGGGCAGCTGGTGAATAAGCTCAGACAATCTATAAACATGTCACAGACCCATTGTGTTAGAAACCCTTCCTCTGTACCTGGGACTAATTCCAGTACAACACCTCTTCTGAGGAAGAGCTTTATTTGTACCTTTGAAGCAATAAAAACCCTAAGATCCATCAGCACACACAGATCTCTAATCAGCATTGTCAGAGCGACTCTTTAAAGTATTCTACTGAAGGTTTGCGTCAAATGGATGGGCTACAACTTGTACTGTGCTTAACTGTGAAACAAATGGCTGTTTCGGATAACATTAGTGAAGGACCAAAATGAAGGATTTTATTGAACTACGACACTGATTTGCATGAGTCACATAGCTTGTTATATATATACTGTATATATACAGCCAATTGTACAGCTGAATATTTCTTAGACACTCAGGTGTATCTTGATCAACTTGAGTATGGCCACAAGCATGAAAACCAAGTTAATGGGTGTTAACATTCTTAACTGAGGTATTCCGGTCTACTGCCTCAAGACAATGCGGGCATTTCTGTGAAGGGCTGTCCCATGCAGTATGTCTTTAGGTAATGCCAGGTTAACTTCTTGCAAAACAGCTCTTTACCCAACTGTGTGGAAAATGTCATGATCCACTCCCGTGATCTCAGTCATCGATGGAGAATTATGGTGCTGCTGTAAATTTACGGGCATTAAAGGGTAACACGGGGAATTCTCACAGGCGTCTGTCCCAATAACATTGGATGTGACTAAGCCATTGTAATGCAGAGAGGTGAAAGATTCAGAAAGATTGTAGGATTGTAATTTTCCCTTCAGTCCAGCCTCATCAGTTATCCAGATCATCTCGGGACACAATGATCCAGTGAGGTTGGAGTATTCTCTATTCCACCCCAGAAACTGGGGTTTCCACTTCCTTAGGCCAGTCAAGAAGACTGCGTACTTTCTCTCCTGCAAAGTGCTATATTCCAGATCAGATCAGGGCATGTGATTGTACCTGCAAAACCAATTAGCAACATAAAACGCACAAACAGGGGACTGGTGCAAAAAGTGGCAAACCGAGCACTTGCACTGTAAGCTGTGCATGAAATGTTAATTAAATCATTTATTAGGGGACTCAGTGTTCATCCCTGCCCCCATTAATAAGCCAGTTACTTATTTAAATAAGTAAGTAATGTAGGAATTGCTTCAGATAATGCATAACATGAAACAATAACTCAGCAAGTATAAAGCACAACTAAATGTAACCTGCTCTACCGACTCCTCCATAATGTTTCACCTGAGCCACACCACAACAAAACAAAAGAAGTCTAATCTATGAGTGGCCGGCTCTGGTCCTCAAGTCGTGTTGAGTATCGTTACAGCTGAAAGATCAGAATAAATTTTGTTTTAAAATCTGCAGGACTGCAGCTCAGTCACAAGAGCAAAGGTACCCAGCTCCAGACCTCATGGGACAGTCTGTTATTTTATTTTTTTCTGTTTATACCAGTTGCATGGAAACCTGAATTAATACCATTAGGTCCTTTCCATTTAAATATTTATGCCATTCGGTTGAAAGTTAATTCAAATAATACTTCCTCTGTGACTGGATGACATAAACAGATTACATGTACGTTGCACTATTCTGCTTCAAAATAATAAAAGAATCAATAAGTCATCAAGTTAAACAAGGAGTAAAAACAAAACTTTTAAAGAATGGCCAAGCATTTCGTTTACAGTTTTAATCATACATTTAAAATGCTGGGTATGTATACAGATTTTAAATTCATTTAAAATATATAATACTTAAAAAATCTCACACTGTGTATTTAAACATTCATCACATTTGGAAGAATGACTCCCGTTTAGTAGAAGGTCTTAAAGTGCTACTTTCCTGTTTCGGAACGATTCAGTATACATGGGACTCTACAGCCATACTTGGGGCTGTAAAGGAGAGCGCCAGGGCCAGAATAAAAAGGCGACACGACAGGCGAGTGGCGCGGCGGGTCGGGGATCTGGAGCCCGGGGAGTTCCCTGAGAACGGAGCGCCCGGGAGGTGGCCGGTGGGGAGCGTCTGTTTCTCCATCTCCTCTTCACGCTGCAGCCTCATTCTAGGACGCACTGGGGGATCCGATGACGTCACGGTGACACACACACACACACACACACACACACACACACACACACACACACACACAGTCGCTCTCTCCGCTCTCTCTCCTTTTTCTATTCTGGGAAGTGGTGCCAGGAATAACCCTGTCTGTCTCCTGATCGCAGGCTCCTTCGCTGGCTTCGGCTGCTCAAAAAAACTTCGCCAAGGAGAGGAATCCGGTGACAGTTTTTTTCATCTTCTTCTTCCTCCCTACGTAAGCGGCTAGAAGCGACGGCTCTTAGAAGAAGCACACATGTCATGAAAACTCCTGCCTGAAGCTTTTACTCCTTCTCTCGCCTCGTCTTCCTCATTTCCCCAAACGATCTGAACTGTTCCGTCATCGGAGACGGAGGACTTATTATAAAGGGGTTGACGTCCGTCTGCTTTCTGGATGTAGCTGGACGTGTGTGTTTGCACCTTAAATGTGACAAGGTGAGTGATTTTGACAGTGGGTCCTCCGCGATTATGTTGGGGGGGGGGGGGTCCTGTGTCGATTACTGGGATATGTGGGGAATACCCAGTCGCCTGCATGCAGATTAAAGAACGTTGCGTAATATCCTGAGGAATTTGCACAGCAGATGCAGCGGGCGAGAGGCTGCTGATGAACTTGTTCAATCTGCGGCCGGGAGCGCACACCCCCCTCTGCGGGGGTGGTCGTCCGTCCGTGCCCCCCATCTGCCTCGTCCGCCGGTACGGACGGAGCACGGGGTGCGGGTAAATCGCCGCCGTCTGTCATTTTGTATGTACACCGTATGTATATGTGCACATCTCTGCGAGAGGGAAGGTGGGTGGGACGCTGGCCCGTTCCGGGAATGTTCCATGACGTGTTAGCAGACGAGGGGGGGCGGCAGGGGGGTTTCAGCCGTCGATTTCGGTCGCTTTGCAATAGGCAGCACAGAAGACGATCCGCAGACCGGACAGATACAGCCGGACAGCTGCTCTGGCAGCATTCTCTTTAGCTCGTGTGTTTAGTTCCTTCTTACCCTGGATAAGTAAAATGTGGTTTTATGTGTAGCATTTTTCCCAATAAAATCCGTCAAAATGATGTTTTCGCCCGTATTTTTCTGTTTGTATAAACTGCGACTATCGGCTCATCTTGCCACACACGTGTGAAGTGTAGATGTGTTGGAAGAGTGAGCGCTTTCTCTTCTACACGCCTTCGCTGATCATTTGCATTGTTTCCACTCCAGATGTGCAGAGGCGCGCGCTCTCGCAGATGTTGCTGCAAATTAAAAATGTTCCTCGCCGCTTCAGCGGAGACGCTCCTGAAGCCCGCAGAAGCTGCCGTGCCTCGCTGTCCGAGTCTGGACCGAGACGGGGCTCATGAATTCAAATCCTTATGGGAAATATCCAGACGTCCTCTTAAAAACCCAGTTACATATTATCATAAAATATTAATACCAAAGTAGCGCTGTAGAATATGAGAGGCTGAACTTTAGACCAGTTTTATAGTTAGTTTTAAAAAAAAAAAAAATTCACCTAAGGAAATGGTAGCTGTCTTGGGCAGGATTTTAATCTGTTCTTGTTGCCTGAGTTTCTTACTGCCCCACATAACAAGCACAAGTAAACACAGGGTATAAAGCTGGTTCGTCTTCTCAGTCAACAGGGCTTTCCAAACACAAACAATGCATTTAAAAGACACTACTGGCTGTGAAATATTCTGTGTAGTATCTAGTTTGTCCGTTTTTTCCAGCCCTAGTCTAAAGTGTGACAGTGACCTAGGTGTGTCTTTGCCATTGCTCTGCAGTCGTTACTGTGGTAGTGGAGCAGGAAGGGGAATCTGTGGCCAGAAGGGTCAGTGGTCCCCAGAGAGCCACTGCTCTTGTACCCTTGGGTCACGTGCGAGTACTTAACCCAAGTTCCCATAGTAACAACAGGCACCTTCCTATGTGGCTAAAGTGTAAAGTAGTGGGTCACTGCAGACTGAAGTATAACGGTTAATTCTGTGTTTACACTCAGAAGTGGCAGCTGACGTGTTTGTGCAGAGTTCATTGCGGAGCATGGTGTGTCACATGCGAGTGGCAGGAGCCCTTAGGTACCTGCATGGAAGGTGGAGGCGGGGCCGCTGCCTTTCATCTCCACCCACGCTGATGGTGTGAAAAAGTGTGCAGTGCTGGTGGGTGTGAAAAGGGGGTGTCTGGTGAGGGGGGGCAAGCAGGTGGGGGTGCTTCAGCAAGGGGACCTGGGAGATTGGGTGTGAGTTCGAGGGTCAGTCGGGCAGGCGTGCCACTTTCTCTGCGATTGGCCGCGGGGCCTGGAGGCAGACCGCCTCTGTCCTCATGTGCACCTGCATGGGCAGCTTTCTGCACACGTCGCCCATGCGGGTGGTTGTGCATGACTCTGGCAGTTTGTGCGCGGGTGGGGAGCACGCACACACCAGGCCGTAAGCGCGCACGCGTGCGTGGGCGTGTGTGCTCGCACTCGTGCAAGCATCGCCGCGGGGCTGCGTGGGCGTGCGACTGCCTCTATCCCGCTTGACACCGTGTGCAGGTGTAGGTGTGCTGACCTGAGGCTTCATGTCTGACGTTTGTGGTCACGGTTGGCCACTGCGTTTGTCTCCCCGTGGCGTTCGTCCTTCGGGCCTTGTAGGAGCCCCGTGGGCTGTATGAGGCTCAAGGCTGGCCCTCTGCCAGGCCATCCTCCCCTGTTCTGTCTCGTGGCTGGCTGGGGGCTACCAGATTGCTGTCCCTTTCTCCAGGACGGGTGGTCACAGACCCAGATGGGACCCCCGCGAGGCCTTGTCAAAGGTAAAACGATAGGGCGCGGGCAACAAGGGCCTTAAAGGGGGTGTTCAATTATTTAACCTTCACTGGGGCCTCATGTCTGTCCCGTTTGATTAATAGGCTGCCTGCTTCATTTCTTTGCCACAGATACCATTGTGCACACCCTGCCCCCCCTCCTAGCTGCAGGCATGCACCTGCAGCATGCAAGAGGCATGATATTTAGGGCAAGTGAGCTACACTGCCATACCTGGCACCCCTTCAAGGAAGCTTTGCTGCTGCACCCCCCAAGACCTCCAGAACAGAAGGAGAGGAAGTAGTATAGCATGGCTGGCGTCCTGTACCCAGATTATCTGGACTCCACCTCTTAGAGGCTTGATTGGCAGATTGTCAAAGCAACAACGACCTCTGACCTCCAAGGTTGAGGCTTATTTTAGACACGCAATGCCTTGTGCCTCACATGTGACACGCGTCTGTCGAGTGGGGGATTCACAGGTTCAGGGTGTCAGCTACAGTCGCTCTTCCGGGGGGGGTACCAGATGGTGGCGCTGCAGCCTAGAATGCTAGAGGCTCAATAGTGGCGTGTAAATCTGGTGACGTCTTCTTGCCTGTCTTTACTGCACAACAGGAAGTACTTGTGGCCTCCCTTGCTTCCTGTCCTTAGAGAAGTAGTGGTTGCTCACTCTATATCTCTCTCTCCTTCGCTCTTATCTCGGTCTCCCCTCCACCCCACTTTTTCTCTCTCCCAGTTTGTCTCTCTCCCTCTTTTTCTCTCTTACTTTCTCTGTGTCCCTGATCCCCTCTCTCCATCCATCTCTTCCTTTCTCTCTTGCTGTCATCCATCTTTGTCTTTTCGTGTCTCTCTCTACCTCTCTCTCCATATTGGTCCCTTTCTCCATCTTTATCTCTTTGTATTGCTTTCACTCTCCCTCTTCTATTTTCTTCTTTCCTCTCACTCTCCCCCTTCTCTCTCTCTCCCTATCTCCCCCTTCTCTTGCTGTATCTCCATCTCTTTCATTTCTCTCTCGTTCGCTCTCTCCCCCATCTTTCTCTCAAGTCTCTCATTCATCACTTCTCCTCCCGTTTCACTTTCTCCCTCTCTCTGTCTCTCTTTCATGCTCTCACACCATCTTTCCTTCTCTCTTCATCTGTCCCTCTCTCCCCATCTTGCCCACTCTCCCCCTGTCTTCACCCTCTGTATCTCCCCGTCTCTCTCTCTCCTGTATCACCCTCCACCTGTCTTTACCTTCTCTCCCTCCCCAGCTTTCTTTATCTCCCTGTCTCTCCCTCTTTCCCTGTCTTCTTGTCTCCCTGTCTCTCTCACTCTCCCCGTCTTCACCCTCTCTCCCCGTCTTTCTTTCTCTCCCTGTCTCCCTCACTCTCTGTCTCTCTCTCAAGGCCCTATCATCGGTTTCAGACCTCCTTTCATGCCTGTATTAGCCGGCAGCCAGTGCTGAGGCATCGCCGCCGCAATTGATGTCTCTCTTGCTTTCTGCCAGCCAATCAGCATGCAGGTGTTTATGCTGAGAAAATATGATCATTCTCTCTGTCTCTCTCACTCTCTCGCTCTCTCTCTGTCTCTCTCTCTCCCTCCTTCCCTCTCTCTCTCTCTCTCTCTCTCTCTCTCTCTGCCCTCCCCCTCACAAGCTGGGCTGGTGGCAGAGAGCGAACGGGAGGAAAGGAGGGCCGTGGACGGCAGAGCCGGAGCAGACCGTGTTGAGGAGCGTGTCTGCACCACTCCGAGACTATTTTTTTCTTAGAGATTTGGATACCGGAGCTGTGCTTTTTTTTTGTCTGCGTCCCCCTTTCCCCCTACCCTTACCCTCGCTTGACGATCTCCCTTCGTCCACGTCATCTCTGCCACCTCCACCCTACTCCCCCCAAACCTCCATCTTCTCAGGCCCAACCCCAACTCAAGCTGGAGAAAGGATGCGGTGTCAGGTGGGCTGAGGGTGGTGGGGATGGATTTTGGGGGGTGTGGGGGGAAATCTTGGGGGAAAGAGAGTGCAAAAGAAAGAGAAGGCGAATGGGGAGGGTGCATGCCCCCCAAGCTTAGCCTCTATGTGACCACAGTCTGGGTGGTGTTTCGGATGGAGTGAGGAGTCTTCCAGTAGATGTGTGGCACTCCGCTCAGCTTCTCCACCCGAACAGGAATAACGTGGGAGGAGAGTAGCCAGCCAGGCGGATCTGTCTCCTAGCGCTCCAGAGACTGCCTGAATGCTTCGAGTTCAGGCTTGGAAATCTTCGTCCGTTGTGCCGTGCATGCGTGTGCGAGCGCATGCGTGTGTATGTGTGTTCGGGCTCCTTGAGTCCCCCTGGCACTGAGACTGACTGACTTTTCTTGCTCCCTCTCTCTCACAGGGTGCGGGGGATTAGTTCGGGACGGCTGAGGGAAGAGGCCACGTCGGGACAAGAGGTAAGTTACGGGACATGGGAGACATGTCCAGTGACACGTTGCCGGGGGCGTTCCATGGTTACTGACACGCTGCCCCCTCTTCTGTTGTGTATTGTGTTTGAATGTTTCTGCACAAGTACATTATTGGCTGTCCAAACTAATTATCCACTATGTTCATTCTGTCAGGGGCTTCTGCGTGCTGGGGCGCAAGCTGGGTGGTCTTCATGTCAGATTATAGGGTGGGCTCATAAGGGGGGGGTGTCTTTCCCGATTTGCCAGCGCATTACGGACAATACGGCCTCAGCATGATGATTCTTTTTGCATGGCATCCTGATAAAAATGCCATCTTTTTTTTTTTTTTTTGGGGGCGGGGGGGGTGTTTCATAGCTCCCTCTCTCTTTCCCCAAACTTTACCTAACTGGGAGGCTAGGGTTTTGGGAAGATTGCTTGATAAAATGAAAAAAATGATGCCCCCAGTAGACAGGAGAACGGTTTCACCACTTGTTCGTGTTTGTTACTGCAAGCCCACTGTTGGCAGATGGAGACTGGCACGCCCCTCTGATTCCTGATGGATGCTTTTTGGCTACGGACTGGAAATGCACTGGAAAAAGAACCCAAGGAGACTTTGGGCTAAAATCCGGACGGTCCATCCATCTCCTCTTTGTCTGTTCGTGCTCGTCTTGCTTGCTCTGAGGATTGCGGTGGGTGGGCATCACGCAGCTCCCCCGGGCTCTCTTTGGCCATGATGTGCTCGATGGTCAGCCGGGTGACGAGGAGGTGGTTTACCGCTAGCGTTAGCCTCGGCCCTGTTAACGGGGTGTCACTCCCTCCTTTCGGATGCTGCTCTTGGTTCCCGTGAGCTGTTGAATGAGACTCTTCCCTTGCTAAGAGCTTGTCGGATCGATGGGGTTCGATCAGGGTGTCCAGACGTTGTTCAAGGCTTTGGATGGGGGTCTGTCCTCTCAGGCTTAATATCGGCACATTGCTGCTCCACGCTGGACACCCGCTGTGTGTAGTTTTCATAGCATTTGCATGCGCTGCCTGGCTGCAGGTTCCAACTCGGTCTGGGTCAAGCCTCTTGCGCTCCCATGACGGAACTGGTGTGACTGTAGCAACTGTCTGTTCTCGGGAAAAGATTTTGGATAATTACGTAGTGTTCTATTTCTCTTTTTTTTTCTGGAGTGGTTATGAATATGTATGTGTTTATGATGTCTCTCCAGCCGTGAGCCTCGTGGCGGACGTGTTTGACTGCAGGTGGCGAGTTTACGCCCCCGCCTTGGTCCGTGGGTCATCTGGTCAGGCAGGCAAAGCTGTCTTGGTGGTTCTGCTCACTTAGCTCCCCCCCCCACCTGCCATTCCTTGCTTTGGCATCTGGGGGGGGGGGTTGAGCAGCTGCTGAGGAGGTGACCCGGGGTTCGTGAAGGAAGTGGCCACGTCCTGCTCCGAAGGCACACTTTTTGCTGGATCTCGAGCTGCCGTTCCGCACCTGGGGGGTACCCTGGAACTTCATGGTCCACGTGCTGCTTGTCCCACCGACAAAGAGGAAGCCTGATCCATCCTGAGGGCCCCCTCTGACCCCTCCCCCTCCCCTAACAAGCCTCGCCTGCTGTGCCAAATCACAGCACTGACATCCATAGTCGGTAACATGGATGCCGGTCATCTGGTACCGTCTGGTTCAACGGCTATTAAAAGTGTATGGGAAAAGGGCAAAAATATTTACGTGCCCCTTTGTGTTTTGACAGAATGCCTTCCATTGTCTGTTTATTTTTTCGGGGCCCATTACATAACTCTCTTACACCCTTCCCATAAAACGAGGAGAATAAGAACGGAGGCTTCCGTTGTAAATGGCGGCCAAGTGCCGCGTCCCGGCTGGCCCCGTTAGCATGATGGGAAGCCGCGGATGACGCGTGCGCCAGCTCTGCTGACCGGCGGAGTGCCTGGCAGAGCTCTGCTCTCTGCTTGGCCACTGTCTCTCCGATGGAAACCTGCAGCGCTTGTTACAACGCAAGAAGCCGTTGTACCAATCTGTGAAGCGGAGAATCGGAATGCGCGGGCCCAAAATAAACATTTACGAGGTGACTTTGCAGGAAATGTCCAAATATGAAACGTAATTATGTTATTTCTTTTTTGAAGGAAAAGTGCTTAAAATGGCATGGTCATTTTAGAACATCAGCGGGGCGTCCTAAATCTTGTCACCGGCTATGGAAATGGAGCGGTGCCGTCGGTCAGCACTTTGCCTTTGTGCGAGCCCCGGCGCAGCCAATGCAGGGAGATCCTAAAGTAGAAATACACTTTCTGTTACTATGGGAACCACGACGGCCTGCTTTGTCCTTGACGGAATCAGAGGGAGAGTATAGTCGTTTACAACGGGATGAATGGTGAGGGCTGAACCCAAGGAACAGCTGTGACAGAAAGTACGCCCCACACGAACGAGAATCCCGGACGCTGTGTCACCTCCCGCTGCACCTCCACCCTGTTTACATCAGTTTCAATCTTAATGCTGGCACGCGCTGCTAGATTACTGGTTTGGTGGCTCTGAGGTGGATGCAGGTGCAGGTAAATGCACTAAACGACACGCTTTGGCGTGACCGGAGGTCTCGTCTTCCAAATGATGGCCGCTGAGCTCCACGCAAGGCCCGGTGGCAGAGACAGCGTGCTGCTGCAGCTTGCCGTGTCACCACCTGCACCTCCGCCCACCCTGATGCCGCACCTTCCCCCCTCCCCCAAGGGAAAAGAAGTGACACTGAGACTCCAGTGTGGCTGGACCCCAAGGCCCGAGAAGCAAAGTGTCCCCACCGCCCTGCGGTGTGACCAAGCCTGACTGCCTTATATTGAAACCGGGTTGTTTGAAATATCTCCCCGCCTGTAGTCATAACACACAGAAAACAGTGTTCAGAGGAGGAAGTCCAGGCCCCTCCCCAAGCCCCGCCCCTCACAGAATAGTCGGGTGCAGTTTCACTTCCTCTTTAGCGCCGATGTAAATGAGGCCCTAACTAACCAGCCACGGGCAGCGACATGTACTTCCTGTTTTGGGATATTGGCGGGTGGCCAGCTTGCACTGATGAAGAGGGGACCGTGGAGGGTGTTTGAGTGATTGGGACATGGTGGCAAATGCCTGCCCTTGAGATTGGGGGGGGGGTCATTAAACATGTGCCCTGACAGCTCCTATCAATCAGCTTTGCCTGTTTTGTTTTATTTTTTGGCCTTTGAGTCAAAGCCTGCTGTCACTTCAGCGTTGCTTTGTGTGTAGCATGTGGTCCATGATGGGGGCGGGGCATTCACAGTGAAAGTTCTGCAGATGGAGGTGCTGTTAAAGCTGGATGGGTTCGTCATAAGGGAGTCCCGGTGTCACAGCTGGAGGTCCTCTGTCCCCGTTAGCCACCGGGAGTGTGGAGATGAGCAGTCAGGCGAGCCCCGCCTCTATTCAGCTGGCAGGTAGCCATAGCGATGGGGGGGGGCTGGACCGTCCTCAGCTCACACCTGCTTGGCCCTGTAACGGTGAGCCTCGTGCCCAGTATCGCTTAGGAACAACACCCTGGAGCGCGTCCAGACAATGGAGGCGTGTGGTGCAGGTGTTGCGTCTCACGGCATCGCATGCGCAGGGAGGAGGAGAGGCACGTGTCGGGGATACATGGGGACGCAGCTGAGACGAAACCTGGCCGATCGAGGTTACCCCGTTATTCAACGGCGAGTGGCAGTCTGCGACAAGAGAAGGCAAGCGTGCCCCCATCTCTTCCTCCTTTCATCCCTCCCTCTCTCTCTCTCATGGCGGAACAGGTGGTGAGCTCACACATGCACCAGTTTGTTAGCCAGCGCTCGCAGCTGCGCCAGGCTCTGAGTCAAGCGCCGTGGAGCGCGCCCACGCACCCGCAGGAGCCGACTCTGGGCTGGGGGGGGGACCTGAGCTGGGATGGGGGGAGGAGGGTGCCTATAGTGACAGAAGCCGGGGAAAGGTGTGGAGGGCGGCCCAGGGGGTGACAGGGTGGCAGAGCCGCGGGGGTTTGGACGAGGCGACAGAGCGAGGAACTGCGAGAAATTGGAGGGAGGGAACAGCCGGAGCAGACGACAAGAATGCGCCCACTCGCCCTTTTAAAGATCCCGTCCCAGTGCCAGGTTGTCATCGTGGTGGCACTTCACCCGCCAAGCCCCCCCCCCCCTCCTCTTTTGGAACACCGCCTCTTCATTATCGTCCTCCGCGCTCTGTGAAGGTGATCCAGCAGGAGGGGTCGATGGTGAGTCCTTCTCAGGTCCCGTCCAGGTCCGGCCGTGGTGCTGATGTGGCTGCCACGCTTGCCGGGCCCGGTTCAGGCTGCGGCCTTGGTGTCAGGTCGTCAATCTGACGCCGGTGCCATTAGCTGCCGCTCGCCGTGTCCCCAAAGGCTGTAATTCAGATTAGATCCTATGACATTCTACAGGAAATAAATCTGCGAAATGCCAAGGCTCGCTACAGCTTCTTTGTTTTTGCCGGTTATCTCGCAGTGACACTGCCCCCTCCTGCAATTAAACGCAGTTGCAAGTGCAGGAATAATTAAAGCTGGTTTCCAAATGCCAGTTGTATCATTTGATTTGTGTGGTTATCATTTTAGTAAAAAAAGAAAAAAGGCAAACAGATATTGTTTCTTTAATAACAATGTATATCCTTTTGAGCCGGAGGGTGACTTTTGTAGTGTGACTTTCAGAACCCGCGAAGGAGGGAACATAGAGAGATGTGTCGTTTCTCCGCCAGGATCTCCGAGACGTTCTTGCGTGCAAATGCGCTCGGCTTTGGAGCTGAGCGGCTTTGAGCACCGCAGGACTGGCCCTGATGGCTTTTCTGACGCATGCCATCTGTGATAGGGATGCGGCCTTACGGTGCCTCTCTCTTTCTGCGTTCGACTACGAGTCACTGGGCCAGTCCCGGCAAGACACCTTGGCCTGCTCCGTGCCCTCTTTGAGTTTCTGCTGTGGTGGCCCCAGGTGGCCCTCAGTGGCCCTAGGTTTTGTATACATTGGAATGGATGACTGTGGACAAAACCCGGCCGTATTTATCCATGCATAATTTACTCACATGAAAAATTTATTTGGCGTTCAGCAGTAAGAAATTATGTATAGATCTTTTTATAAGCATCTTATAATAAATGTATGCATTGTTCCCTGCGACGCTAACGAGGATAAACGATTGGAAGATGGATGGACGATCGGATGGATGGATGAATGGATGGAGATGCATTAAAAATATGCTTGTATGCTTTGTGGATATGTCAGTTATAGCAAAATCTGCTGAGAAGTTTGTTATAACGTCAGCTTAACAAATTTACATTAATGCTAAGATCAACAAATTCTGTGTAACACTTTGGCAGACGCTTAATATCACGTATATATGATAAACATCATATAATAATTGCAATTAAAGGTATTTTTATATAGCTTCTAGTAGCATTTTTTGTAAATGTAAACAGCGTTTGAAATGCTTAAGTATTCCAGAGGCTTAAGAAGCGTGTTGTTTTACTTTCTGTTTTGTGACGAGAGACTAACACTCCAAATAGAATGCTGCTATTGTGCTTTTCGGACCCTCTCCATGGCGCTGGATGATCAGTGGTGGGCTGAACTGAGAAATCTGCCAGTGATGCCTGCCGTGACCTCACGCAGCACGCGGCTCTCTTTGTGGGCGGTCACTTCGGCGAGTTGCGTTCGGATGGGGCAACGTTGTCTTGTAACCTATCCCGGAGGGCTATAGTGTCCTTTTATGTCTAATCCTAAACCCTTAACTGCCTAATTGGATCAATTGTGGTGCTTAATTGGATCAGTTACCTCGGGTCAATGTTTTCTGCAGCACTTGCTTCCAGAGAGTGGCCCCCAGTGTAGAAGAAGGGGTTAAAGATGTAAGATGCTTGTGGTTAGCTTGTCGTCCCAGATTGCCAAGAAGTGAGTTGACTGAATTCATCCGGACTTCTCTGAAGCTCAGCGCAAAATTTCTCCTGTTATCGCTCCAGTAATGCCGTCTCACTGTTAACTTTATGAAATCCATCAGCAAAGTGATGTAACACGTTCTACTGATTTTAATGTGTTTTTTAATGGTGAAAGAATGTGGGACACGTGAGGAGAATCTCTGCCGTTTTTCCATCTTCTCCCTGCTGAGACTGAGCTCTGATCGGATTAACGCTGCGTTTTTAAGACATTACTGCGCCGCGCCTGACTGTGGACGACCGCGGCGGTTATGAAACACGCAGTGAACAGAGAGCCGGAGGTGGGGGTACTGATTACATGTCATCTCCAGCCTCTCAAAGGGCATGATGCCACTCTGGGACCCGTAATCAGTCCTGCGTTATTAGCTAGCTGACGCTCGTCTGACGATGCAGATGGTGTCACAGCCGTGTTTTTTTACAATTCTTACGTACTTTTTAGCCTCGCTGTCTAGCTGATGCCTTCATCCGTACGTATTTACCATTTTCAACCATTTATTCTAGGTGCTCAGTGAACCGTTTTAACTTAAGCACTGTCTCCACCGGTATTCCAGTTTGTATCATGGTGGGACTCAAACTAACAACCTTCAGGTTACAGGCTCTTACACTTGAGGACTTAAGGGTGGATTTCTCCTGGTTTCCACAGGCTGCCTTTCATCCCACTGGGAAGCTCACAAGCTATTCTCACCTTCTCACGTCAGCATTAAAAGGCCGTCCCGTCTAAATATGGAAGAGCATGGATTTTTTCCGCTCGATTGTGAGCTGGAGCCCCGCACTGTAAAGCAGCACAACATTGAGAGCAATGACGGCAGGGCGTCCACTCCCCCACGCCCCACGGCCGCTCCCGCCCCAGTGAGGCCCAGCAGTCTTAACACCCGCCAGCCAAGCGCCACATTGCAGATATTGACATGTTGTGGATGAGGGTGGCAGGGGATTGGGGTCTGTAATAGCCATGCGGATTAGACTGAGATTTCACAGAAGGCAGGGCTTTAGCGGGAAAAAAAAGTTTCTCTGGCTCACAGCTTGGCTGGTATTTAAAGACAGAGAGAGAAGAGATGGAGAGAGAGGTGGGGGAGAAAGGGAGAGAGGAAGGAGAGAGAGTAGGAGACAGAGTGGAAACAGCACTAGCAAAAAATTCAAATTGCACATTAATTTTCACTCTGAAGCAAAGAAAAAAATTATTACTTTTCGTTGTACATCTCACCGATTAATTAAGTCACCAGTTTTGTGACAGTCATTGGTGGGTGCCCTTCTGTATTAGGTTTGCACCTTTCTCTTCATATCTCAAAACTGCATTTTGTTTCAGGGTGATATTTTTATCTGTCCTGTTCTGTGACAGGTCACAGGTCAGACAGTATGCTAACACTATTTCCATTGTAGTGTGCTCTTCCCTGTTGTGCTCCATTTACATGCTGGAGAAGCAGACAAAGGCTGCATTCTCCTCTGCGTGACCTGCTGGAAGGTGGTCAGTTTTACCTGTGGTTTGAACGCACACACAGACAAATAAAATATGTGTTTATCACAACAATACCAGGTTTTCTCAGATCGCGATGCCCGAGTGTCATGCATTGGCTAACACGCACACTGTGTCAGAGCAGGAGGCGACTGACATTTAACGTATTAATAAACATTTACTGAGAACCACGAGTAAATGTGTGCTGCAAGGGATATGTTACGTGCATCCTTAGTCGGCGTGTTGGTCGGAATTGCATTTATTATTTTTTGATGCGATTTAAACGCATTTGCGTGCGAAACTGTCAGGCTTGCTCACGCCAGCGAAGCAGTAACACGGATGCCGCCTAATTAGCGGCAACAGCCAACGCGCGGGCAGGCAGGCAGGCAGGCTCTGAGAGACACCACGCCATTAAAACCGCGCTTCCGCAAAAAAGTAGCCGCCGGGGGAACGGGAGGGAAGCGTGCTGGCTGGCTGGCTTCCCTCCCCAGGACGTGTTTGCCTGCCGAACTCGGGTTCGAGGCCCGGAGTCTCCGGCGAGTGGCGGCAGCTCCCCAACAAACGCTGCCCACGCGCACTAAACAGCTGGGTTTTTAACATTACAAATGAGACTAATATAGAGCACAGTTCTGTAGTATTCAACTTCGATGTTATTTAATAATTCATTTGATTTATATATTTTATTAAATTATACCATTTTGTATGTAATTGAATTAGAACTTTAGTACCGTTTGTTTGTCTTTTTTTTACCGCCGTAGTCCCAGTGCATTTATGCCTACCACAGTCTGAGGCAGAAGCTGATCGCCACATGGAGTGAGAAGAAAAAAAAAACCAAAAAACTGGAAGTACTTAACTGAAAGTAATGCATTGTTTTTGGCAGATATTTTACCTGTGCCACCTCCCTGACCCCCCCCACCCCATCCCATCTGTGGCCCTGGCAACAGCTCTGAAACTGGCATTTTTTTTTTTAATGCGGCATCAAACCTAGGGATTTAAGCCTCAGTTGCGTCTTATCTACAGGCCTGCTGTTACACACAATGGCCCTTCGGGAAGTGGTTCGGATCAAGCTGAGGGCTTGGCGTCCTGACCAGCAGGGGGGCGTTTTCAGTCTGGGCTTGCAGAATCGGGCCACTGGTACCGGTAAGGAGCTGAATGCCCTTAGGCCCCTTACGTCCTCGACTTGTGTCTGTCACGTGAAGAATTCAGACAAGGTCTGGACTCCAGTCTCTGGAGGCACATTCTTTAGCTGTATTATCTCAGCTAAGAAGGTAAAGTTTAAACATAAGAAAAAAATTTAATTGAAATGGCAAACCTGTCTCAGTTGGCAGATCTCCGGCTCTCCATGCTTTGTGTACTGACATGTGTAAGGATGCTGGATTTTTACCGCACTGTATAAAGGGGTAATTTGCTGTGTTAAATTCTCCGGATTCCTCCAGTGAGATCGCAATTGATAACAGTAAATGGGAATCTACTGCGGCGCGGAAGTACCAGCTGTGCGCAGGGTATGGATTTGGCCTTCCCGGGTCACTCGAACCTTGTTACTTTTGGTTCCAGAGCAGCATAGCCACCAATTCTCTCCATTTGGCAGTCAGTGGACTGTAATTGGGGGTTAATTTGCATACCCCAAAGAAGACACGGGCTGGCGTGTGCCTGTGTGTGTGTGTGTGTGTGTGTGTGTGTGTGTGTGTTTGTACATGTTCCCTTTAGGATCTTTGCTGTGACAGGAGGTGGTCGTCTCCTGATCCCGTTTTCACTGTAGTGGGGCGGACTGATGGAGTCAGCTGCCTGGGGGGGGGGCTTTACCCCCCACCTCCCCACAATCCTTTGGCGGCAGCGTGTATTTCTGATCGAGCAGCAGAGACGAGCAGATCACAATAATCAGGCGCAGGAACGTCCATTTGGAGGAGATGCCTTCTGGTCTAAATTCATAGGTGTTCTACGATGGTATACGTATCTGAAAGGGGCGCTGTAATTAGATGCTTTTTTTTCTTCTAAATTAGAAGTTGAGAATACTGTCCTGTGAAGTTTGTGGGATGTAAAAAAGCAGAAAGTCGGAAATTGTGATATGCAAGGCTGTAATCCTGTCACGGGGCTCAGCGACAGCTTCGCTGCATTTTCTCAAAGTTGTTTTTTCGTTTTTTTTAATCACCCCGTGTTTATTCATGCAGGGAAAAGGAGCGATCTTGGCCACAGGGCTTTTTCGTAGCGGCGCGCACAGCCACTTGACGGAGGCGGCAGCCGGCGCACACAGATCCGGAAAAGGTGGGAACGAGCACGCGGCCCTCGTTTGCACCCAGCACCTAGGTGAGAGTGTTGAGGCTCGGGTGCGGCGCCCCCCCCCCCCTTGGGGGCTGGGATAACAAACTCCCCCCCCCATGATGGGTCGCTCGGCTGCCTGGCAACGTGTGCCGTGTCCGCTCCCACGTTCCTTCCGCCACCCACGCTGCACTCTCGCTTCCTGCCCGCCCCGCTCTGGTGGTGCGGGGCCTTGCCGGGCTGTCAGACGGTGACGTTCGCCTGTGCCCATCACGTGCCTGCGTTATTTTTAAGAAAGCCTATTTTTTTTCTCTCCTCTTTCACCCCAGGCTGTGCCACTGAGAGGCTAAGCACAGTTAAGCTTCTCCGCTTTGCCATTAGTGTAATGTGGGATCTAGGCGTGTGGACTTCGCTTTAGTCATCTGGAGGACTGCGGAGAGGAAAGATGTTGGAATGATGGAATATTTAGCTATTATGTACATCAGGTGGACTGCAGGTTATACTTCGTTGTCTAAACTGTCATGTGGCTTGCTATACAAGCCTTGCAGCCCCCCCACAGGTCTCCAGACATCTGGGATATCAGGAATAAATGCACATTCTCACCGTACCGGCTATGGTTGTTGGTGAGAGTGTGCATGGCCTCTCCACAGACCCCAGGGCCTGGTTCTGCTGTGAATGTGGGCTAGCGCCTGTGCTGTTCTTCAGTGGGCAATGCCACCCGCGGCCCCCGCACAGGGTTGGTGGGTGAGGGCAAGATGCCCGGTCCTTGGGTGCCTTTGTTCCAGATGTTTCTCTAGAGCTTCCTGCTTCACTGCCTCCTGTTTTGTCCGGCGGACCTGGGAAGGAGCCTAAAATTAGCAATTCCCCTCGCTCTGTTTTCCCCTCCGAACATCGCTTAATTAGCCGCTGCACGCGGTGTGGAAGAGCTAACATTTCGGTGTTAGCTGGCTTATATAAGTGTTATATAATTTTATGCATATTTTATGCTGGCACCGTGGTGAAAATGTCTTGTTGTTTCTCTCCTCGACGGGCTGTTCTCTCCTGTCGGGTAGAAAGACAAGCGGATCAGTCACTTGCTGAGCTTTCATTGTTTAAATCTGAGGTTTGAGCAGGAAGAAATGACAGGCGTGACCTCGATTGCACGTAACCTATGGGTGAGAGGGATGGTGAGTGACGAGGCGAGGTCAACCGTGATGCGTGGCCACATCGCTCGTAGAGTTCACGGCCAGTTAGTCAGGTTACCCAGAAACCAGAACCAGCTGCGTGCTGGAAAGTCGGCGTCGATTAGTCTATGTGACCCCCTGATGGCGGAAAACAAGGATCATGTGGGGAGAACCGCGCATTTCGTTATGGGATTTCTTATTTTCGTACTTTACGCAACCATGGAGTTGAGCAGCTTACATTGCTATGAATCAATAACCCTACTTGAACACTGTAAAATATCCAAGGTAAATATCAAATAACCCCTGTGCTCTTCATGTGGCCAAGGACTCTGCCTTCTGCCATATTCAATCCTGGCTTTAGTTTTAGTTTTCATCAAGGCCAATAAAATGGGATAGTTTTGTAGCTGAAGGTTTAGGAGCGCTACCTTATAGCCTACTATATTAATCTTGCTTGCAATGTTTGTGCTTTGGTCAACATATTTGATACAGTGGGATTGTATTGTAACTGAAGGTCTAGGAGCTCTACATTATACTATATTAATCTCTTAGTTATTGGTCTCTGGTCAACATGTCTGATACTTTGAGATGAAAATATGTGAACTGTACAGGCAACCCTAATACAGCATAAGGTAGTGTTTCTCCTCTTCTAGATGAGTCAGACAAGGAAGTGTGCAAACCATTTTACACATGTATACGCACTGTTGAGTCGCATCGCATTCTTTCCCATGGAAATGAAACTCGCTACAGGTCCATCAACGCTTTTTGGCATGTTTTTAATTAACACCGACTTTAACGACACGTATCTAAAGCCCTTATGGAAAGACTGGCCTTAGGTCAAACCATGCGTTTGTCTCAGTGCTGTTTCCCGCCTAAATGTAGATGGCTTGTGTTATGATGTCATGAGCATCTTCTGCAAACAGCTGACCTACATATACTGTTCTCTGGGCCATATGTGCTCCACATATAACTTAGTGTTTTGAAATTGTCGAAAAAGAACAAAAAAGAGCGGCTTATTTTTTGCTAATTTTAGTCACTCTCCTGCTTGTATAATGCTTCAGAAGGGCAATATTCTTCACAAGAAATGTCCTCTCCCATTTGGTAAAAGACATCAAGCTGCAAAGATGAACGTTCGCCAAAAATGTCTTGTTTTTTCTTTTATATCTGAATCAGGATAGGCTTAGGTGCTTTTTTTCCTCTCTATTTAAGTACCAAATGGCATTAAATGTCTTATTTCCTAAGTTTAATAGAAGAATAAACCCATAAATGTTTGTGTATTTTACAAATTACAAAATAAATCAGTGAGTCACCGTTCTTCCCGAAAACAGACTGGGTTACAAAAGGATGTTTATTACCGTGTGCCTGAGCTGCTCCCGGTTATGCAACCGCATGAGAGGAGTCAGGGAACAAATCTGTCTTTTACAAAGAAAGTGGAGTGTGAAGAGGAGTTGGCCAGTTGTATGGAAGGCGCGCAATTGTCGTGAGCCTTTTAGTGTCTCCAGAAAAGGGGGTCTACAGGGGACAAATCTCTGTGTTGTATCTACTGATTCTTGTAAAGACTCGGTGTACAAGTCATATATAGTGCTAATGTCATACCTAACTGTGGGTGGCGCTATTTCACAGGCCCCACCAAAGTAGCTTGACCTCGTCGCTATTTAACAAACTTCATTTCATAAAATGGTGCTTCGATAATCCGCATTTTTTTTTTTTTTAATGGGAGGCGTGTGCCTGCAGCTCCTTTGGTGATACAATGAGGTTAGCCAGGAAGCCTTCGCAAAGACATCACACTTTGCATTAAACGGCTGTAGAATCAGAAACACTACTGTTTCGGCGCCTGAAACACAATGTGGTTTGACACCTCCATCCTGCATCTACTCGGCGAGAGTCCTGCCCCCTTGGTCAGCTCGATGTGGACCATGTGTCTGGTTAACGGAGATGTCAGGTGGCATGGAGTGTTTGCGGAGGAAAACCTTATTTATAGATCTATGCCAGCTTGTCCTTTTGTGCATGCTCGGAAATGGCCATTCAAGGTTACCCCCTAGCATTTGTGCGTAAATAGTATTACAACTTCTTGGAGCTGATGGGTAGCATGTTGGATTTATTGTGGCTAGAAAAAGTGTGTGTGTAAAATAAGACTGACTCCTATTTGAGAGTCCAGGTACAGTACGCTTTGCTGAATGGGTCCTACAGTTGAAGTGGGTGTGTGACAGTGTGAAATGTTTATCCGCTCATCATGTTCAGGGTCATGGAGCCAAACCCAGGCAACGCAGGGTCTAACGCTGGGATAGACACACTGTGAAATGTTTTCACCTTTAATTCTGATTTGTCAGTAGGTTTGACCATCAATTTAAAGCTTGACTTCATAAAACATCGACTTGTTGCCTGACCTTCAAGCCAAACTTAGCAGGCCACATGTGGGGGGGCTTTGCATTTCTGAAATATTTCAGTTTTTTTTTAACACAATGGTGTTTCCCACGGTTCAGTCCTCGGCTCTTTACATTTTGTGGGTATGCTTTACCTTGAGGGGGTAATAGGAAGCTCCCTCTTTATATGAATGCTTCTGCTGAAGACAGATTTATTTTGTTGCATTTCTCCAACCCGGGGGGGCTCCTCTTCCTTTTCCTCCCACACAGAGTCCAACAGAGATTCAGCCATGGATAAGAAAAGCTGGCTGGAAATAAAGCCTCAATAAAACTGAGATTATGTTAATTGGCAGAGGTGTGATGCAACTCCAATGACACTGAGTTTTTTAGAAACTCCATCCCACCATCTGCAGTTGAGGAATGGACATGTTCAGGCCTTAATAAATTATGCTGTTGAATAAAGTAATCTAAGTTGAGACAAAACGTTTTCTTTTTCACAGATACCGTGGTGTTCTCCTCCCTGGTCCTGTAAGCTTCCCTTGATAAACAGAATCTCATGCTCGACATGGACAGCTGCAGTTAAAAAAAGCCCGTTGTCAGTCTATTACATGCAGAAAGAAATGGGTTCACTTTTTTTTTTTTTTTTTTTTTGGAGGGGGGGGTCAAAGCTTAAAGCACTCTGGGGGTCTTCTGTTTGGGAAGTCCCTGATGCTTATTCCTAGAGTCGGCCAAATGATCTGACTCAAGGCCAGGGCTAAAATTGGTACTGCTTGTCTAGAGACTGAAGTAAACTGACACTGTAGTGTTGGTGGAGGGGGGTAGGGGTGGCAGTGGGAGAGCAGAAAGTTGCTGTTTAGATGGCACTGGCTTGTTTGCCCCTGCTGTTTGAAGACAAGGGTACCGGAGACAGGTGTCACACGCAACACCACGAGAGACTCCCCTTGCTGTTGCTGGGTCTGTGTTTGAGGGGGTGGGGGGTTGGGTTTCTTGGAGAAACCCCGGTCTTTCTCAGAGAGAAGGTTCTGCACTGGAAAGTAAAGACAGCTCGGGGGGGGTTTAGCAGATGGCCTCAGGATTGCGTAACCTCTCACTGACTTTGACGCCTGTGCCTTGCATTTTGATGACCCTCCCAGCCAACGCAAGACTGCGCCTGTTTTTTGGATCACGTCTCCTCCTCTCTTACCCTTTCAGGACGCCTCTCTTCCCCCTCCGGCTTTGCTCAGCCATAGAGCCATAATGGTGGGTTCTGCAGACAATAATCGAAGCCCTCCGATGGAAGACTGGCAGATTATCGAAAAGGTGTGAAAAAACAGCCTGCATTGCCGTCCACCTTAAATGCACGTTTTCAGCTTTGGATTTAGCATAATGCTGGAACTGTAAACAACTTTTGCGTGTTATAGTTTCTTTTTGGATTGGGCGCTTGCCGTTGCCAGTGGCCTTTGCGGTATGAGAATTCTGCTCCGTTGGAGCAAACATTTTGCGTCTGTGATTGTTTTCCTCACTAAAGATGGTGGTTTGAATGACCAGGACTTTCTGCCTGGGCTACATAACAGTCATGAGGAGAGCCGGGTGAGAGAAACTGTCAATGATGGGTCGATTGGGCAATGTCGGCCTCAACCAGACTATACAAAGGCACTGAATAACGGCAGAGTACAGTGTGTGTGTGTTTGTGTGTGAGTAAGGGAGACATTAGGAACGTGGAAAAACACCGGCCCCCCCGTTCAGCCTGACCATAAGGAATCTGAAATTATGTGCGTTTTCACTTGGCTTGGCTTCCATTTTTCATCTGCTTTCTATAGGTTCTTATTTCTTTATTAAATTTGCAGGTTAGCAGGAATTCAGTTGGAGCCTTAGGGTTATCATGACGTTATCATGACATGACCGCCTTGTTCCAGTAGGAGTTTTAATTGTCTGTCTGAAGCCACTCGAGAGTACTTCATCATGACCAAGGTTGTAAGCATTAATTTGGAATTTAAGGTGTGGCTAGTGGTGGGGATAGACCACAAACCTAAAGTCATTTAGAGAATTTGTGACCATTTGGTAGCAGCAGCGACGAGGGCCTCTGCTCTTGAGCTTCTACACAAACCAGACATGGCATGAAGGAGGCGTTCAGCCTTGAAGGAGTGATATATGGTGACTGCTTGCCCCATGGGGAGAGGAGAGGGACACTGAAACCTGCAGTCGTCATGAGGCAGGCGCTAGTCAAAACAAGTAAAAAACATAACACTTCAAACGGGTGCATGCTGGCAGCTCTGAATCGTTCCGAAAGGAGATTTTATCATTTGTGGCAGAGGCAGTAAATTTAAGCGCTTAACTTCCCCTCCCCAGTCCCCATACAGTGTGTAACAGTCAGACACTGCTGGCTGGCAGGCAAGGCTCTCACTCTGGCTCAGGTCCATGAGAGCTTCGGTGGTCTGGACATTGGTGTGGAGGGGACTTTGTAGGGTTGGTTTTAACTCTGTGTCACTGGAACAGGCAGATCTCTGAATTCTGCTGCCCCAGCTTCACTTTTCTCTGCCCACATTACTCTAATCCTAACCCTACTACCCTACCTCCCCTCCACCAGAGGCTGGTTCCAGGAGAGTTGCTTCACTTATTTGTCAGGAGGAAAGTGAGGTCATGCCTTCCAGCCCCTTTCTATCCCTAGTTCTGTGTTCTTGCCCTGCTACCGTAGACTGCAGTCTGACACCCGTGCCCCCCCCCCCACTCCAACTAGCTATGACTTTTTCCACATTCCTTCACATCACTCAGTTGGGCAGCAGATGCCTTTGTCTCTGTGGGTTTTATCCGTGCTTCACCAGAACGGCTTTCCGGGCCTTACAGCTGTGCATATCTGATGCTCCTGGCTGAGTTTCAGTGGCTCGCCTGTCTGTCCAGCACCAAACAACCTTCTTCAGGGCCTCGAACCCACAACCTTCTAGGCAGGTTCCAAAGCGGTGCCCTCATGCATTGACAATGCAGGTATTAGGGTTGTTTCATTGTCATCGACGTTGCCATGGCACCTTGTAAAATCGGGGAGGCGAGGCAAAATCAGGTAATTCGTGCAAATCTGTGTCACGTGAAATACACACGTGTTTCGTTTCCCTCATGCTGAGATCCTGTTGTTTTTGTCCTTATCCACCGTCTGTAATCTGCGTCCTCCCATCTCTGTGTTACATGACACTGTTTACTGTCCTGCATCTTACACACCCACCTCTGTAAGGGTCACCTGAGAAGCTGGACTCAGAACCCAAAACGACTGTCAGGCATGTTTTTTTCCCACTTTTCACTTTCCAGTTGGAGATACCGCAGTGTTATTTGAATCTGAATATTTAATGACACGATATCTTGCTGTCAGCCGTCGACGTTCTCAATGTTCCGTTCTTGTCGATGCATTGAGGACACGCCTCAGCCACACAAACGGTATGAATAATTGACTGCATTATAAACAGACTGGTCCTTTCGATGGCCGGGTGATGGATATATTTGCCTTTAATGGCACGTGCTGGCCATCGATAGAAACGCGTCTACCGTGCAGTTTTCCAAAGGTCCGTCTGGCAGAAAGGAGTACGGGGCTGGTAGAGCCCGCGCGGGTTTGCTCACAGGATCCTCCAAAGGCCAAGGGGCTGGAAGGCCCATCGCGGGGCCACGCTGGCGTGGTAGAGCCTGAGGTTGAGGGAGGTCAGGGTATTTTTAGCCATGTAAATTGGATTTCTGTGGTAAGGGCAAAGTTAACTAGGGTCTAAATATAGACGTGGGCATATATCGCAGGCGCTCGCTTCAGCTTTCATTCATTTATGACACAGATAGATGAGCCGACAGGGGTCTCGTCTCGTCGACACGGACCATCTTTATCTCCGTCCTCCTTTCTGCGGGGGTCTTCCAGCTGCCGTTGGAAAGAATTTCAATCTCGATTCACTTGAACTTAAAGCGATTGGCTAAAGGACACCCGCTATGGCTAGGAAGACACCTGATTTGCGCGAGGCAGGCGTATGTGAGTGAGAGTAGCTCGCTTTTCGGTACCTGTGCTGGAGAGGACTTAGGCTTGCCTTGCCTCAATCTGAACTGGGGTGGGGGGGATACGGGGCACCTCGCAATGCAGTGCAGGCAGCGAGCGGCCGCAAATGGAGCCATGTCCCAAATTGGAGTTGTGATTGGGATGGGGACAAACTCGGGAATGATCAGAACTTTTATTAGGATTTCAGCCTTTTATGTTGTGGTGGTGTTTATAGGGGGCTGCCTGGGGGCCGTCATGCCTGGCAGTCCATGGCTGAATCCCTCAGGGGCTGTGTCGAAGTGTTTTAGCCTCAGCTTCCTCCTGCTAGTGTCCCTCAGTGTCCTGGGAACTGCTGGGGACCCCCTGCCCTTCACCAGGCAGCCGCGCCCCCCCGCGCGCCGCCCCCCCCCCCCCCCGCCCCCCCCCGCCCGCTCCAGCCGCCCCCGCCCCCCCCGCCCGCCGCCGCGCCCCCGCCTCCCCCCCCGCGGCCCCGCGCGGGCCGCGCACGGCCCGGCGG
>JAACJT020000033.1:5034420-5045265 GCA_009936485.2 Gymnarchus niloticus | reverse complement strand
CGGTGGGGGTGTTTGTGTGTGGGGGGGGGGGTGGTGGTGGCGGGGGTGGTGTGGTGCATGCCAGGGCCCAGCTCCAGGCTAAGAGCGAGGAGGCCTGACAGGAAGTGGAAATCCAGGCGTGAGGCCCAAAAACGGCAGAGCCTGGTCCGTCACAGCCCACAGATGGGCCGTGGACAGCAGACATGCAGCCGGGAGCCAACTCACTGGGCTCCGCTGTGAAAGACGGAGAGAGCGAGAGAGGGGCTTCCCACCAGGAGAAAGGCTGCAGCCCAGATCCCCCCAGAGGGCCAGGGCTGCATGCTACGTTGTTCCATGGCGTAATACTTGGACCCCAGGTGAGGCCACCTGTTCCCTGCCCCTCGAATCCATCCCCATACCTGTCACTTCCCTCCTGGAGGCGAATCTGCCTCGGCGATGGCAGAATTATATCCGGCCATCAGGAGGTGCCTCATAGTCCGTTCCTGTTTATGACAACGGCGGCTGAGACTGATTCTACATTCCGACTGTAGCTTTAAATGACATCGTTTTCTCAAGATGGGTTCTTCAGGCGCTGGAACCGCTCCACTCAGACAACCCTTGAGTCATACAAAGACATTGGTGGTCACCAGAAACTGCTAAAATCTTATCGGATTTCTATTGCAAAAATTTTGAGCTCTGTAGAATTTCCCTGCTCATGCTTGCTGGTCCTTCTTCTATGCTGGATTGTTGTGCTAAGAATTTAATTGTCAACTCCCCCACTTAAAAAAAAAGAATAACAGATTCATTACCCTTGAAGACAGGTTAGCTGAAATTATTCTCTGAAAAGGCACTCATTTCGTAGAGCTCCAGCTCCATAATTATGTAATAGTACATGAAAACATGTCAGATCTGTGGAGAGGAGGCATCGAGGAAGATGTTCCTTCGTTCTCCTTGGCCTCCCGATGCATCGAGGAGGAAACGGCCGGCCCACAATGCACCGCCCACTGCAGTTACGGTGAGGCCCAACGGATGGCGGATATGGGTTATATGAAGGCGTAATGATACAGGCTGCATTGGTAGAGGGTGATCCAGGAGAGAGAGTCTTGGGAAGGCAGACACAGATACAGCATTGTGTAATGAGATATTTTTAGTTTAGTAGGCAACAAGGAGAAGGAGTTATTGGCTCTCTTTAAGCAAGCTGAAGCACAACATAGGCTAGGGTAGTACATACATACAGGAAGTGTTCTGCCCACTGGAGGGACAGGGGTGTGGCTTCCCTGTGTATGAGCTTCTGCTGCCGTCCATGGATGTGGCTGGGAGGTGAATGAGAAGGAGCCGTACGGACATCCACGAAGGTGCAGGGCTGCGCTGGCACAGGCACTGGTATGCAGCACTACACTGGGAGGGGCTTCTGGGGAAAGGCGAAGGAGCTGTTGACGGGCACTAAGGTGAAACAGTATTCTGGGTGTGGTAACTGGGTGCAGGACATTTCCGGGTGTGGTCACTGGGTCCAGGGGTTTTCTGGGCGTCGTCACTGGGTGTAGAACTTTTCCAGGTGGTATCACTGAGTGCAGGGCTTTTCCGGGCATCATCACTAGGTGTAGGGCTTTTCCAAGTGTTGTCATTGGGTGTAGGACTTTTCTGGGCATTGGCACCGAGTGCAGGGCATTTCTGGGCATCATCACTGGGTGTGGAACTTTTTCGGGCGTCATGACTGAGTGCAGGGCTTTTCCGTGCATTGTCACAGGGAGTACCCAGTATTATGGGTGTGCTGATTGCTTTTTATACTCCTTGGGTGGTTGGTCCTTCCGCTGCTCTCTTTGTGGAGATCATGCCAGAGCAGGCCTTTGTGGACACAGAAAACTGCTCAGTTCGACTGGGGGAATCGGCCACTTGGTCACTCCTAGTACGTCGTCACATGGAGGATGGAAATGAGACGTCGGACCCTCTGGTTTCCCTTGGCTTTTTGCGTCATGCAAGACAAGCCCAAATCTATTCGTCTAATTGAGTGCTACAACACTGTGCGGACGCCAGACATGTTAGAGTAATTAAATGAAGGATACGTTGTGTTTTGCCTCTAAGCAAAGATCTGTTCAGCTTAGGGTAACAAGGAGCCACTGAGGAGCGTTAGTGGGGTGATGAGTACAGCGTGGGGCCCTCCTGGGGTTCATACCCCAGCAGCGGATATGTCGATCGAATCCGTGTAAAGCGACAGAGACGCCAGGCAGTGTCGCGCGAGCGTCTTGCTTGTGTGCTGCATGAGGGCACGCGGAAGCGTCTGCAGACCCAAGCACGCAGCTGTGCCAGTGCCTGCGCACATGCGTTGATCCCAGAGGCCTGCCAGATGTGGGGTGTCCGGGAAGGGGTCGGAATGTGGAAGCCTCGTAACTCCCCTCTGAGTTTCCATTCCTGCTGTGCCCAGATCCCGTTATTGGCTTTATACAAGAGCGGGAAATTCCTTTAAAGGGCCGGTGCTGTCGACCCTGGGGTGGTGGAGCGACCTCACCAGTGGAGTGTGGGGGGGATCTGGGGGCGGCTCCTCGATGGCCAGTTTGAGAAAAATACAAAGTTGTTCTGCTATCTCGCCCACCTTTCTTTCTTCCTGGTTATCCTGTGGCTGAAGGGCCAATGGTCTCACTGCCCTGCCACCTCCAAAGCTAAATATGACATTCCCAAAAAGAGAGGCACACACTGTTGGAACGGACACTCAAAGTCATTGGTAGGTTTAGTTCCCTTGTCTCTCTTCATGCTTGTGTTATTGAATTAAATACAGTGCCCCAAGAACTGGTCTAATTAGGAATTTGAAATGAGATTTGAGAGAAGTATCTGTTTAGAGTGGTAAACAACCCGAAGGAAATTGTTGGTAATTCGTGTTGTGTAATTTGATCATGTTTTTTTTTTTTTCTTGTGTAATTTGCTGTATGAAGGGAAAAACTGTACTTCGTGTACGAAGGAATATGGAGACATGGAGACAATGGCAGAGATGGTTTTGGTGACGTCAGTGGCCTTGGTTTTTATGCGCTAACATGTCCAAATGCTCGGTCCGATGGACAAAAATGCCCACTTCCTTTGCCCGTCTGACACGAACGGTCATCTTAGTCCATCTTGGGAAATTGGCACGTGTACGCCAGATTAATTCCGCGAAATTGTTGCATCCGTCCCAAGAATTTCCGAGCTGTGCAGTGAACTGGGCCACGCTGCACCTCCGTGCCGGGAAGCGGGCCGTAAGCAGGACCAGGACTCGTGACTATCGCCAGGGACCGAGGCCTGTACTCCCCCATCCTTGTCTGGGCCGCCGAGCCCGGCATGCCTGTGGTGGTCTTTCTAATTTAGGATTTGGCCAATTAAGAATTCCATTGTCAGCAGAGGAAGGCTAGCTTGGGGATTAAGAGCAGAAATCATGAAGCTCCATATCCTGCCTGTATTTAGTCTATTTATATATCTGCCAGAGTTTTCATGCCGGTCCGCTTGTGTGACACCCAGCTTTTTCTGTTCATGCAGCTGGATGCTTTTGCCGAGCCTCTGTCAACTCAACAGCGTGCTTTTCAAGGGTGCAGCGGCAGTGCATGCGACTGCGCAGCTGCAGTCGTCTCTGCGGCTCGGCCTCCAGTAACTCTGTTTCTGTGCGCAACACAGGAAGGTGTCATTTGGACGAATGACTGCAGAATTTTAATGTGTATTTGAGGTGTGTTTTTATCTCGTTGTACCGTGTATGTGATTATTGCTTCCGTCCAGCTAGCTGCAGAAATATCGCACGGCTATGTGTAAAAACTGAAGTTTTCCTATGGATTCCTGTAATTTGACTGGTCAAGTCCTTAATCAGATCCTGCTCTTCATCCACTCCTCCTGCTGCTAGCCAGACCCAGACCTTGATGGGAAAGATGAGAGATTTCCCACCATGTAGCTGGGAACAGAAACCCCAGCCTGTCACATGGTTTGTTTCCTGGTTGACTGACAGCCCTGTAGACGGTGGTTCCGCCCCCCATCCAACCCTGAGCCCACCCACTAGCATGCTCATTGGCTTGATGAGAACTAGTGACTTAGCTTTGGCCTTCCATTGACCTGCGTGCTCTGCCGGAATGGAGGGTGCCACAGTTATGTAAGTTGTGCTCACAGTGGTCTCCGAGTGGCGTCAGAGCACCCCACCCTCCCCAGCAGGATCCCCGGCTGATGACGGCCATTAATATTAGGGTCAAAATCCATGCAGGTTTCTTTTATTTGAACAAGGAAGTCACTTACATTTTTTTTCGTATGCTTCCTTGGCTGCAACGGGTCAAAGGATGTGGAGACCTGTTTCATGTCCCTTCAGAACCTGAGTTTCTGGATTAGGGACCAGTTTATCATGATGATGAAAAATGCGGCTGTGTGAGGGAAAACCTGGGGGCACCATGTGCTCAACAGGCCTCGCGTGTCATTGGAGCACGTAAAGCATCGGTGACGACTTACTGACATTTCACCGTGCTGTAGCAACCACGTACCGAGCGAAACCGGACTGGAAAAAAGATGTTCTTCAGCCTGGGTAGAGGCACTTTCCGACATCGATGACATATCAGTGATTCATGCTTTATAAATATCACATTCATATGCACAATCAAAAAACATCCCACCGTTTACGTTTCCAAACAAATAGCGTCTTGGTGGTTAACGGGTTATTGAAATTTGCAGGTCGGCTTGAGGGTTTTAAAAAATGAGGGGAGAGGAGTAATCGAAAACGAAACTACAGAAGTCTGCTTCCACAGGGTGTCTCGCCTTCTGAGCTGCGTCGTCAGCCCCAGTGCTGTGGTCTTGTGTGTCGGCCTGCCTCTCCCCCAGACACCCCCCACACCTCCAACCCTGGTGCTTTTTTACAGCACCCACATCCTCTGTCTTGAAAAATCTCCTCCGCCGCTGACAGGAAGTCATTGGAGCACCTGCTCTGCGAGGCTGGTGGAGGAAGCTGGCTCCTCCGACGCACCTCGTTTGCACAGTGACCGTCAGGGCCTGCCATTAATCATTTGAGGGGGTGTATAATTGCCCTTAAATCTGTTTCCTTTTTTTTTTCTAACTTCGGCAGAGTTTTTTTTTTTTTTTTTTAAACACCACTCTTGGGTGCCAGCAGTATAACAGTGGGAAAGGACTCGCTCTCATAATCTGGCAAACACCAAGCTATGGCATCGTTTGGGTTTCGGAAAACCAATTATGTAAATGTTTCTCAAGCCGGTTTATCTCGGCACTTTAAAAGGAAAATAAAAACTGAAGAGTCTTTCCCAGTGCCGGTGCCGCCATAAGACGGCCTTGTCTCTCAGTGGAAATTCACGCTCGGGTTACCTCAGAGGCCCTCGTCTGAATGAACGTTTCCACGGAGCGAACTCAGCGTGTTTTGACAGACATGGAAAAAAAGAGCAGAAAAAAAAGACAAGAGTCACCTCATTTTCCCCTTTCCTTGGCAACGGCGAGTGACGGCTTATGACTTGGAAAGATCGCTTTACGAGAGGGAATGAAAAGAGGTAAAAAGGGGGGGGTAGGAAGACGGGCGAAGCGATGGTGTCTGTGTGTTGTGTCCTGTGGGTATCTGCTCGAGGGTGATTGGGAGGGGGATCTGACCGACTTTCCCGGGGTGAGACAGAGCCCCTCAGGAATCAGTGTCCCAAGCATTGATCTGGACCGGAAAGCCCTGTCCCAGAAAGCCCGGTCCCAGGCCAAATCAAGCGAATGCTAGCATTTCCCCCCCATCCTCCAACCGGGGGCATGAGCAGAACCACATCCTTTATGGGTTCTCCTGTCCCAGGCCACCCGTCCGCCCGAGCTCACGCAGGAACCTGTGGTGACCACTTCCTGGAGCTCTCTCTCTCTCGCCGCATCTCCGGAACGGGTGACAGCGGTGATATTTCGTTCGCAGGGAGCGAAGTGTGACGTGGGTGGAGATAGGACCAAGTGTAGAGTTGCAACGGAGCAACAGCAAAAAGTCAGGGAGGCGTTACTTTTTTTTTGTGCTGAGGAGCGCTGAAGGTTGTTTACGCGATAGTAGACTATTATTTCCTTTTGTCTTTTCACGGTACTGTGAGAATGGTGTTTTTTTTTAGACTTTCATTGCCATTTCCATAATGCCTCAAAGATCTCACTTCCTCTGC
The DNA here is from genome assembly GCA_009936485.2 of Gymnarchus niloticus. Taxonomy (NCBI): domain Eukaryota; kingdom Metazoa; phylum Chordata; class Actinopteri; order Osteoglossiformes; family Gymnarchidae; genus Gymnarchus; species Gymnarchus niloticus. The sequence continues at coordinate 5,039,197 of JAACJT020000033.1, read as the reverse complement.
AAACAGATTTCTCAATCCCTTCGGACAAACGGGCAAGGTAAACTTAAGTAAAGACATTACCACTTCTTACCGTAACCTGGTGTTGTTTTCCTCTTCTCCCTGATAACATGCTCATTTTGTGAATCATTTCAAATATTGATACAGCTGGTGTGTGAAGAGGTCATCTTCATAATGGTCAGGTTAACTCTTTCATTCCCTCTTGTGTGGCTTGTTTTGTTTACAGGTTAGGTCTGTTTTCTGAACTAATTGTGTTTAACTGTAGTGGACACTCGTGGAGATGTTCTGTGTTGTTAACGTTCGGTTAAAATAGGCAGCGGGGTCTCCAGTTGTTTTGATCGTTAATTCACGTACCAACGTGACCTGCGCACCGCCTGTAAGCCTTTAGTGAAACCAAGGTGTAAAATTCGAGTCTCATCTGGTCTCTTTGGCACTGATTCACAGCATTTGCCAACGTCATCAACGTGTCTTTTGCTGTGGGGGATAAATATGGAGGGGAATATTTTTGGTGTATGGGAGAGAGAAATAGTCTAGACAGAGGCGACATGTGAGCTGGTGTGAAGAGACTCACGTGAGACTGAAGCTGCACCGTGCAGAAGGAATTCAAGATTTGAATCTCTGCTTTGGAATGACCTTGGTTTTGAGGATATCACTCAGGGCAACACGTTACAGTAACAGCATACTTATTCACTCTGCTTTGATGTTACGGGACCACAATGAGACTGCCCTCAACCTCCACCTCCCAGAATCCTCTGCTCCAAAACAGGCGTGTCTTGGTAAATTCTACTAGCTGTAATCGCATCAAGCGAAAAGCTCTGACTGCTAACGAAATGTCAGAACATGGACAAACTGCCTCCATTCTGTCCTGCCTTTTTTAAAAAAATTGCATAAATATAGAAAAACCTATTGGAAATAGCAGATAGCTGGTCCCCGAGGTGGTCTGTTCAAGTTCCCTAAAGGAGAGACACTGACTCTTTGGAGAAGCCGCATGTTTTGGGGGCAGTTGGCACTGGTTGTGCAGTGTTGTGTGTGTGGCTGGGCAAATTCCAGATGCTTATCAGGCTATGTAACCGGAGCAGGTCTGAAGGGTTTGCCCAGCACTCCCGCCATCCTCTGGAAATGCCCCCTGGCTCTCACAGTTTATCGCTGTTTGCTCCTGGCCTGCCCACTCCTTTTGCTCTCTACCTGGATCGACTGGAAAATCATACACCTGCTGAATGGCGCTCAGCGGGGGCAGCCCTACCGCCTCGCTGATGCCACGTGTTCTAATCACGTCGAAAGGGGCAGCGATCATTCAGTTCCCGCGTAGACCAGCAGTTAGGTTCCCTGTATCTGTTTGCTTAGCAGGTGATTTTATATGAGGCAAGTTACACACATTTAATATTATCCCTCAGGTATGCCACTAGTTATTCTATATAAACAGCTGCTACTAAGCATTTCCGGCAGTTTTTTGCCTCTCGTAATCTGATTCATGCCTAGTTGGTCTCTTGGGGTTTGAACCCAAGTCCAGTTAGCGTACAGGTGATGACTGGGTTTAATGTTCAGCTAACTTGAACTGTAAGTACAGCCCTCAGCTTAAGGCGGCTTGCTGGGCAGTGCTTGAAGAACTATAGACATGAATGTACATTTGCAAGGCGAAGGATAAAAGAATGCCCTAAATGTTCAGTTTTGCATGAAAATATTCATCAGTATAGATGGATAATGAGTAATCCTGTGAGCTTCTGTGTCTCCTCAAATAAAAGCATCTGCCAGGCAGTGAAAGCATAACAACAATCAGAGGGCTTGTGCTCAGCCCAGTATGTGGACAGGTTGCATAACGACATCGGTTAACTCCCAATGCTCCGGCAACTGCGAGGGGCAAGGTGCTCCATCATCTCCCAGAAAGCACGACGGAATGGTGATTGGAGGCTGCCCAGTGGATAAAGAAAACCGGTACGAGCTCGTCAGGCTCTTTATTGTGGGGCGAGACTCAAAGTGCTCCTTGCCGTTTTCGTCTTTTGAACTGAGAAGGTGGACCTGTGAATGGAGAGGTTATGTATGGTAGTTAAAGCTTGGGTGATAGTGTCAATGAGCAGTCAAGGAGGAACACCCTCTTAAAGCCTCATAATAAAACTGTACCACATGCATGAAACACGTCCATGTAAGGACAGGCTGGAATGGCCGCATGCTCGCACAGAGCTTGGCAGTAATTCAACGTACATGTGGTGTGGTTGCCAAGCGGACAGCGAGGTCATCTGGCGGAGACTGGGTCGCAGGTTTGAACGCGTGCTTCCGCTCCCCGCTGGTCCAGCTCTTCTCTAGGTGCTGTAGGGTTCCTTAAAAAGCACTCGGTGGCACTGCATAGCAATGGAGGGGTGTGGAGCTAATGGTATCTGTACTCATGCGCCGCTCCCCTCCAGGGCGTGTCCCACATTTACGTTTATGAGCTTTTCTTCCTGGGACAGGCACTGGATGACCACTGGCTTGGATAGAGGGTCAGGGGATTTCAGTGGGTTATGGAATATCAGACTTATTTCTTTATTTGGAATGAAAGAACCCTATCCCTAAATTTTAAACTGTAAACCCTAACTCTCAAACCTCAGTTTGAACCCTTAACCCAAAACCCAATAATTGTCCTATTTAATGATGCGATGTTTTTGATCTCTGTCATTGCACAGTAGCAGCTGTTATCAGCTCGGTATGACAGAAAAAAAAAAAACATCCATATATGTCTTTCTTACTTCTTGGTGCTCGGATTGGTTTTGAAACTTTGTGTTTATGCTGTGGGGACAGGCCGTTTATTATAGTTCGGCTCGACAGAGACGGCATCATGCAGGGTGATGGACCTTTGAAATTACCGTGGTTATTAACTGTCATTCAGCTGAGATGGTCTTGTCAGAGAGTGGCAGTCGACTCACTTTTCCGGTTATTTCTGTGTGATTATGGCATGGTCCCCCTTAATTATTGCTTCAAAGCCCCACTGGCATTGCACGAAGATGATCCGTTCTTCCTCAGCTTCAGGTGTCCTCAGTGAGGGTTCCAGCCTTCTTTCGGTGGGTCACCGCATCTTAGAACTACTTCATCCACTTTTGCGCTCTAGTGGGGTTGCCCTTCCTTCGCAGTGCCCCGAAGACTGTGTTGTTTTGCCGACTCCCCCACATGACCCATAGAATGGCCTCTCCCGTCAAAGGGAGCATGCGATGCCCAAGGTGCAGATTTGAAGCGGGATCCTGGGAAGCGTTGGCAGATGGGGGGGGATTGTACAGCACTGAGAGGGAGCAGCAGAAATGGCCGACGGCGGAGCGGTTAGCGGTGTACCTATGACTCATACCAGCTGTGTTACTCGGTAAGGGCAGGCCATTGTCAGTCACCACACTGAGGTTCGCTCTGTAGCAGTTGTTCAGCCTTATCTGGGTTGAATATTGTGTGGAAGGGTATGTTACACGTTTCCAGGGCAACACTTTCTGCTCAAATTCATTCATCTCTCAAGAACTGAGGCTGGCATCAGAATGCCACAGAGTCAAGCAGATGCTTCAGCTGCTCAGTGTTCAGCACACAGGACAAGGGAGCCCTGAACGGTTCTCTCAGGCTTGCAGGTCTGGTGCTGGAGCCGGTGATGTGAGGTGAAGGAACAAGGAGGTCTGGCCAGTTGGACCCAACGGATCTTGCATGCGAGGTTAGCATGAGCACAGGAGCCAGTGGACCACGGGACAGAGAAAGGAATGAGCTGCCATTGGACAGACGCATGTTTGACCACAGTGTCCATGGCAGAATACCCACTGGTGAACTGCCAAAATGGTCATGTGACCAAAATTTTGAAAGGTGACATTGCCTGTATACGCGATGGTATTTCACGCAGAGGCTTTCTCTCTTATTTAGCAGGAACACTGAATGATGGTGCGTTCTTTTAAACTTAGAAACATGTTTCTCATACTCTTCAGGGTTAGTCAGGTGTGAAAAAAAATGCGTGTGTGTATATACATGGATGACAATGCTAGCTGTGAAACAAGAAACTCCAGAACAAACAAGGAAGTTATTTTTTTCTGTAGTGATGGCAGAGCCTTGAGGCAGCTGTAACCCCCCCCATCCCTGCTGATGTAATGTGTGATTCATTTCCGTCAAGAGTCACACGGTGTCGCCCCCCTCCCCCGATAGACGTCGGCTGAAAAACGGGAGCCGAACCAGTAGATGCTTGTCGGACGATCTGCCTCCTTTGCAGGGTGGCAGGCCTCAATGCCCTGGCTCGTTGTGCTCCTGTGTCCCGTGCCGCAGAGCCTGAGCTGGCCCTTGGCGTATATCCCGCTTTCCAGGCCGAGGACGGACGTCTGTTCACGTCGGCAGAGTGTTCTGCCGCCCGCTTCCTCTGGGATGCGTGTCTAGGATTTCTCCCTGAGCTCCAATAGCCATTCCTTAACACCCGTGTGAAAAAAGAGCTCTGTCTACTCTTTGTCGTTTACCTTATATAGTGAGTGAAATATTAGGATAATACGAATAAAAGATGTCCCAACCCCCATCAGGAAATCCACTTTGGTGATTTCCCGGACTCGGGAAGGGTAACGCGACTCCCAACCTCAGCTGCCGGGGGACTGTCACGGCACAACAATAAAACGTGTGATGCTGATGTCATGACCGCAGCCATTTGCTGGATTCCATGGCGATGGACCCATCTGTCAGGACTGGTGTTTCCATCAGCCTGTCTGCAGTGGCTGGCTCGGGGGGGGGGGGGGGGGGGTCCCCCCGCCGCCGCGCGGGGCGTGCCAGCCCGGGCCCCCCGCCCCCTGCCTGCGGCCGCGCCCCAGCG
>JAACJT020000033.1:5016159-5029542 GCA_009936485.2 Gymnarchus niloticus | reverse complement strand
GGCTTACTCTCTGGGGACTGTGGGCCCGGGACTATGTAAAGCGCTTTGTGACCGTGCTCCGTGTTAAAAGCGCTATACAAATAAAATTGAATTGAATTATTGAGGACTGCATTCTACAGAACGTTTGAAAATGCAAAAGCGGGTGCCTGTGGAACTGGCCAGTTACCAGCTGACTCTGAAGCAGGAAAGGAGAAGAACAAGACAGGAAGTCTGGAACAAGGGTTACATCCTCCAGTGACGAGCCTCCAAGGCAGGGTGGACCTTGGGTAAAATGGAGGGAAACTGCTGCCCATTAGAGGATACGACCGTCCACTGTAGTTCTAAGACCCTGAGTAGTCACACCTGTAAGGCCACATGTCCTGAATTTAGGGTTTGCTCCACTCAGCACTGAGGGAGTTGTTCAACCATCCATAGTGGTCTGTGTTCTATCCCATGACAACAGCTTCCAAAGATGACAAGAGGCAAAGCCATGGAGGAGGACAGTATAGACCGGGACTGCCAGTGATTGGACTGGATGGATGTGCCCTCTCCAGGGGTCTCCCACACCATCAGCTGGTAAATCTGTCAAGTTTAATATGACCCACCATCTAATGAATCCGCACCTCGATTCAGCCAATTACATTACGTACTGGAAAAAGGAAGTGAAATTCCAAAGCTCACGGAAAACATTTGGAAAGCGTTTACATGTCTGGTTCAGTGCTGAGAACGCAGAGTGACAAATCAGTGAATCACCCTGGACAAAAATAATACAATAACTTTACTTGTGCAGCTGGAACTCAGATTAAATTATTACACTAAGTACTAATGATGGATGCAAAGGACTTGACAAGGAGAGCAGAATGTCAGATACACATTTCAGTTACACGCCTGCCTTTTCAGAAAAGAGCAAAGCACACGTGGTTAACATGCTGGCTCGACATCCTCACAACATTATTTTCAGCAGAACTCTGTTACCGCAGGGTCCCAGCAGATGCCATATCTTACAGGGGAACCCAGATCCACAGCAGGATATTAAAGTGCTCTCTACAAGGACACAACACCGAGGGCAACATCCTGGTTACAGGACTGTGTGTTTTCTTACCCTGCTGTCCACATAAGGGCATCACAACGTCGACTAGACACTACGGTAAAATCTACACTGTGTCAGTCCAGGGTGTAGATATTCTCTTCCAGAGGTTTCCTGGTCTGGATCTCGTGGATGATGTGTGGAGGGTCCGCAGCTGTCGTGCTACAAGTGTAGACAGTCATATGTATTGAATACACACGTGCAGTAACACACAAAAATATAATAGCAATCCTCGTAATGGGACTCGATACAAATGTTGGCATTGTTTACCTTCCTGCTTTTGAGCTCCTGTTTTGGACTTCACCTGTGGTAGTAACAAAAATGTCAAAAAACATTTTTTCCTGCCCCACAGGACAGATCAGATGGGACAAGTATGGAGCCACAGTCACGAATTTAGAGGCAAAGAACAGAATTAGGGTAAGATGAAGGTGGTGATATCGAGGTTAATGAGATTGGTGATTGGACTGTGAAAGTGAAATAACTTTGCTGAGTTTCTCCCTGGCCCAGTAAAGTTAGCTGATGGCAATCTGCTTACGTTTTATTGCCACCAGCGCCAGAAAGCCAAGGAGCAGTAGGAGCACACTGAGGGAAAAGGAGAGCACAGGGACGTTGATCTGCAGAGAGGGGCTGGGCAAGGGGTCCTCCTGGAGGAAGAGGAGTGCAGTCAGAGGACAAGATGACGGCAGGGTTATCGCAGGTGTTCCGCAGATATGGACGAACACTTACTACAACTCGAGGGTTGAATGGACCAGGGTTGAGTTTCACACTGTTTGAAGGCTGCTGTTTAGGTTCTGTCCTCTCATCTGTGGAGAAGACGTATGAGACTGGTGGGAACGAGGACTCACACTCATACTGGTTATTACAATACAACCTGAGCCCGGTACTGTGACATTTATGTATGTGTTGTGAAACAGTGCCACACTGAGGGTCGGCATCATCGAGTACATCCGTCCTTAGCTTGTAAATGTCACCATCGTGCTGACTTGCGCAAAGCTCTGTGTGGCGTGATGTCTGAGGGTGGAGGTGTTTACAGGGGGCTGAATCACGGGGACACCAATCAGTTGATTGGAATCGAAACTTCAGCTCAGACGAGCCAACCAGTGACCTAGATTAACTGAACTCTGCCAACTCAGTAATGAGAAGGCTTTCTAACCGTGTGCAAGTGCTGTGGTCAGCAAGTGGGGCATTGAAGAAATTCCCTTCTAACTACACCACTTTGACCTCACTTCATGCAATCCTGTCAGCCAGTTAGGTTGAAATTGTGACTCTTTCCATTGCATGTTTTGCCTTTGATTCATATGGCATGAGAACAGCAGATGCAAGATCGCACTGCATTTCCAATAATTACAAGCGCAGCCTCAAAACCACAGGTGACTGACTCAAGGCTCACTCGCCGAAAATGGCCCGTTTGCCAAAAACAGGTCGCTCACTGAATGTCCTGCTGCCTCATTTCATATGGCCCAAAGTAATGCTGATGAAGCCTATAATCCCATAAGAAAATTTTAGAGTAAGGACGTGATGAATTGAATTTTATTTAAAACCCTGTTATTCTTAGATTTTTTTTCACTTAGGGGGGCACGACACCACAGTGAGACTAGTCATACTGAGAAATGCAACTGCTCACAAGGGCGACTCAGAATGGACAAAATAACTGGATCGATGGTGGGACTGAAATCCATTTTAAGTCAATCAATCAATCTTTATTTATACAGCACCGTTTCAACCACAGGTTTTCCAAAAATGCTTCCCAGGCATTTTTAAAAGTAGAGGAGCAACAAAAAAAATTTAGAAAAAAAAGTCAGAAATTTACAAAACAAAAAAATCGTGGTTATCAACATAAATGCTAACGGAGTGTCCGTGTCATCGGAACCGTAAACTGATGGTGAGTTTGTCAAGACATGCAGGCTCAAGGCTGCAGAAACTGTGTCCCCCAAACAAGCATCAGGCGTGCAGCAACGCAAAGTCTGATTAGAAGTGCAGATTCAGATCTCGCCTATTTTCGTGCGTTTCCTTGATTCGGCACCACGCCACTAACCGCATAAACTGCAAAGAATGGAATGTACCTTCCCGACACCAAGATTTTGGGTGAATAAGTTCTATTTACTCGATGTACACTATACTTGTAATGAAACCGTTAACTCGCCACAGCCCAAAAATGTTGAAGGAAACCCCCTGAGTGATTCATCCAGTTATTAGGCTATGACACATAAATCAGCCTACTCGAGGTTAGACAGGGTCCAATGAGGCTAGTTAACCGACAAGAATTTTCACACCCCTGCTTTAGACATTGCAGCTGAAGAATATGAATAACCACAAATGCCAGGGTTCTGAAGGCGGCACATACCATGAAACAAAGATGATTAAGTAACTTGACAAAGCAGAACCATCCTCCACATCTAGTTTTAAGGTACACGTTAGTCTTGAAATTGTCCAGCAGGTAGAGGGACGGTTAGCTATACATATATATGAACATTACAACACAGAAATGAGAAGGTTCAATTTGATTTTGTCACGTTGTCTTCTACTCACGTGTCGAAGGAGGTGTCTGTGTGACACGCTTGATGGTGGAAGCCACCGACAACGTGGTTACTGTTGGAGCTGAAGAAAAAGAGATGGCCTTTGAGGAACGTACATTCAGTCATCTGATTTTTATAAAAGTCACTGACAAAAACATAACAAGAAATGTCATTATTTTTGACTTCCCTCTGATGTCATTTTTGTTGAAACTTTGTACATTCAAAAAAGATCTTTATCCAACACTACACACCTCTTCTATCCAAGAGTAACATATCACCATATGTGCATTAAAAGGACAGACGCGTGGTGTTTTGGTTTAGCAGCATAAATAAAGCACAAAGCCCAAAAGCAGATGAAGACTCGCTCGAGATTTTCCAGACTCTTCCAGCAGACATCTTCAGTCCCATAGCAGACTACCGCGACATGAGCGGAAAACCATGAAGGTCTGGAGAATATGGAGACTCTACACACAGAACAAAGGCGGGATTCAGATGACCAGTCCCAGAGGCAGCAGCATTAAACACTGTGCCACCATGTCCTCAGTCTGTCTGTTTTGGTTTTGATCGTGATTAAAGAACCTGGCTCTGCACTTGGATCCAGTCCATGTATTCATTACACCCTGCACTAAGTCTTCATACATCATATCTGTACAATCTAAACCAATTACATTAACAAATTCAGTGTTGTGACCACTCAGGAAAGGGGAAACCCAAGCAGGTACTATGGATCCACCTGACCCTGGACTGGCAGGTGCGTGATGGATGTTTACAGATGCAAGTGACCTTGATGGCCACTAAAAAGTGCATTCCTCAGACTTAGAGACTCCCTCAGTCTAAATCACATGCAGACTCTAAGGTTACTTGGATAAGGAGGAAAATAGAGCAAAAGGAAGACTTTGATAACCCTTTGAGAACTGCTTATCCTATACAGGATCACAGTGGGACATGGAACCTATCCCAGCAGCACAGGGCACAAGGCTGGGACGTCAACCCATCGCAGGGCACAGTCACACACCTACACACTATGGGCAATTTAGAAAAGCCAATCAGCCAAAACCACACGTCTTTGAGCCATGGTAAGAATCCTGCAAAGCACGGGGAGACCATGCAAACTCTATGCATGCAAAGCAGCGGCGGGATTCAAACCCAAACCCTGGAGGTGCAAGGCAGCAGTGCTGAACACTGAGCATAGCTGACTTGCAAATAATAAATGAATAATAGTTTAACAATGAGTAAGATCACATCATTACAAAAAGCTAATCAATCATAATTAATCCCAACCAATCAGAAAGTAAGCTTGACCAGTAATAAAACCTCAAATCATAACATTAGTCTGAGATTATTGATATGGACGATGGGGGGCTTACAGTCTAACCCATGAAGCATAAGATACAAGGCAGAGGACACCCAGGATGGAATGCCAGTGGTATCACTGAAAAAAAAATTATGCTAAATTAGTAATGGTAAAAAACAGAAGTCAAGGAAGAATAATTCAACTTGCCTTTTACAACTGTCAAGGTGTAGGGTGTCTTCTTGTCATTGAAGTATCCATCAATGTCTACCCGGCAGCAGTACTGTCCACTGTCCCTTTCAGTCGCCTTTGGGATGATCAGGTCCACGTGACCTACAAGCACATTGCCTGAGAAGCGGTACCTGTCGGAGACCTTCGAGATTACGCCACTCCCGTCGGCCTGCAGGAGGATGTCGGTGCACCAGAATGTGCCACAGCTCCGGCCCCAGCACACGTGACTCAGTCCGTAGCGTCTCACAGAGTACCGACAGGGCAGAACAATGGAGCCTCCCTCCGTTACCGTGTATGTTGACGCCGAACACCAGGCTACCACTGGGAGAAATGAGAAAGTAATCCTGGTCTTACCACGGAACCAACTAACTTGTTCTATTTGGGTCTTCCAACATATATTTTCACATAAGATCTGATGACATTCTGGAAATCTACCACATGTATCGTAAGCTCTTATCCGGTACATGTTTGCAAAGTGCCTGAACTCTATCCCAGGAAACCTGCAGAATAAGGAAGGAGAAACCCAGGACTGACTGCCCGGTAATTGCTGGACACACACTCACAATCAATCACACACGACTGGCATTTTAGAAACCACGCCATGTAGCCACGAGTCGATGAGCAATGTTCTACAAGAACATGGGGACAACATGCAAGAACTGAAAAAACTTCAGAGTGTGCCCTTTTGATAATAGTCAACTGTGGTTAAGTCACTCACCTGCAACATGAATGACAGAAAACACCATGAGATAGCTTTCGTAGCATTAGCAGAAGGTAAAGAAAGAAGAAAAATTGCTAGTAATGGTAGCATTAGCTTTAGAGAGAATAACATCCAGCTGAGATGGAGCCTGTTCACCAAGTGGCTTCACGGACAGTTGCTCCACAGTGACCAAGTGGTACTGCCCATCCCTGGGTGGTTAGCAATGCTGCTAAAGCATTAGATTTCTCTTGCTTAGCCGGTTAGATGTTAGCAGTTGCTGTCCTGCAGCTAAGCCGTGGAAAGCAGCATGGTGGCTTGTCCTTGCCTGCGGTGGTGAACATAAGGATCCAGCGCAGCCAAAATATGCCCTGCCCGACGGCCATTCCTGTGAGGATTTACAGCTGGGAAACCGAGAACCCCGCACAGTGCCTGGGCGCTGCCCAGCTGAGCTGAGCCGAGCCTAATGCTCACCCCGACTAGCCAGGCCTGAATAAGGGACTGTTCTCTAGGGGCTGTGAGTGTGACATTGTTAGCAAGGACAGTCAGTGGCTTCTTAACCCCCAGGAGTACGAGTTGGAGGTCCAGAGAAGAGAGCCATTGTTACGGAGTGAAGCGGTCGAGTTTCCTAGCATTCACCCCATCAACAAGCTGCTCTCAAAGGAGGCAACCCAGCACATTTCTAAGGACAGCGGCCAACCAACACCTCTGCATTTTCACATTTGAAATAAGATTCCCTTTATTTTCCTTGATAGCCAAAGCCATCAAAACAATGAAACGTGTCTTATATGAAATACTTTAGTCTGTGTTAGTCATTTTAACATCTTAACCCCCTTATTCTACCCTATTTCAATAAATGTAGCTAGTTGCCGCATTTATGCGACAGATAAGAGAAGTACTGATTAACATTTCTGTACAAGTGCATCGAGTTTATTCTTGCTGTAAAGAATATTTAAACTATACATAGTTTCTAATGGGTAATTTCAGGAAAGGTCAACCAGCTTTTCTAAACTTCAAAAATCAGAGTTCAGAGAAACTCAAACAGAATCTAGATGTAACCAATCAGGAGTAACATTCAGTAGAATGAATTTGCTGTGTTAAGTATGAGATTTGCCTTTTCTGTCTCTGCATTCTGAAACTTCATTGATTCGGCATAATTAAACTTTTTATATTTGGCTCCAGCAGCATCGATGTCAACAGTTCAGCCAGCTGGAGTTTTGATGCATGGGTGCAGATGTCAGACAGAGTTTAAGAGGCACTAAGGGCAGAATTCATAATCATTAAGATCATTTTGCTCATAAATGTTCTCCACAGCCATCCCTCTGGTGTTGAGCCCAATGTGGTTGTCCAAGTTCCCATAGACCGCTGAGATGTCCATCTGTTGTTCCCTGGAGGAGGAGATTGGAGACTCAGAGGTGAACTGAGACCGGCCTACTTTTTACACGGCCAATCATTGTCCCTAGTGAATACATACATCTCAAAAATGCATATTTTAAATGGGGCTGGAGATAGATGGTGAAAAGATTTCTAGAGATAAAATGCCATGTTAGTCGCAGTTTGAGAATTAAGGATCAGCCATTCCGATAAACAACTTCTCCGATCGCTGGCTAAGGGGAAACAACACCTTGTACGTTTAACCCTTTAGGAATAAGGCAGGGCTCTCGTTCATGATTACGTGTGTCACTCACAATTGCAAAAAAATGTTTGTATGATGTGAGGCATGAGCAGGGAGCTCGTGCATGCTGGGTGAACGCAACAACCCCGCAACTTCACAGTGCTGACCTTTCTTGCTGAGCCGCTACGACACCAGTGTTCACCTGTACCGTCTGCTAACCGGCGTTGTTTTTTCCCAGCACTCATCAAATATGGCTGCTCCACATGGTACTTACCCTTCATTCGCTGCTCTTGCTTTTCTCTGCTGCTTTCCTAATAAAGAGAAGCCAGACGTTACTGTATTCCTTACACCATCGCTCCTCTAACTGGTCCGAACGATTCAACCGGAGGACTTACGTTTATAAAACCAGAGCGCCATCGCCGGGACTATCATCAACAGCAGCATGATTACTGCTGAATTAACAAAGTAGGAGCTGTTCATCTGCACACACAGAATCACACTGATTGTAAACACTGTCTTCTGGTTCAGCCGTCATCGGTCAGAACACGACACTGTTGAAATGACATAAGCCCACCCACACTACCAGCTGGGGGTCACCTCTGACCACTCACACAGACGGATCCTGGATGCTGTCAGTCGAATTTGTCATCATTCCAAACAGCGTGTTAGCAGAGTTTTACTTCCTTTCTTGGCCTTTGACCACGTGTTTCTTATTTTCTTCCATCATTAATATCTGGTATATTTTACAGCTTTTAATGTACTTTGGAGCTCGACTCACAAGATCACTGTCATGAAGTGTGTTTGCAGTAGAACTTCCTATAGAATTTTCCCTGTCATGACCTATAGGCATAATAATGTAAACACAATCAAATTCAGCACAAGAGGAAACACAACATCACTTAAGTATGGAAGTACAGTGGGAAGTTATAAACTGTGATAATAGAATTGTCAAATTTTAAGTTAATAAATAAAGATAGATATCATGAATACAAAATGTAACTGCATGCCTGGATTGTCACTGTACAATTATGCAGGATTTTACCTTGTGTAAGACTGCTTGCAGTCTGCCTTGTTGGATTGGCTGGGTCGGTGGGTGGCACAGTTGATTTGGGTGACAGAGTTGTGGTGGATAGGGCTGCTGGCAAGCATTTGTTGCATACAACGTTACGTGTGGCCACGTGAATGGAGGAAATAAAAACACTCTCGTCATTATCACAAGACAGGCATTTCATTTAGACACTTGCACAACATAAAGCTGCTACGTGTACTTTTGAAGCAAAAAGTAGCATGTGGTCTACCTACCATTTATAGTCAGCGTAACTGATCTTTTCAAATCATTAAACCATCCTGGTATTTCCACTCGGCAACCATATACCCCAGAATCGTTCTTCTCAGCATTGACGATGGTCAGAGATACGTTGCCCTTTTTCAGGTCACCACTTAACTGATACCTATGTGACTTTCTCCATGTCACTGCAATTCCATCCGTAAGGATGATCACTTGGTTACAGCCGCTGTATGGTACCTCACCCCTACCCCAACACGCATTCAGTTCTCCATTATTCTGCACTGTGTAGTTGCAAGGCAACGTCACGTTAAGTCCGACAAATCCAGTCACTGTCATAGAGCACTCACAGACTGCGGGAGAAAACCGCAAAAACATTGTTATAAACAAACTAGTGAGAGGGAAAAAAAAAACAGCACATTTCATTAATGAGAAAGACCTTATACTGCACGAATTTGGAACAATTGCGAAGAACAAAAAACGTTTGGTTTTTTCCGGCCTTACACGATAAGCGGTTACGTTATATAAACAGATGTTACACTGCGATATTCCCATCGAAACTTCATTGTTATGCTAGATTTTTAGGCTCCAAAACAAAAGTGGAAGATGAGCCATTTTGTAATGACATATATCTTAGACACGAATTCTTCATTATTGCAGTATAATTAATTATCTAAAATTTGATTGCGATATAAAAAATGAACCTAGTTAAGTCTAATAAGCGCTTACCTGGCATAATGTGGAACAGGATTAGGCTTAGCAATAAGGCAGGCATGCAAACTGTCATTGCTTATCAGTCGCCCGTGTCCTGGCATTTACTGCACACCACGATCTCCAGAAGCTTAGCCCTCTAAAATAGCTATGATTTCCGTTTTGGGGGTCTACCGCTGTAAGATCTCGCCTTCCTTCATACTTAAGCAATATGAGTTTTTCAGTTCCATGTTTGGAGGCGTCATAGACGCTCGAGACAGATCGTTTTACCGCTAAATGAACCGATACAAGGAAACTATAAATTGTATCTCCTCGTTCAGAAATGAGATTCAGAGAAATGGATCCAACTAAGAAAATGTTGCATAATGATGAGAACGCTGTCGAGTTTTAAATGTACTCTCATATGCAGTGGAATACTGGCATTGTAATTTGTATTAATTTCATGCAATTCCAATTAATGTTATAGCTGAAAGTGTTGAAAACTGGGAACATTCTCATGCGAAGTCTAACAATTTAATTATACACGTCCTTTTTTATCTTCAAGTTCAAAATGTCAGATCCCTCAAAGAAAGACATTCATTAATGGATGCGAGATCAATATTATTAACCAAGACATGGCGTGCACGTGAGAAATAGTGTATGAACGCGGGAAAATGTAAGAAAACATCCGAAATACTCCATTAATTTCATTATGCATCAACATTTAATTACCCATAATAATAAGAAATCGGCCAGCGTCACCCTGCATTGGATAAGTAGTTACAGCAGATTGATGAGACAATCTAAGGAAAGCCTGAAATAATGCATACTTGTATAAAAATACCTATTGCTTCGAAAAGGGACTGGTCAGTTTAGCTTACTCAACTGGATAGGCAACAGCTACAGGTCTGTTATGTAGGAAAAACCTGGACGTAAGGGAGGTGATGTGATCTACGATTCAGCAGAGAAGTTCATCATTCACTAAAATTACTCTGTCGTAATAGACAACGCAAGCCTTTTACAAGATTAGGGTCGTTTACAAATGAGCAGCACCTTCAGAAGCTGAGGAATGTTTGCAAGAGGCTACTTTAATAAAAGGAAACACGCGTGCGATTTCACAGGCACGTTAATCACAGATTCAGAAGAAATATTTCATTTGTTTTGCAAAGAAAAGCGATTATGCGTAATTCGAACGATGTTAGAGCGGGTGCCCGGTGATCACACCATTGTTTCTGAACGTTTAATAAGTGTACTTGAGGATGACTTTTTTCTGCAGTTGGTAACACCCTTTACAGCTGGTTTCAAACTCAGTGCATTTAAGTGCAACGGGTCTATAAAAAGACCGCGAACATTTGCCTAGTTTTCCTTCCTTTTTTTTCCTCATTTGTATCAGTGCACACCGAAGAAATACAAAGATATATAGCTATACTTCCCCCCCCCCCCTAAAATTACAGGTCTTTTTAACACTAACACCGCTTCAGCCACCATTTTGGATGCTTAGTTGGACTTTTACTGATAGGTTTTCGAATACAATCTTACGGAAAATCATTATAAACGGATACACATAACTGCAGCAAGGGTGCGACGAAAAAACAGCACCGCTCCGCAGCTGCCTGTATACACGCTTTATTGGACCGTGTGCTAGCGGGTGCTGATGATCCTTGTGCGCATGCCTAAAGTGACATAAATATAGAAAACCTAACGCATGGTGAGAGACATTGAAATTGTGCCTTAGCAAAAAAACGGATTCGATCTATCTTTCACACCACCTGTTCTACGGGGTGGGGGCGCTGAGGGCACAAGGCAGGGGACCAGCCCATCACAAGGCACGGTCACACATGCGCTGACAAACTGGCACACTACAGCCAGCATAGACATGCCAATTAGGCTACATTGCATGTCTTGGGACTGCAGGAGGAAACCCAGAAATCACAGGAAGAACATGCAAATTCTACACACACGCAAAAACAAAACAGAGACCCCAACCCTGGAGCTGCGAGGCAGTAGGCAAGCCACTGAGCCATAAGCTGAACTATATTGCTTCACTTTGCGTCATGTCGTCTATGGAAGGAAGGGCAAGATGTCACAGTGCCAGTTCTCCAAGAGCAGGAACAAGACACGGCCATTCATACGTTGCTGCGTTCATGTGATTGTCCTTTTTTTGAAATCAGCCGTCTGAGTCATATGAAAGGGCTGTGACTCATGGGAAACCGTATTCGCCAGCTTCCCCTCGACATTTCATCACTGAGGAAAACTGCTGCAAAAATTATTTTAAGAAATATAATTGTGAGAAATAACACATAATCAAGGAACCAAGTTGTGGCACTTCCATTCATCTCAGTTCAGTTTTTATAGCGCCCTTCCCAGCATAGCAAAAGCACTAAACAATGAATCCAACAAAAGCATTATGACATTCAACAGTTTACCATCCATCGATCTTCTGACCCACTTATCTTAATTAGTGTCATGGAGGGGCCTAGCGCCTATCCCAGGCAGATGGGGTATAAGACTGGGGTACCCCCCTGTGTGGGAGGCAAAAACAGTTAACATAACAGTAGGAAATATGAATAGTGAATAAAAGAGGAGGGGAAACGACTCAGTTTCATACCAGAAGAGGGAAAAATAGCCTCTGTGGGGGTCAAAGGTCAACTGGCTGCCCAAACTCCCCAAGAAAATGAGCAATAAACAGGTCAAAGTGATAGTGCAGAGACACTGTCTGTCATCACTCATCACCGTCTGTCATCACTCATCACCGTCTGTCATCACTCCATCCGTGGGTCAGCTCTCTGTCCAGCTTTCTGCAGACTCGTCCTCAGCCCTTCACTGACCAATAGCTCTGCTGAGGTTCCCCATATCTAATCGACGCCTATCCAGCATAGAAAATATCTGGGCATATGGAAAGTGATACAGACGCTTCTGTTCAGAACATTGCTGCAGGAACCTTTTTATGACTGGTTTGTAAATAAAACATCCATATCTAAATCTGAATGTCTGGATACATGCATGGATTGTTGGCTCATTACCCAAGGACTTCATTCCAACCTGGAAGACACTGACTTAGCTGTTGTCCCATATCGACACAATGTTTGCTTTAAAAGGTTCAAGTTGCCCTGGGTTACCGTCCTGTAATACAAATAAATTAGCAGCAGCTAATAAAAGGGAAAGGTGACTGTTAGAACGAAGCAGAGAGAGAACAGGACAGACACCGCCGAGCATAAAGCAAGTGTTTGAATGGTCTTAATTTAATATTGTTATTCCATGAGGTGAAACAGAAGGAACAGAATGAGAACGGGAAGATGGAGAACTGCTGGCTTCTAAACTGTTCATTATTGCTCTACCAAAGAGGATGTCTTTGTAAGGAAAAGTACTA
Source organism: Gymnarchus niloticus (assembly GCA_009936485.2). Lineage (NCBI taxonomy): Eukaryota > Metazoa > Chordata > Actinopteri > Osteoglossiformes > Gymnarchidae > Gymnarchus > Gymnarchus niloticus. Next base: position 5,016,781 of record JAACJT020000033.1, on the reverse strand, counting down.
AAACTGCCGCCTAGAGCTTTAACTTTTGCAATTGTCTATTGCTATTTTTAAATGTCTCCTGGGTAAAAATCTGATCGCTTGTCTGACTTACGAAATAAGTTCCTTTTTTTGGCCAGATTGATAGGATTGATAGCTGAACTGCAGTGCTATCAAGTGACCACCAGAAGGCCATCTTTGACCGTGGGCTTCGATTTGCCCCACACTCCATTACAGCAGGTAGAGAGCAAAACAAAAACTGCCACAAAAAGAACACACATGGTATTTTTTTTTTTTTTAAATTTGATTTTCTGTTCCAATATCACTTTTGAATTCTCCTCTGCCGTTTTCAGGCCTTGTCCTTTTTCATCAATGTGTACACTGTAATTACCACACACTCCTGGACGTCACAGGGGAGGACATCAAAGGTCTCCATGCAAATTTGTATAAACATGGCAAAGCATGGAGTCTAAGGTGACAGCATGTATCATCAAAGTGTCTAAGATTGACTGCGTGTACCATTACAGTGTCTAAGGTCGACGGCATGTACCATTATATTGTCTAAGGCGAAAGCATGTATCATCAAAGTGTCTAAAGCGACAGCGTGTACCATCACAGTGTCTAAGGAGACAGAGTGCACCATCAC
>JAACJT020000033.1:4977946-5016059 GCA_009936485.2 Gymnarchus niloticus | reverse complement strand
AGAGTCTAAGGTTGACAGCATGTACCATCACAGTATCTAAGGTGAAAACATGAACCATCACAGTGTCTAAAGCGACAGCGTGTACCATCACAGTGTCTAAGGAGACAGAGTGCACCATCACAGAGTCTAAGGTTGACAGCATGTACCATCACAGTATCTAAGGTGAAAACATGAACCATCACAGTGTCTAAAGCGACAACGTGTACCATCACAGTGTCTAAGGAGACAGCATGTACCATCACAGTGTGAATCATGACAGTTTGAGGATAGCAGCTTTGGCTCAACAAAGAAGCTTCAGAGGACTGTGGCTAATGGCTCTTGAACTGCAGGTTCAAGTTCCCAAATGGACGGCCTGACTAATGGTGCATGATGGCTCAGATCACGTAACGATTCTTCACCCTCTGCTGAGAGTCCTGGGCTGTAAATCATGCGGCTCTCTGGGCTCATCAACGTATCGCCTGGCCGCGTCCGAGGCAAAAACAGAACACGAATCCGTAAACTCTTACCACAGCAGGTGGCAGAGCAGAATGTGTGAAATTCTCCTATAAAGCACAAACTGCTTGCCAAAACGGCAGTTGGTAAGATTTGTTTTCATTTTTTATTCCTTCTCCTTCATTCTATGCATACTTTTGTGGATCTTTTTTTTTTTTTAAATAGAAAAACAAAGTATGAATCAGTTTATGACAGCTTAGTATGGCTTTGTTTGTTAATGAAACCTTTCACCTTATTATCCTACTTATAATATTGCATAACAAAAGCCTATATGATCAACTATTCATCCACAGGCTGTCGGTTTATTTAATCCATTTAAACCACACGTAAATGCGTTTTCACATTTGCAGCCTTCAGAACTAATGTAGAGCATTGTTTATCGGTATTGGCACTAGGGCCAATGAAGATAAGAATTCCTGAAAATCAATCAAGGACATGATTTTGTAAGTCACAGCGGAATGCATATTCGTCTCGTGTATACTGCACTGTTGCTGCAGGATGCAAAGAGACGAACGGAAGCGAGACACTGAAGATAGGAACGCCAGAGCATTGCACCATATAAATGCAGAACCACATGGAATTATGCTTAAATTAATCAATAGTTATTAACTGCTATAACAGCTACTACCAGTTCAGAAAGCTGTCATTATTAATGCTTGCTAAGCTTTCTTAATTGCTTCTTCTGTCAATCAACTCGGTTATCTTATTTACATATACTTTTGTGAAGAATTTTTGTTTTAATTCTGCAAAAGATCCAACCACACTACACTGGTGTCTCATTCCTGTCTCCTACAGCTCCCTTTCAGTCTCCTTGCTGATGTACGTTTGGTTTATCTGATCAGGGTCATGGGGAACCTGCATCAGCTGCACCCAGGCAGCGTAGGCCCCTAGGCTGAGAGACTAGTCCATCAAAGGGTGGATACACACAAACAACTTAGACAAGCCAATTCAGCAAGCTATCCATCTTTCAACTGAGATAGTAGACAAGAGGACCAGAAGCAAATGCACAGACTACCAGGAGAACATGCAGACTCTCAGGGGGGAGGCAAAAATTCAAGCCTCCAACCCAGTGCTAGCAACCAAGCCACCACGTCTAACACCTCAGTACCTATCAATATTCCCGAGACACCCGTATATAAACACTTAAATAAACCCCATCTCTGCAAACCCCTCTCCCATGAACCCTGTTAATTCCCACTAATGGACTTGTTGGCAAAAGGAACGTAGACACCGACCAAAAGTTATTTTAAATTGGCTGCTTTATGCCCCAAGCCAACTATCAGTAACTTTAATTTAATTAAATTAGAGGCTAGTGCAGAAGTCTCTTTTTCTCAACACTGATATGGACCCTGAATACACAGTAATGCTCCACCTAACCCTCCACACAGATTTACCCCATGCCAGGTCGCATTGCATCTCTCTCTCCACGGACTAAGGTTTGCTTGAGTGCCGTCTTCAGCCATTAATTGGTAAAAAACTAGCCACAGTAAATCATTGCCAGTCCCTCCACTTCCCTGAAACACTTAAGCTGTTGCTATAAAATTTCCCAGCTAGTGTTTACATTTTCTCCTCCACAATGTTCTTTGGTGGTTTAGGAATTCATTGCATAATATTCTAGTATCTTATATCCAGGGCATTAATAGAACTGGGGTAAGTTAAATAGTGTGGTGCATCATTTTATAAGTACAAAGATATACCTACAGTATATACACAAGCAGAAAAGCATTGCTTATTAGCATAATTTAGTACCAGACAACTAGAAACTGTACAAAAATGATTAGATGTTTTGGTTTTTTTCCCCACCATATCTAAGGGTTCAGATGGTGATATAATTTCACATTCATGAATAACGAGGGGGTACCAGGTTTTGGCTCTGTTCTCCTAACTCTGAAGAGGGCAGGTGCCAATACTGAGGCCTCTGAATATACTGACGTCCTTCTGAGTCTCCCAGAGAGCAGAAGATGAAGTGACAGGTATTTTGTCAGGACGGATACAGGCAATATCGCACGGCACAGCTCGACGCCCGGGAGTTTTATAAATCTCTGAATTGCGCCTGCTTGTGCAGCTCTGGGGATGATTGCATTTCTGCTGCCAGACGTCGCTGGTGTGCGCAAACAGGTGTTATTTATCATCGCGTGGCTGTGGCCCGGTGCTAAAGGAGCATCATGTCGGAATGATCTTAGCGCATCCTTGAAGATCCGCAAGCATTCTGATGATTTACATCCCCAGTCACAGTTCTTGTTTCTGGCCTGTATATTTGTAACTTCTCAGCACTTCTGCGTGGTCTACACTGAAGGGCTGGTACAGTCGACTCATCATCACTACTCAAGTTACACACTTTTACAGCACAGCGTCTTTATAAAACCAGCTGTATCACATTTTAAAACGCATTTTAATACCGATTCAACAGAGAGTTGAGTTTTTAAATGTTTTTTTCAAACCACCCAGACACGTTTCACATTAGCACATTTAAACGGTACTAAGGCTTTGTGTGTCAATCTTGAGTCAAAGGTGAGAAGTTATGTTACATAGTCATAAATGTGCTTTTCATCACATTAGGGGCGATGACTGGGAATTTAGTTACCCTCTGTACAGGAGGATCACATTTACTGAAAATTTCATCCACCTACCAAAATTAATTCAAGTGTTGACTCATTCGAACTCACAGATTCGCCATATTAAACCACAACACAATCAGCTTTCCTTTGCATTAACATCCATCCATTTTCCTTTAATCCATGCAGGGTTGTTTGCGGGCCTGGAGTCTATCCCAGGCAGCTCACGGCACAAGGTAGTGGAACATTGTGAAAGACGTGGTGCATTAATGCAATTTATCAAAAATACTTTTATGCGGTGTCACAGTACAACCCATTTATGAAATTGTAACCTTTCAAAAGATAAGTATGTGTTACACACCAATTAGTTGGAAGTGTCAACTCCTGACATCATGAAAACCTTTTTAGATTCCGTGGTGACCCAAATTTAAAAGTGAGGGACTAAGAAGCTCTGCTTACCTTCAATCTGTAATCGCATTTTACTGACCACCAAGCAATTTTCAGATTTTGCAAAACCTAATATTAGAAGCTCATTGCGATTTGAGCTATGTACCCGTTTTTGCACTTAAAACAAGAAACGCGACCCTAGATCACACAAGGGCCTGAAATTATACAACACGTTTAAATTGAGAATTAAAAACAAAAAAAAAAAAAAAAAAATGTTTTGTAACTGGGCCACATATAGAACTATCTCTAAGACGACAAATTTTCCAGTTTTGCTGGCCAGCTTTCCAGCCAAATCTGAGCGACATAGAATAGACTTGTCAACAGAACCTACTGTACTTAGACAACAGAGATAGTCATAGTGAAGGAGATATGTATTTACTCCTTTAGCAGCTCTCTGAACGTTAGATAAGCCAATCTGGTTTTGCTTTTTCCTGGTGATAGGGAAAACAAGAGCCTTCTCAAAATATAAGTGGTGATCTGAATTTCATACGTTCTTCCTAAGCACTAAAGAGAATGAGGACTCCAAGAGCGAGGTTACAGGGTCATAGAATCTCCAGTTTGTGTTAAACTGGCTGACAGACAGCTGAAAAACAAGGGGAGGGGACTGGCCAAGCTGTCAAAGTAAATAGAATCAGAGAGCACCACAACCTGCGGATCCCAGTAGTTTAGATCACATAGTGGAACGAACTTTAGATTTCAGTAAATTAGGATCAGACAGCAGCACAAGTAGATTTACTAGCTTACTGTCTGGACTGAAAAGGCTTTTCTTATCATTACATACTAGATGGACCTGTTACTGAAGGAAGTCAATTAAATGTGTTGTTAGGCACACAAACATTTTCCACAAGGTAGCAACGTTGTTACTCTAAAGCCAGTGTGTGGGGTGAGGGGGGCACAGATTCAGAATCATCCCAGGTTATGGCCACCTTCATTTAAACCCCCACCATTTGACAGTGGCTCCAGGAACGGAGCCGGATCAAGGCATCAAACCACAGGGACTCACCATAAGGTAGCCAGTGGTTAACGTGGAGCACTGGTCACAGAGGCACCCAAAAAAAAAAAACAAACAGAAGACTATAGAATGCAAAATATTACATTAATCTTTGCTAAATAAACCATTTAAAAAAATCTTTATGACAGGAGAATATTCTCAAATTGTGGGGGGCAGGTGGCTCAGCATTTAGAACTGTTGCCTAACAAGTCCAGGGTTGGGGGGTTTGAATCCCACCAAGGAACTAGAAAATGGACGCATAGAATGGTGGTAAATCTCCCAGAGGACACTCTGTCTCCCTCTGGTGGCCATGATGAGTATTCCCCAGAATGGTGACAAGCAACCAAGGAAGCAGGGGCCAGCAGACCAGGCAAGCAGACACACAGGGACAATCAAATAAGAGGCAGGGAGCAGAGACAATTGAAAACCAGACAAAGAACCAGGAATTATGAGTTAACAACAGAGGAAATGATGTCTGGGCTTGAACTTTACAGATAACCTCTAACACAGTACTCTATACCTAACAGCCATCTATGCCTGTAGGTTACATAAGATCCCACTAAGGAAGTCTGCCTTGGTTTTGGGGAACAAACACAGCATCAGTTCCTTGTCATTTCCTTCCTTCTTTTCACCTGTCAGACCAATAATGATTTTATATCAGAGTATTAAGCATCCATCCATCCACCTATCCTTTATTAGTACCTTTATTAGTAGTGCAGTAGAAGGTCACAGTGATCCCAGGACACATAAGGGCACAAGGCAAGGGCCCTCCTTGTATGAGATTCCAGTCTTTCGGAGGGCCATTTATTAACTTAAATGCTTATTTTAGTTTAGACTTGCTTTAAGTAGTTTAAACTCTATGGGTATGTCCATCAAATGTCTCATTTACAGGTTTCAATAATGTTGCAGTTAACTAACAGCAACTTTACTCTAAGACGATTGTGGGGAGGAAAGAAAAAAACCTTACACCTGAAACTCCCATTTAACTGCATCGCCGTTACTTAAATGCTGTTCTCATTACTGGTGAGTTGATGTTTATTCACCATCTGTTAAAGCAGCAAATAAATCTATAACTGGGATTGACAAGACTCTAATGAGCTTTGATTGTGGTGGTGTTACTAATTATTTTGTCATTAAAATATAATTCCAAACATAAACTAATTATGCCTTGTGCCTCATGGTGGCTGGGATGTCATCCCAAACACACCCCACAACACTGTTTGGGATGCAGCAAGTGATGGATGAATGCATGAGTTAACATGACATTATTTTCCAATTTTATTTTCCAAACCTCTTAGTCTTATTCAGGGTTACAGGGGGCCTGGAGCCTATCCCAGGCAGCCTAGGGCTGGGGGAGACCCTGCACGGGATGATAACGCATGGTGAAAATCCTTAATTAGACTTGCTTAAATACAGATGTGATGATAAATTACCCATAATCCCTTTACATGTCTATATCAGTGCAATGAACTGTTTAGGGTGTTTAAAGCACATTGTCATCTTCATGTCACATGACCATGTCCACCTTCACCAATGAAACACCCGCCACCTGGGAATCATATATCTCCATGCTGTAACCCGTTTCTTTAACGGGGGCCTCCAAAAATCCAATTTTTCCACTTGATGCTTTTGATGGGTTTAGTGCCACAGTCTATAATCCTGCCTGGCTTTCCTTTGCATGCACTCTTGACATGTGACCGCTGAGATGCATATTTGTCGTTATGTAACACTGTCATGGCCAGTATCTGTCTGTCATCCTGACTTTTTGTTGCTTATAATGTTGACTGATCACTCTGCACGCTGGAAAATGTAAAAATGTTACTATGCACAACGTGATTCAACAATGGAACCGAAGCTCCAAGCGTCATCTAATTACTTGAAGATAATGTTTTAATTAGTCTCACTAAACTACTGCGTCGGACTGCAATAGAACAGACACCCTGGCGGCATATTCTACATAAACTGGCAGGATAAATTACCTCAGCTATTTCCAAAATATCCAGGTTTGCAGAAACAAACTCTAACCAAAGAGGCGATGCTGGGAAGAGCAGTCCTTCATTATGACAACGTTTCGTTAGGGCTGCTAAAATTGCTAGAAAGCAATCCGACCCCCCGTGCATAGTGAAGGATCTCAAGAACTGGTCGGTTTGTGCGCTTCAGATGAGCGCGGATTATACTGCGTAGGAGGGCCCAGTTGGGATGACGACAAGATACACGGCCAAGCGGACGGCAGGGGGGCAGAGATTTAGGACGCCTACTTCGCGTGCCAGGGTGAGGCCGCGGCGACTGAACAGTAATGCAGCACTTCCTGGCAACAGCCGAATGCGACGAGGAGGTTCGGAACACAAAGCTTTCCCCACCTCCCCCGGCAGCGTGAACCTGCATTGTGATTTCATTAGGAGCCCTCACAGAAAGTGCTGCGTCTGCACAGCGACGCGACTGATCAATAGACTTCCGTTCCGCTACGCGCCCGCCGGACGCGGGCTCCTGCTCCTTTCTTACCCCACAGCGAATTGAATATGACAATGACAAGAAGTGATTTCGCTTGCTGCGGTCGGAGCAACTTGGCGGCAGGCGAGGCTCTGGAGCAGCATTACAAAGTAAAGACGTTCCTTAAAGAACTGAATAACGGTGCATACGCGCCAACAGAAGCATATGTTGGAGTGAGCCGGCATATACAAAAGGCGTTTGGCAGTATGATCGAAGCAAACACTGCGGCAAAGTGTGTGTAATCATAGGTAAACTTCTGACATTCACAATTCAGCATCAGGATTACCTAAAATAGATGCATGTCCACATAATTATATATACACAATATGCATACCATCTATATAGTGGAGAGCAAAGAGACAGGATGAAGGCAAACACACCTGGAGAGGCAAGATATTCAGGGAATAAGGAGGAACAGAGCACAGGATGTGGTCACTCATATTCCCCCTAACCAGGCAGAGGCATCTCCTGCCGCATGGCCAATTACCCTCATCTCTTAACCCAGCCTCCTTGGGGAAGATAATCCTACCCCCCTCCCCCCAGTTGGGGCAATTAGCGGCCGAGAGCCGTGCCCTATTAACGTTCTTTGCAGGTGGTTTCCGTGCCGACCGTGTGGAAGCCATTGTTGCTGTTCAGTCGTGTGGTGCTGATCACTGCCTGCTGTTACGTGGCAGATTCCTGGCTGGTCATCATGTCACATGCGAGAGTGTTTTGCAACCCTTAGCTCTTAACTTTAGAATGGCTCCCGAGAACTACGCATGGTTGTCGCACAGAGGTTGCCTGGGAGTGCTCACTTTCTTATGCTTAAGCCATTACTGCCAATCTTTTTGGATTTATCATTTTCAAGCACTTCTAGAGCAGATTTTGTGGGATCTGAGAGAATTATTGCATTTTGCTTTTCGATCAGCACAACAAAAGTAATTAACTCATTGTAAATACCGGTGTTTATTTTGATCTTTAACCAGAGTGTGTTAAATAGCTTTATACAATTTTAACTTTTTAATAAACTATGGCTGTATACATGAAGTAGCCGATACAACTGGTGGATGTTAAGCTTTCGTGAATAAGTTTGCAGGCCCTCGGATAGACCATCGATAATGTCTCTTTAAACATTTATGATGAGGAAAGGAGCTCTCTCCCTGGAGAAAAAGCTGAGAATCTATGCTTCCTGCATTATGTCTTGCTACTCTTAGCCTGGGATTATTAGTAGGCCTAAATGTTAAGCTTCATTCTAGGGTTCAGCTGGAACAGACTGCGTGTGCAATTAAATACAAGAAATGGCCAGAGAAAATTTCTTTCACTTTGTTGTTTCCACCATTTATACAAATGTGAAGTGAGAGACAGACAGCCAGTGCTGGACGCAGATTTTGCCAAAACAACGAACAAAAATCCACATTTACCTAAGTGTATAAACTCTGTACCTTTACTACAACGAAGGAAAGGAAAACGGGAAAAAATAGTAAACGATACCTAAGACCCTCATTATCCCAAAAACAGACACTAAAAGAGTGAAAAATAAAAAGGCCTCTGTATCTTATTGTCCAAAAGGGGAATGAAGGAATTAACCCAGGCAACAAATAGTGAAAACCAAAAATACAAAGTGACTAGGAATGGAAAGGTTGCATTATACCACAGAAAAACTGTCATGGTTGTCACCGGATTGGGGGTTTGCAGGACCAAGAAACAAGACGAGGATGCAAGTGTGAGAAGAAACAAGGTTTTAATAATAAACAACAGGAAAGTATCCACCAGGTTGTGCCCTGGATACAAGAGGTAACAAAGACGAGGAATTCAGCTGAAAACAAGGCAAGGACAGGGTCATGGGGATAAGGGAACTAGAACAAGGAACAAGACTGGCAGTCACACAAACAAATGTACGGCAAAGACAAGAGGAGAGACACAAACGTAAGACACTGGTGGAACGCATGAGGGCAGTCAGGGCAAGGGCAATTGGCAAACAACAAGGAAACACGTTGGGCAGACACAAAATCACGGTCAGTACACTGGGACCTAGAGCACCAGAGCACTTGTTCAGGCGAGACAGAACTTCAAGACAATTTTTTTTTTTTTTCTTTACTGCTCATTGGTGAGGTGCTTTTTTTTTTCCTAAGTGGCACGGATAATGTACTATAAATTTGTTCATGCTTGAGAGGTAAATACTGTGGCACACGCAACATTGTTTTATTTTATTGTTTTTTTAAGATTTTGTGAGTTTCTGCTTTTTGTATGACTTAGACGAATTGTCCTAATCATTTGAGTCAGTAAAGCCCTGTTTAAAAGTATCAGTGAGTGTTTAATTTTTAACCATATAAAGTCAATATATCGGTTATTGGAATTTTTAACTCCAAAAAATCTATACCAGTATCAAAAACAAAATTTTCGTATTGGTTGGGCCCAAGTTTTTTGTCATATTGGTTTTAGTAACCAAATAAGCAGCATCAATATGACTGTGTTTTTTGTTCTTTGATGTTTTTCCTATTGGATTGTCTTGTCCTAAAGTGTAGCAGACCTTTATATTTAGGACAGTATGTAGTAATTTAAGGAGATACAGATACCTTCACCACATGGCCTAGGAGAGAAGATGGCCCGTCAGATTTTGTAGCGTGCAGTTTAGCGTACGTGTTTGCGTTCTGATTTGCTGTTGACCTGGTGATGCTTCACATTGCACGTGGCTCCTCCAGTAACTTCAGCGCCCCATGCTGGCCCTGGAGAGGACAAGGCCTGTCGATTTGCCCAGCAGCTAAAATAATTTGTTTTAAGTAGGAGTGGAATATAGGGAGTTCATGGAGCATCGGCAGCGATTTGGAATCTGAGACGAGCTGAGTCGACACACTTGAGCAGATGTCCTTGTATCCGTCTCGACAGAGTAAAGACAGTATTGGTACCGTAAAGCGAGTTTTACAGAACGCAACGCAGAGAAGAGGCTGAATTTCACACTGATATGTGAGAAACACCCAGCCGGACTCTGCCAATAAAACCTCGTCTAAGGCAGACGCACCTTAAGCCGCACGATCTTGAGAAGATATTGAGCGAGCTGTAGGTTTGACGACTTTGTTTCTCGTGAGTTCTCATTGGTGAAAGGAAATGGGGGGAAAGGACGTAGCTTGAAAGACGGCGTGTTAGACGTAGAGGTACTAGTGAGGAGGACAATTAATCTGGGCTTTTGCAGCTGCTTCCTGACATTTCTGCGAAATGTTGTGGAAAATTTAATGAAGGCTAGCTCAGTAATAGTTTCAAGCCTAGTTGGTGGAAAATATGACCATCTTTCCATAGACAATAAAGACTAACACGGAACCTTTTTTCCCTGCTTTTTTTCGTTCTCCCTCCTTCCCTCCGTCGGGGATGTGATATGTTCCTTCCAGCGCTAAATGGAAACACGTACGATAAACAGCTGCAGCTGCTCGGCGTTGAATCCCTGGGACAACGGGGCCCCTCGCAGCCCGCAGACAAACCATAGAGCGGCACCTATGGCCGCTTCCTGCTATCTTTGTAAGAGTAGCCTCACGTCACGCGGCGGTTGCTGGGCGTTTTTCCTGTCACCGACGTGGGGATGCTGGTACACGATGATGTGGGGGGGTGTTTATTTATTTATTTATTTTTATACCCTTCATTTTTGCAGAAGTCAACTTAAAGACTATTTATGTCTCAGAAAAAGTTGTCTGGGGGGACAGTTGCCTTGTTCTCACTTTGAAGAGTTGCCCCTCCTACCCCAGACCTTAGTGCACCGCCGCTCAGAGCTTGGCGGCATCGAGTCCTACACCCTGCCTGCCAGTGTCGGGAGCCCTTGTTTGCGGGGTAATTGTACTCCAGGTCAGTGAGTGCATCTGGCCAGCAGGAGCAGTGACCTCATGTCGAGCGCAGCGCTTTCTCTTCCCCCTCTCGAATCTGTTTTGGCCCCTGCTGGGGCCCTTGGCCCACCTCCTGCTCTGACACTAAAGGCGGCACTCGAACGGGTCCTTGTTTGCCCAGAGTGGTTGCTGGATAGGGGGAGGGGGAGAGAAAGCAAACCCATGGGTGGCTTTGGGGCGGTCTAAAGCGGAAATGGACGCTTCTGAAAGTTTGTCGTTGCCCCCTTCTGCCCCCGACCATCTCAGCCCACACTCCAATCTGGCCCCAGTGGGCCCCCGTCCTCTTCACGAATGGCCACCACGCCGGGGCCAGAAAGTCGTGCTGTTGTCCGAAAAAACAAAAAGTAAATAAGCAAACTGGACATGGGATCTGTGGTGGATCTAAAAACCAACAGAAACAAAACTGAGCAAACAATGTCCCCAGGGTGACCCTCAGGCGTACCTGCCTCAAACACAGAGAGTTTTGTAGCCTTATCATTAGGTATTATTTGGGAAACAATAGCATGGGACATGTAGCATTTTTCATGAAAGATTATATAGTCAGTAGACTGAATGGGAGCTGTCATCTTTGTCTTGTTTGCTTTCCGCCACTGAAGCAAACTCAGTTTATTAAATATATAATCCGCACATTACGTCATCCATCCTTCTTCCAACCATTCAGAGTAATGGGGACCTAGAATCTATTCCAGGGCACGTTGCATAGAGTTTAGGTCCACCTCAGATAGGATGCCAGTACATTGTGTGGCGCTGGCATCCTAGCGTAGCTTTAGACAGTGGGAGGAAATCTGCAAGACACGGGAAGAACATGGAAATTTGATGCATACAGAACCGAGGTGGGATTCAAACCCCCAACTATGGAGGTGGCTGAAAAAAAGTCTAGATCCTAGGGGTTGTCTTCAAACAAGGACGTCTGCTGCCTTGGAGATCATGTTCCTCCTCCAACCTCATGGAGTTGCCTCCACTTACTTCATCTGTGGGTTTTCCATGTTCCTACATGTTTTTTTTTTTTTTTTTTTTTTAGATGCATCATGTGAGTACCAGAAGAGCCTTGGCCAGATGCAGGCCTGCCTTAAAAATGTGTCACCTCCCCAACTCCACCCCCACCTCGTTTCTCTCCCGGCGCGCAGATGCCCACCTGGCGATAGAGATGTTTCGTAAGGCGGCTTATTGTAAGGGTGTCTACTGCCTCTGTAATCCTGCATCCTGCTATCAAACTCCCCCCCTTCATGCAGAAATTATTTCTTCTGTCTGGAGATGGCCACAGAATCTTCCCACACACGCACGCACATCTGCATGCCCACATTTATTAAAGATGCTTTCTTCTCTTACGGTTGCTTATTTCTCCACCAGACTTTTGAGCTGAGCCGCTCTAGCTCTTTGTAGAGTCATTTTCCCAAATCTCCCTCCCCTCCTGCCTCCCAGCACACTGACGTTATTTATGCACCAGACCTTAGTCGGTGAGCCTCACAGAGGCCATCTGCAGGTGTCCTTGTCTGGCAAATGACTGCCCGGACTAACTGAAGTGATCTGTGCAGCCGCGGCGGCGGCAGTACGAGGGCCATGGGTGCCGACCTCTGTGAGGATGGTGTTTGCAGATGAGGGCTGTGTCGTCTGGGCCATTTACCAAAGCAGTTAGGAAATCGAGGTTTCAATGTGATCGAGCTTGAAAGCTTATCTTCAGGCGGGGACTGTATGAAATATCAGTTGCGTTACAGCAGTAGGGGCACATTGTAAGGTAGACGAATGCTTTTTCCACGGGGTGATTTTCACGGTGGCGCTGGGAAATTCCTGCTTATGAGGTGGGTTGTGGCAGTGATACCCCACCCCTTGATTAAACAGAGTAGCTCAGTACTACCCTGGTAACAGTGCTACCTACTGAGCCACCGTGACACACTAGCTCGGGTCAGAAAAATCAAGTTTGCACCAAACCTCATGAAAGCAATGGAATTAAAATAAGAGAATTACAAACCAGATTATTAAAAAAGACAAGTATTTTATTTGGGGATTGTGGTTATTGGAGATCTTAATGTTCTGATCTACTCAGAGGCATGGCTTGTATTGATATACATATTATTATATTTAAATGTAAAATTTCTACTGTTCCTTAGTTGTCAACAAATGAACTGTATATATTTTGTAAAACTATTTATAAATGGCAATTGATAAATCAAATCAGACAATTAAAATGAGACAGAACTTTAGTTAGCTAGATGGTAAACAAAGTACGTTTTTTTTGTTTTTTTTTTTAGTCTGTTTTTGTTCTGAATTGCTCATAAATATATCCATTATTTCTTAAGGTTCAGCTGAATAAAACGATTGTGCCAGTCATTCTTGATGAAAGTTTCTTATAGGATGCTGATCTGGTCTATTTTCAAACTTCATTTTATGTCTTATTCCTGCTAATTGATAAATCCAACAGAGGTAGTAAAAGTTAGCTTCTCTCGCTAACGAGCTGGATTATTGACAAGGACCTACAGCAAAGCTGGTTAGGATTCTGCATTTAACAGTAGCTTATTCTGTTATACGTAGACTGGCAGAGCAGGGTGCCATTTGAGGCATGGATGCAGAACAGCTTGTTTTTTTGGGCTAGTTAAGAAGTAATGTCCTCTCCAAAGGCTGATGAAATACAGCCCATTATAACACTTGGTGGTGGTAAGGGTGGTGGGGGTGTAGGTTTGGGGAGGGGTAGAAAAGTAGCTAGAAGATTACAGTTTTATGGACCATGGTGCCCAGTTCATTCTGAGGTGAGTGTTGTTGCCAAAAAGCTTGTAATTACTGAATGGAAATGATTAGCACTTCTATAAATTATGCAGCCTCTGCCATAGGAAAAGCTGTACCAGGTACATCAGAGGACAGCACATTAGAAAGGACGCGTGTGTTGGTCTTTAAAACGTACCTCCACACAATGCTGGCAACACAGACAAGTGGGCCGTCTTACACAAGACTCCACTGGGAGCCACTGTTCCTTTCTAAAGGAGTCCCAGCAATGTACATTTTGGCATAACGGCAGGCTAAATCCTTTTAGGATAGATGTAGTACGCGCCATCTATTCAGACGCAAATAATAACCACCGCTAATCCCCTCTGGCTGCAAAAATGTGAAGTGTCTAATCCTCGAGTTAAGGAAGAGAATGCATTTTTATGTCAGGCAGGCCGCAGCGAGGCCTGGCCCATCGCTACCACAATGGCACAGTGTGTCAGTGTGTGGGACTCACGCTTGGCCCTCTGGACTGAGAGCCTCCCACGTCCTTGCAGTTTTACGAAAGAAAAAAAAGACCTTGGTGGACAGGGGGGGTCACAGTCACCCTCTTCAGCAACATTGTTTAAGTGCCATGGTGATCCCCTTGTCAGGGCAGTCAGATAAGTTGGGAAGCGTGTGTGTGTGTGTGTGTGTGTGTGTGTGTGTGTGCGTGTGCATATTGCCATTTATATTTCCCAGAACACCTCTCCTCCAGCAGGTGGAACGGCCCCATTTCTGAGTGAATATTCATAGGCTTTTGACTTGCATAACTCCGGTGAGTCATGTGTATCGATGTTCCTGTGAATCCTATTGAATGTCCTTCCTCTCTCCCTGCCGGATGACGGCTCTTCCATGCTCTGCCATCCCCTTCCTACGCTCCTTTCCTCCGTGTGTATGACTTGCTGTGGGTGTTGAAAAAGTGCCGCAGAATATTTTCAGCTGTGCTCCGGAGATATAAATACAAGCATCACACAATTCCTTTCAGTTCCTTAACTTCTCCTTTTTTCCCTTAAAAATGACATCCTAGTAGTGTCTTATGTAATCGGGAACGTGAACCATATCCATTAATCGAAAATGCTTCGTGTTAGCGACAGCTAGCTTGCACTTGTCGCTGGTCCCTCATTGGACATTCAGCCTAGCTGTACTCGTATGTTCGGTAGCTCCTTGTCTACTGTGTGGTGTGATGTATCTGTCACACTGTTTGGTATGTTGGACCAAACTATCTACTTAAAGTTTGCCAGTGCGGGAGAGCAATCCTTATTATTTTCAAAATGCTGTCCGGCAAAGTTCTACATGATGGAATTAGGTCTGTAATGGATATCAGGTAATAACTGTTAATTAAAGGAATGTATGACATACATTTTTAGATCGTAGATTTTTCTTATCTTGGAATGATGTTTTGATCTTTCAGAGAAAAAAACTGTTTTGAAAAGGCAACATGAAGAAACAAGACCTATGCTTTTTGTAGAGTAGTTTGGAATATTAATGTCAGTTAGAATGCCTACTTGCTAATGAAGCTAATGAAAATTTGCACTTAAAAATAAACGAAAGACTGTTAACAGTCTGGGCATCTTTGATGCAATAATGAATAGTGATTCAAGGCGCTCTCTCTGCCTGGATCCCTCTATCTATATTATCTGAGACAGGTTAATTAACACAACAAGCGCCGTTTTTAGCAGAGTTCGTTAAGCATACGTGAGTGCTCCACAGCAGTGACATCACTCTGATTAGTTCCCTTAGTTGGTGGCTTTTACTCAGATAGTCACCCCTCTTTCTGGGAGCTTTATGTTGTCAGTCTAACCCTCTTACACTTGATTAGACCAAAGTGGACGGTTAGAGTAGCGGATAGGAATAGGAAAAAGAGAGAGAGAGAAAAATACCTGCGTTACTGAGCTGGAATTCAGAGAATGCCTGTCCTCTCGGAGCAGCCTTCCTGTCCCAATTTTATTTCTGAAATAACACAAAGATTCGACGGGTGCAGATGTTTTGGGGGCAGGTTGTGTTTCATGGCGTTGTAGAGTGTTCCCGTTTGGCAGGCATCCAGGGTCACCGTGAATAAGGTGTCCCCTGTTGGACAGGACATTCCTGACGTGCGACGTGGGCACGTTTGAAGTCAGGCCCTTCAGAATTAGATAGGCTGGAAGAATGCATTCAAGAAAAGGAGTCTGGCTCAAAAACGCTGGCCATTGCAAGATGACATTTGCAATATGCGTGTGTACACATATCCATGCATGTTAACATCTATGCATCTTAACAGATACATGCATGCCATACCAAAATTGCTGAACACAAGGATTTATATAATACTTCTCTAATTATATATTTTTCTGCACATATTTCAAAATAATAAAAAAAAACCCACAATATACACGGCAAAAACACAATGAATTTTAAAATTGTCCCTAAACACAGTTGCCATTTGCTTCAAACGTTAGATGTTCAGTTAACAACTTGGGCCAGGGAAACCTCCAACACGTCCACCCGGCTCTTCTGCAGCAATTCACAGAGCTGTGGGCTGTTCTAGGGCTTCTCTGGTTTTACTTCTTCCCTGCGTGTTCCCCAAACTCATACTGATGTTTTGGGTTGCTATGTTGCTGAAAAATGAAGGACTCCCCAAAGACCCCTTAATCCTGATGGAATGGCATGCCTTTAAAGCGGACTATGACAGCCATCCTGATCGAGATCGCCATTGATTTAATAATGATGACCAACTCTGATCACAATCTAAAAAACATGACACTGCCTCCTCTGTCCTTGACAGTGGGAAACATATATGTAGAAGGAATGCACTAACCCTCCCTGAACGTTTCCAAAACATGGAGTCTGGGCCCAAATATTTCATACCAATGTGAGTAATGCATCAGTCCACAAGACAGACTTTCACTCTTGTTAAGTGAAAAATGTATGAATGAGTCCGTATATATACGCACGTATGGATTTTGTTAAGTTGTGAATCTTACTTTTACACCCATCAAGTTTCCTTAAAACTAATGTCTGGACCATTGTGCATCGCAGTCAAGCATTAAAACCCCAGAAGTGTAATCACTCTTATTGACACAAGTGGTTGGGTGTTGGTGAACTTTGACAGTCCTCAGCCAGGAGCTGGCGGTGGCCACGTCATTGCTACTGAAGAAACCAGCGTTGTGATTCTTTGTCTCCAAGATCACAGCAAATTTGTTAGTCTTTTATCTGTGATTTCGGCTCGTGAGGATTATATATATATTTTTAGAAATAGACTGAATTGACGGGCCGATTATGTGGTTCTGGAAATGCTGTTAACTCATTAGAAGGATTACATAAAAGGGCCGTGCAATGACAGCGTTACCGCGTTGTTTAAAAGTGCGGCTGCGTCGTGTGGTATTGCGTCTTTTCTCCAGGTGGCATGCTGTTAACGGAATGAAACCGTACGAAAAGCTGCCAGCTTGGGTCCCCTTGCTGTTTTACCTTTGAGAAGGACAAGGGTGCTTAATCCAACTCTGTAAATGAGACAAACTGTGAATGATATTATCTAATGTACTGTATCTCCTTAGCAAATGAAAACTGAAAATAAGAATTTCTGCAGTGTGAAATCTTGGTTGATCTGCAGGCTTTTGTCCACGAATCATTTTGTAATTTCATTTTATAGTTTCCCATTTTTAATTCTTAGTGTCCTCTCTCCTTGCTCTTCACCACCATGTGGCCATAATCAGCCACTAACTGCAGTCTTCAGTGGAAGATGTACATCGTGACTCGACGGTCCATGTGTGTTTAATGTTATGAAGGAACAACACAAAAAAAAAAACAGCACTGAAAGTTAGGGTTTTCTCCCGGGCTATTTTTGAGTCGCTGTTAGCCTCGAAGCTGACACCACGACAGCGTAGAGCTTTCATCAGATAAGCGCAATATCCGCAAATGTGATTTTATGTATTGGCAAAAATACAATATTTTAATATTATACACTCTACACATCAGAATACAACTTCTAAGTAGCGACAATAGTATCAAAAACAGTTCATGATGTTTACCTGAGATATCTAGGAAAAAGTAGAAGAAATTTAAGAAATCCATTTAAGAAATTGAAAAGAATGTCCTTACAACACAGATGATGATAAGCCTGTGTACTACAGCAGATGTAATAAAATACAACAGATTGTCAGAAATAAGTGGGATTAAACACAACAGCTTGTTTAAGTTTAAAGTTGGGCCTTCTCATAAGGAGTGGCAAGAATTCTGCCATCCTGAGAGAAAAGGGAAGCTCGTTGCACCACAGAGGGATCAAAATGGACAGGTGTCTGAGTCCCGCCCTGCAGACAAGAAACTGGTGTTCCAGTGCCCAAGATCCCAGTGACCGTGTTGTGTAGTAGGATCAGTGATAACTCACATGCCAATATGCGAGGCTTTGGAAGTAACACACACTCAAACGCTTAGCCTATGGGTGGGTGTCTAGGGGAGTCTAACAGTGTGCAAGGCTGCTCTGGAGGAGCTGGTCGAGGTCTTCGACAGACGTCCAATCATAGGGGGGTTGTACTGGTCCCATTGCGTCGTAGACCACAAGACCGTTGCTCTGAACAACTGAAAGACGCAGTAGGGGCCAGTTATACGTGCCTGTGTGTGCGTGTGTCAGATGTTTTAGAAGCGTGTCGAAAATGCGTGCTCTGTAAGAGAAAAGAAACGGAGACTGGTGTGAAGGAAAATGGCTGTGACCCCTTTACAGCCTGCCCTTTGGAGTGTCATCTCGCCCACGTTCATATGGTGCCTTACGTCACGCGCGCTTTACAGGCTATTTTTACATCCTTTATGTCTTTTGAGGAACTGTGTGGGAATGGTAGTTAATGATGACTCACCATGGCATTCTGCAGCAGCTCACACAAAAGCTGGCTTCTGAGAAAGATTAAGAAACACGCGTGCCTCGACTGAAGTCTGTCCGATGAAGCCAACTGTGAATGATACTAAGAATTTATTCCACATGTAAAATTAAGTCAGTTACATGTTTTTTCCCTCACCTTGAACATTATTCCATGAAATATTTGGCCAAGCTGAAAATATTCTTTTTTTTTTTTTTTTTTTTTTTTTTTTACACTCTAGGTACTGTAAAGGCAAAGGGCTGAGAAAACCAGAGAGGAAATAATTAAGTGAGTACCATTCAGATTATAAATTAGCATTTGTTCTTTTCAGCTCCCAATCAGTGACTGGATATTAAAATAATTATGCAATTTGTAGTTAACAATGAGCTAACTTTAATGTTTTTTCTTAGCAGGCACTTTTTGTGTCATGTTATTACGATCTGTGTCTATCTTATTTTTTAAAACAGTCAAATAATCAGATCGGTGAATATTTCTATTTATTTGCTTCCAGACAAAGCAAGATTCATCGTATCATCGACTCGGTTGAGAGGAAATTGGAGGGAATTAAACTGCGTGTGACATATTATATGGAGAACATTTAGACTATAATAAATGATCTGATGCTTGAGACGGAACGTTTTGGAAATACAGAAGACTTGGAAAAGCTCACAGGAAAAGGTAACATGGAAGGACCTGGTATCTAAGAACCACAACAGTGGAGCAAGTATCTGACATGTCGATAAAGTTTTAAAAAACTCAACCTTTGAAGACACGGATTGAATAAAAACAGGAAATATGGAGCCGCTGGAATCTGCTGCTGGTCAAAAGGGCACCAAGGTATCACGAGAGAAAAATCCACTGCAGAGGAAGTGGGTCTCAGATCCTACCTCTGGCACCAAGAGAAGTACTTTTGCTGACTTGGAAGGAAAAAGGCATTCACACCAAGAAGGTCCACCAAGTAGTGGTGGGGATGGTGCCTGCGGTGGTGTCACCGGTTTGGCACAAAAGTTTGGCTCCCAGAAGATGCTGTCCTCAACAACTGGCCAGTCATCACAAGACAGTGCATATCCTCCACTTTTTGCTAGCTCCTATGCCTACCCATTGTCGCACCAGTATCCACAACAGCCCATCCAGGAAAGGTACCTGTCGGGGGCGAAGCCACAGCCTGGCATGGAAGCTCATGCCTGGCCCTTCGCCAACCGCCTGACTTCGCTCACCTCAGATGACCTTTTCACCACACACTCGCGTGGACACGGTGGGGTCTTCCCACGCAGGAAATCTCCTAGCTTACCCGCTTCTTTTAGCCAGTATTCCCAAACAGGGATCGAGCCACCGGAGGAATCGCATAAGAAGGACCTGAAGCCCAAGAAGCCTGGGAAGTATATATGTCATTATTGTGGAAGGGCTTGCGCTAAACCTAGCGTGCTAAAGAAACACATCCGCTCGCACACTGGCGAACGCCCCTACCCGTGTGTCCCCTGTGGTTTTTCCTTTAAAACCAAAAGCAACCTGTACAAACACAGAAAATCTCATGCCCATGCCATTAAAGCGGGGCTGGTGCCCTTTTCAGAACTGGCAGCTACACGCACAGATATGGATCAAGCATCCTCAGTAGGAGAGGCAGAGGTGCACTCAGATGGCGAGCAAAGTACGGACACAGACGAGGAGACCGGCGAAGGCTCGATGTATTTGGATAAGACTAGCCCCCTCCCCCAAATAGAAAAGGGCAACGAGCCGGCTTACGCGGACCCGGCTGAGGAGCAGGCTGTGGGCTCCATGAAAGTGCCTATCTTGATCGTTCCAAAACAGGGCACTCCATCCGCAGCCATGGAGTGTCCCCAGTTCACAGACATCGAGGCACCACCCATCGGCGCTCAGGGTAGAAACAGAGTGGACGAATCTCATACCAACAAACAGAAGTTTGTCCTAAGACTTACTGAGAAAAAGGATTCTGAGCAATCCCTGAACCTACTGAGCCCGCACAGCAAAGGTAGCACGGACTCCGGATACTTCTCACGCTCCGAAAGTGCTGAGCAACAGATCAGCCCACCCAACACCAACGTAAAATCCTATGAGGAAATCATGTTTGGGAGGACTTGGTATTACAGGCCCAACTCCAGACCTCGGCAGTCATTAACAGTTGGAATGGCAGCTGTACCTGGCCAAGACTCCAATACGATTGACTTAAATGAAAAGACTAGCGGCATACTTGAATTAGGCATGAGCAAGATTTCTGAAGATCATTTGTGTCATCTCTTCTCTAAGGATGAGAACACCATGAAGCTAAATCCTAATGTGTTTTTCAGGGGTGAAAGTACAGCTCCACAGATTGTAACTGGTTGTGACCCAAAACAGTACACCACAAGTAGCACAGGCCACCTGGAAGCTCCATCTGATTCGGGGCCACTCATTAGGAGCAACTCAATGCCAACATCCTCACCAACAAACCTCAATGTACCTCAAGCTCTACGAGTGAGCCACTCCTTTGATGAGATGATTACCTCTGATGATGTCTTCTACCCCGGATCAGCAGGTCTGAGAAGACTCAGGAGGCAAGCTGCTTTTGAGCATTCAGCACATGAAGGGCATGTGGATTCTGAAAGCTATGGAACTGTCCCCAAAACCAGCGCTCCACATTATGGAGCATTAAAACAAGGGAATCGTGGGCCTATGCTCTTAGAGAAAGGTTCTGGGGTAGAATATTCAGGTCCTGATATGCGTATGACATATGGGTCATATGGTACTAAAGTAGGAATGACAGAACCAACACACACAAGGAAGCGCAGGAAGGAGAAGAGTGTTGGGGAGGAAGAAGACTGCTCTGCACAGTATGGTAGTGATCATAGCGGCTCTGTCGAAACACTTGTGTCACTTGGGGACTATGACTCGAGACAAGCTAACCAGGAGATCTCAAGGGCCACCCCAACACTGAAAGGACAGATGTATAGTTCGCACAGCCAATCTGACAGTTTTGATACTGCTGCTAGCGTGTCTTCAGAAGATGTGGTGCTTATCCCAGATGCGGAGCGAAAGGCCGGGGGCAACGTAATCTCCGTCATCCAACACACAAATTCATTGAGCAGACCTAGTTCCTTTGAGAAGTCCGAATCAATCGAGCACCCTTGTTTCCAACAGGATAAACCTTCAGGCCAGTATTCTGAGCAGTCAGATACAGAAAATGTAGAAGAAATGCAAAGTCCAGAATCAATGCTCAGATGTGAAAGCATGGAGCAACAACAGAGTGACAGTGAATTAGCAGCACTGCCGCCAAGCCAGCAATATCACATGCCCCACAAACTGGTACGTCAACCTAACATCCAAGTGCCTGAAATCAGAGTGACAGAGGAGCCAGACAAATCGGAAAAAGAGCCAGAGGTACCAATTAAGGAACCAGAGAAACATGTGGAAGAATTCCAGTGGCCACAGAGAAGTGAAACGCTGTCCCAGCTTCCTGCAGAAAAGTTGCCTCCGAAAAAGAAACGCCTGCGTCTGGCTGAACTGGAGCACTCCTCTGGGGAATCGAGCTTTGAATCAACCTGCACCAGCCTATCCAGGAGCCCCAGCCAGGAGAGTAATCTGTCTCACAGCTCAAGCTTCTCAATGTCATTTGACAGAGAGGAAAGCATTAAGTCAGTCTCCCCAACTAAGCAAGATGACTTTGGCAAGCAGTCTGAGTTCTTAACCGTGCCAGGAAGTGGACACTCTCTTTCCATACCGAGTCATCACCAGCAGAGGGAGATGCGGCGCTCTTCCTCAGAACAGGCACCTTGTGCTTTGCCAACAGAGATCCCTGAGATCCGTAGCAAGTCATTCGACTATGGCAGCCTTTCCACTTCATCCAGACAAGGGGAAGTTTACACAAGTGCTTCTGCTATGAAGGAGCGAAAACGAGGCTACCTGGTGCGGCAGGCGTCCCTGAGTGTCTACCCTGAAACTGTGGTGCAAGAGCAAGGCCATGACATGAGCGTTAAGCATGAACACTCAGAGAATGTTCAAAGTAGCCCTCATATTTCTGCATGGCACAGTTCGAATTCACCTTTGCTTGGTAGTGCCACTGCATCGGTTGGTGAAGTAGTGCGATCAAAGAGAGGTATGCAGACAATAATAGGTCCATATCATAGTCATTTGCAACAGGGCACCAGTGAGGACAACCAGCAAGAGGGCTATTTGCTCAGCCAGAAAACATCTCAACAGCTCTCAGAAAATGAACGTCCTACCCAGGAGCTCCTGAGCCATGAAGTCATGCTGTATTCCTCGCATCACAGTAGCATAGCACAGCCTCCCTTCCTGCCATTTCAACCCGAATTTTTCTGGAATGCCGAGGCATCACAGCGTTACAAACAGCACCTTGCTTTCCAGACGCATCAGCTGCAGAAGCTACATATCAGGCAGCCCAGTCTGCAGTCATCTCACCAAAAACCACATCAACCTCTTCAACTGCAGCTCATTCAGGAGCAAACTGATGCAAAATCTGATGGTACGAGTAGCCAGAACTATCAGTACCCCATAAGAGCAGACCCTCATCATCTTAGCCATTCGGCATCAAAAACGTTCTCCACAAGTACGGTGCTTTTGCAACAAGTTCAGCCAGTTTTTGCCACTCAGCCCGCTGGACTACAGCCCTCACTTCCGGGTATGTTAGTTCCTGTCAGGATTCAGACTCACGTGCCATCCTATGGTAGTGTTATGTACACAAGCGTTTCACAGATCTTGGCTACGCATGGCCAAAGTACAGGTTCCACAAGGGTAATTTGTGCAGACAGCATGTGTCAAACCTCACTCACAATTACCGGCCCAAAACAAGGAGGTGGACTGAATTTATCTAACATTTTGGGTCATCCTGGAGACATTTTACGTTATCCACTTTGGAAAGTCCCCGAGCCCCTGCCCGGGAGACTGAATACGGGGATCCCTCTATCTTTGACCTCTGGGACTATCTCGACCACAGATGCTTCCTCAAATATGGGTGGAAGTAAGCGCATGCTGTCCCCAGCAAGTAGTCTGGAGCTCTTCATTGAGACCAAGCAACAGAAACGTGTGAAAGATGAAACTATGTATGGTCAGATTGTGAAGGAGCTCAGTGCCGTTGAACTAAGCAATTCAAGTGTAGCAAAGGACAGCGGCAAGTCACCAAAACCTGACTTCTCAAAGAACGATGGCTCGCTTGACTATCAAGAGGAGATGCTGTCACCCCCATTGGAGTTCTCCTCCTCTAAGTTACCTTTGCATCCATCTGTGCCTCATCTACCCAAAGTCCCCCTGGCAGACAGTTTCACTCCACCTCTGCAGATAACGACAGACAATCCAGATGGTAGAGAGTCCCCAGAAGAGCTGGACGTGGATGAATCCACTCCAGAAACAGGTTCTAGCCCACAGTCTATGCTCTCTGCTAGTGATGCTCAAGATGAGATCAAGATGGCAGCAGGAGGCAAGATTCCAGTGAACATGCTGGTGCAGCTTGCTGCCAATCATGGAGGTGGTGTGGCTGGAAGCACTCTACTGCTCACTGACCTCGCTGACGTTCAGCAGTTCTTTCAGTTCCCAAGCCTCCGAACGACCACCAGTGTCAGCTGGTGCTTCCTGAACTACACCAAGCCAAATTTTGCACAGACAACCCCTCATACCTCTGTTTATGGTTCCTGGTGTGTAAGCTCTTATAACCCCAACCCGCCAAGTCTGAGCACCAAGGCAACCTTAGCACTACTTCGCTCAAAGCAGAGGAAGAATACAGAAACCTACACCATGGCCCCTATGTATCGACCAGGGATGGGCAAGCTTGTGTCTTCACTTTCATGGAAGCAAAGATTTGATCAGGTAAAACTACGGAAGAACAACTATTGTCCATCAAAAATGTATGTTACATTGAAGATTATGCATAGTGAAAACGTGAATGAGTAGAATAAATGAGTATCTAAAATTCAGCTGTAAATATTTCAGATGAAGCCGGAGATAATGCAGTTGGACGTGAGCAAGTTTGAGAAGAAGATGAAGGGATCTGGATCCAGAGACAAAGTTAAAGAGGATGGTGAAAAGGATGTTCCATCAAAACAGCCAGAGCCGACCCGCATCAAGATCTTTGAAGGAGGGTATGTGTCAAATTGGTTAGAAGACACTCCAGTCGCTGAAATACATGTTTAACGTTGATGCTTAGCAAGCTGCTGGGATTTCCGTTGACATTTTGGTTGATGTCAGTTTAAGAATGGTCCAGAAAGGGGTGTAGGATTCAGTTCTTGCTGGAAATAGAGCAATGCTTGAACATTTAGCCTTTGGGAGCTTCTGTTACAACATGCACATTCCTCTCAGCATAATCCTCGCTCTTCCACAGAAACATAATTTACACAAACATAGTCCATGACCTAGTTTGTTGCTGACACCTTGAATATGTGATGAAGATCAGTTTAACTCTTGGAAGCTGTTTTCCATGCTGAAATTATGGTATCTGTTGAAGGATACTTGTTCTGTTTTTAAGCTTCTAAGAGGTGAACTTTATAATACTCTTTGGCAACCATATCAGACTTTCACCCAAATAAAATAATTATAGCCTTATAATAGGTGCAATTCTGTGCATGGGAAAATAAATTAATATGGCCACAAATGGATACATCTGCTAAATCGCAGACTTGAACTTGGCTGGCAAATAATTTTTTTCAAGCCATTAAAAGTCCAACACCCATATTCACCTACAGGAATGTAGTCCATTTAATTCATTTCACTTTCTCTCTGCCTTGATTCGTCCAGCTGTCCATGGTATACCCTTAACAAGTTTGGGCTTGTCTCCTTCACAGGTACAAATCCAACGAGGACTATGTTTACGTGCGGGGCCGCGGCAGGGGGAAGTACATCTGCGAGGAGTGTGGGATTCGCTGCAAGAAACCCAGCATGCTGAAGAAGCACATCCGCACGCACACCGATGTCCGGCCGTACGTCTGCAAGTTCTGCAATTTCGCTTTTAAAACTAAAGGTAGGTCCAATGATCGTCAAGAAAGGGCGAAGACGATATTGGGGGGATTTTAAGGTGAGAGGAAAATCCGCTTAGATAGCATTAAAAAACGTTGCAACGATTTTGTACCTGAATCAGTTGACGCAAATTACTTGTCTTGCAGGTTAAGTAGTAGGGAACTAATGACCAAGAAGGTGTAAATTCAGGTGTCTAAAGATTCAATAGCATCTGTTGTACTTTTAATTGAAGTACTTAAATTTCTACCAATTAATTCAACTATAAGCTATGTTCAGTACCTTTAGATTACAAGTAATTTAACCAAATAAATGCCAACTTCTGCTGTGTTTTGAGCTCAATCTTTGAGACCATTTTCAAACTGCTTGATAGGAAATTTGACAAAGCACATGAAGTCAAAGGCCCACATGAAGAAGTGTTTGGAACTCGGGGTGTCAGTGTCATCTGTGGACGACGGAGAGGCCGATGAAACTGGTATGGATCAACCAGTACACTATAAGCCGGACTGGAATAAATGCTGGTCAGAGGCAGTCACTGCCCTGGTTCTCCAGGGACAATTAGCGTTGTGAAAAACAGGAGTGAATCGGCACGCAGTTTTATATAAAATAACCAAATTCCGGTTTTCCAAATCTTATTTTGGAAAAGGCATAAAATTAAATCTAAGGTGCATTTTTCATCCAAATGAGAAAAACGGGATTGTAAAAATCAGAACTGAAGACTGCTATTATGTTTAATGCTTCCATTTCCTCAGGAAGATGGCACTAAATGCCCTTTGTTTTGTAATATGACACAGATTTGTGCAACACTTAAGAAGGTTTTTTCTTATTTTAAAATGAAACGTTGCTTCATTTTAGACAACGTGGATGACAGCCACAGGGAATCCAGGAAGGCCAGCATCTCCGATCTCACAGCAGAGCACCAGTTCTCCGATGCGGACGACTCGGATGGGGCGGAGGAAGATGGCGATGAGATTGACGACGAGGACGACGAGGATGACGAATATGAGGGTGACTCTACACCAAAGACCCGCTCCAGAAGCACAAGCCCCCAGCCCAACGGGACTCCCTCTCTGTCCGTCACTGCAGTCGCAGCCTCTCAGGGCTCCAGCTCCGCCTCCGACTTTCTGGGCCCCTCCTCCAAGCCACCCCTATTCAGCTATTTTGCCAGCCTGCCCAGCATTCAGATTACGCAGCTCATGGTGCCCGGCGAGAAAACTGGTGAGGCCCAGATGGCAAAGTACCAAAAGCTCCTGTTGGGTGAGGACTACAAGAACCGGCTGGACGTGCCCAGCTCCATGGAAGAGGACCCGGCTCTGTCACCTGAGCACAGCTCTTCGTCCTTCGACCTGTCACCATCGCGTGTGCCCTCCCCGGGGTGCGACTCCTCCCCACTCAGGGAATCCTCGCCCACTTCCCGCCGGTACCTGTCCCCTCGGAGGGACGTCTCGCCACGGGGCCGCCTGTCGCTGCGGCGGGATGCCTCACCTCTGAGGCACATCTCCCCCAAGAGGGACATCCTGTTCCGGAGGGACCTGTCACCCCGTAGGGATCTGTCCCCCAGGGGGCACCTCTCGCCCATTTCTTTGGCCCGACCGTTGTCCCCGGGGAAGGAGATCTCGAGCAGACGGGAGCTGTCCCCCCGGAGTCGGCACCGGGGCATGATCAGGCCATTGTCCCCCCGGAGAGGTCCGCACCATCACAACGCCCCCTGGGCCCTAGGGCAGTACTTGCAGTCTGAAATGGGACAGAGAAACAGAGGCCTGCCAGACATGGAAATGGTAAGTTGTTCTGACAGACGTTTTTCCAGGCAGGCTCCAGTTCACCTCCCTGGAAAATCCACAAGGTCACCCTTCATATATTACCACATATTTTAGTCAATTGCTGACCTGAATAAAACAAATAGCTGTAACGATATAAATATTATTTTTGGGGAAGTCTGCACTTGCACCTTCTGATCCAAGCCAAATTCATCAATCCATTGCAGACCATTACCTCAACATAGTAAAGTGGGAAAGTATAACATAACCTTCACCTTCTTAGCACAAACATATATTACTGCTTGAAAAAACCCCATCTGCTTTACGTAACGCTGCTGAAAACGACATTTCTGTTTGTATTCTGGCTAATTAGGATTCCTTGGAGAGTGAAAAAAGCTACATTCATATACTCCTGTAGAAAGGGAATATTAAACATTTTGAAACCCTTTGGCCAGACTCTCTGGAAAAGGAGGATATACAGATAAAGGAACAATGCCCATTATGTAGCTTTGGCGCTCAGTGTTACGTTTAATAAGGGCTGTTTTGTACTTTAAAAGGCATGTTAAAACTTGTCTCAGAAGGACAGTCATCTCAGTGATATCAGTTTTATGAAGAAGTCTCCGGGCCTCGATAGCGATTTGCAGTCGGCCTGTGGGAGCACTGATTCCCCTGAATCCCCTATCTTGCTACCTTCAGGGTCAAAGGACGAACACCTTTGCAGCCTCCTCGCACCTCCACAGCGAAGTCCAGGGGGGACAGGAAACCCCCAGTGTGCCCCAGGGCCTCTTCAGCCACCTCCCCCTGCACTCGCAGCAGCAGGTACGGACGCCCTTCTCCATGATCCCCATTGGCGGGATCCAGATGGTGCACTCGCTGCCGGCCTCCGTCACGGGCCTGTCCCATGCGGCACGGCTGCCTCTACAGAAGAGCACGTCCGAGGAGTCCAGCAACGGCGAAGCGTCCTCACACCTCCCGCCGGAAGATGGCGGCAAAGGGGTGGGGGACACGTCCCGCCTGGCTGAGAAACCGCCTTCCCGCTCACCAGGCCTAACATCCCGGCGGGAACTCGGGCCAGAAGTGGTAGATAAGGATGCTAAACAGGAGGAGAGTATACAGACTTGCACTAAGGCCATCGCTTCCCTCTGCATCGCTTCGGAGGAGCCTCCCGAGAAGCCCTCAAAGCCCGCTGACCCCCTGCACCCCCCACATCAGAGAGCGCACTACTGCGGCTCAGATGCCAGGCCACCGCTGGCCGGGGCCTCTGCCTCCCCGCCAGACTCAGTTGCCGAGCAGGGTGGGGCCACCGCTGTGCCCGGGCAGTCGTCTCCGGGCAACCAAAGTGCCGACGGGAGACCGCTGGGTCAGCACGCCCAGAGGGAGGCGCCGACGAGCACAGACAGGGGTACGGATTCGGCGGGGGAGGCCATGGATAACAGGTGAACGAGGGCACGAGGGAGGACAGGTGAATAGCAAAGGCATTCACAGACATGCAGAAGCGCAGACAAACACATGTCTTTAAACAAGCAAATTTTAAAAATTATTCTGTAGTTCAAATATATGTATAGCATGCCTTTTATAACTTGGTTTGCTATTTTAAGAGTTTTCTTCTTATTTAAAGTGTCAGAAAGCGTGTGCCCGTGTGTGTAGACACACACACGGGCACACATAAATGTATACATACATACATGTACATATATAATGATACGTTGTTAACTTATCTGTGAGCCTGACCAAAATTGCTTATGGACTTATTTTTGTCCAGTCTGGTACTTTTAAATGTACAGATGTGTGTGCCTTTTCTTTACTTTTCGCTTATATTCTTATAAGCATATTAAGCAGGAAGACATGTAAATATACCAAATTTGTGTATCTGCTTTGTAATAAATGTAATTCCCCTCTTTTTTGGAAACCCGAGTCTGAATGATGTGAAGTATCAATATATGTAAGGTTGCACTAAAACATATTTTTATATGAGTGAAACGAGATTGCTTTTGTGTACAGCAGCAATTCTATTCTATTTATTGTACCATGTTTCATAAATTGTACATTTTTCTTAATGTTGTGGATGCCTTTTCTATGTCAAGCATGAGATTTGCTACTGCCTCATTAGAACAAAAAATGTATACTGTAATACTGCTTTATATATTAGTTATATATAGTAGTACTTGTACCAGTGTGTGTGTGTAGATGTGTGTTCCTCTACACACACACACACACACAGTATATATCTGCACTTATGCGTTATATTGGAAATCTACATATGACCGTTTGTTATATAATGCTTGTAACATTTTATCTCCTGTTTGCTAGATTGGCTACAACTAATTGCTAGTTGTGATTTTTACGAGAAGATAGCCCTGTTAAGCATTAAGTGAATCAACAAATGCACTTGTGCGTTTTTATTATTGTTTTCGTTTCCTTTCTTTCGAGACTAATTGAAGTAGTGGTAAAATATTAAAGATATTTGGATCTTCTGTGAATCATGTTGCTTGAAGTACCTGATTTGTTGAGTAGTACGGGAAACATTCCAGTCGATGTAAATACAGCATCCGAGTCCCATCAGATGAAATGCAAAAAAACAGACATATTTGTACATGGGAAGACTTCACAGGCATGGACATCAAGTCAACTGTTTTTTTTTTCTTTTTTTAACAATGGCAATTAAATACACAGCAGTCAATGCACCTTATGTTTCATAAATTCTAAGGGTACCGTCGTGTGATATATACATTTTGGGAATAGTGTAATTTGAAATCCAGATGGTTTTTGAAAGTGGTTTGTTTCAACACAACTCTAAATGAACTGGAGTATTCAACCAGTGCTCTTGTGTGTGTGTTTGTTTTTGTATGTGTGTATAATCAGTGTCATTTACGCTTTGGACATTCTGTCACTAGTCCCTGGTATTCACTTAAGTGTTTTAACATGTCTTTAAAATATAAGGTATCAAAGCACAAGTAACTGTACAGAAACAAAGAAAAACATAAACAAACAAGAAGGGTAACTGTGATGTTCAGTGGATAATGAAATATGTAAAATCCAGTTTCAATTACAGTACAGATGAAAAAACACGGATTGTTGTTTTCAAATAAATACAATTACAATAATTTGCATGGTATTGTATGATTTGATTATGGTACAATATGAGTACCTACGTTGACATGGGAAATGCCCCTGGAAAGCATATTTCAATATTTTACCCTAGTCAGGGGTGAAGAGGGTGTCATAAGTCATTAGCGCGAAATGGAAATTACCCACATGCTCATTAATGGTCAGCCATGCGTGTCTCACATGGATAACATGTGAAGCATCACTCAGGTCACTCAACACTCTGCCAAATTCAATATCTTGGTGTAATTTATGATAAAAACGTCATATACACAGGCAAGCACAGATGAACGCCATGGTGATTTTTCACTTTTGGATCACCTACTCCTGAGTTCAAGGAAAGATGTACCATCTAAAATGCACATATGGTATATATTATTTTTATGAATCCCTTGTCATTCGATTCCACTTGTCATGCGGCGCAGGAGCCAAAGATTTTACATGCTGGATTATGACAGAAGGATTTCAAATTAAATCCATTTAAGAAGTCAGTTATTTATTATGGCCGGTGTATCACGTGATGGACGAGCTGAAGCCTATCTTAGCCCATTAGTTTGTTCACTGTAGTCACTACCTTTCACATCCAGTGCAGGGTCACAAAGAGCCTGGAGCCTAACTCAGGGAGCAGAGGACATGAGGTGGGGGGCACCCTGGACGGGGTGCCTGTCTCACACACAAAGGGACAATTAAATGACATGTCCTGGGACAACGTGGGGGTGTATCCAGAGGAAAAACCCCAGGAGTATACAGCTGAAGTGCTACCCACCGAGCCGACATGCTGTCAGGTTATTTAAAACATAACGTGGAAAATAATTATTACCTCAGCACAAGTGCTTGAGAAAAATGCAGCCAAAATTATTTTAAATTCAACAAATGAGCCAGTCTTGCCGGTACACGATTTGGATCATTTTCAGTTTACAGCACAATAACAGCGATCTGTAGTCAAAGCATTACCGCTAATTTACTGACACTACAGAATGAATGCTGTACACGGGTCACATGCGTCTATTAACACAACGACACTCTATAATACTCTTGAACATAGTGTTATGAACCATACAGTACATAAGCAGAAATGAGGGTTGGGAACTCATCACTTAGGTGTAAGCCGAGGATACCTAATCACAGACCCCTGCCATCCCCTTTACTGGTGATATTAGAGCCGCGCACCTGGAACGCCAAGGGGCACAGCGTCTCTGGCACATAGACGTGAGGTCCCTTCCATAGGAGGAAACAGCCAGATCACCTGTGTGTATTCACACCCTCCCAGACATACTAGACGAGTGTTGCTAGGGAACGGCCTGTTGTGCTGCTAATCACATGAGGGTGACTCTAGCCGTGGAATAGAACAAGTTCATACTAAAAAAATAAATGTTTTGCAAAGTTAACCCCGTTATTCTATCCATTGGCTCCTTCACACCTTCAGATGACAGGCAGTCGATCAAGGCCCCGCGGCGGATTTTTCTGTCAGCCATACCCCGCTGTTGTAACCGTCCTTGTCTTGCCTTCTCATGTCACGTCTTCTCCGATTCACTCCTCAGAATCGGGCCGGCATGACGTTGCATTTTGCCTTTAAAATGATGCACGTGACGTGTGCGTTTTACAGTCCGCGGCTGTGCGGTACAATCTCCTGTCCCGATTGCATTAGTGACCTCTTCAGCACTAAAGACATTTGCCGGCTCTAAGTGATGCTTCTGAATGTAAGCAGACTGACTGACATCTCTGAAGTGGAAAAAATGTCAAACGAACTATGTTTTACCTAAAGTTAAATTGCGTTATTTTAAAAAGACAGCAAGCGTTCCTCTGGAAGGTTTTTGATGACTCTCTGATATTTACAGCTACAGGCCTTACAGAGTCATGGTTCAAGTTTCGAGGCTGACCTTCCTCTAACCAGTCCCTTCCTGCATATATAATGGTTAATACCTTTGATTAATGCTAATGGTTAATGCTTCATTATATAATTGTGGCTTTCTTCAGTGCGGGAAAGATATGCTGTTGAAAACAAACATTGAGAAATTGAGAAATTAACCCCTCCTTACCGCACCCAATGGCCCCATCAAAAATGTTCAGAAATTTTACAACGTCCAATATGCAAAAAAATGAAATATTTTAAGCTGTGATGGTGGGTAAGGGGGTAAGCATGAGAACATGGTCCCAGAACATGGTTTCAGAACACTGTTCGCACAGTATCTCACCCACATTTTTATCGGGAGGTTTACGTCTGATAGACTGCCCTTTGGTTTAATGTGTGAAAGTCATTCATTTACCAATACATTACTGTGAGTTTTAGTTAAAGAACTGGGATTTTGATTAAGATGACTGGTGTCTCCTTGACAAGTCTGCTGAGTCCAGATGCGCTGCGTCCTTGCCCTGAGCACTCTGAAGCTCTTGCCCTGGTGATATGGGTTGCTCACCCGCGGCTGGGTTTATTGACTGGGAAACCCTGATGTCATTTACAGGATGTGCTCGTCTTCGATCCAAACGTCAACCTGCTGCCAGTGGGGCTTCTCCAGAACAAGGTCCGTGCGTCTTCACATGATTTTAAATGTTCATTGAAATCAACAAACCCAAATCAGATTTAACTGTCATAGAATTTGAATGGGATTTACAGGCGGCATATCAACTAGCTAACAATCTGCTCCAAATAAAAGGATCTAATGGAATACAGTCTTTGCTGCCACGCACTATATCGTTGATTCAATGAGTACAGACTCAATTACCAATGGAAACTTGAACAGCCCAGCCGTCCTACTCTAATATTACAGATAACAGCACAATTACCTTTACAGCAGTGGTTAGAGTCCTAATCCTGCAGTCATTATTACATTATACATCCATTATTAATCCATGCTATTATCCAGCCAGTCTGTAGTTTGCACTCTTAAGGAATATAGAACGTACATGAAATATAGATGACCTGAGATTTTTTAAGGGGATGAGGAGCGACTGCCTACAAAGGCGCGCAACTCAAAAAGCGAAGCGAGGTTGTAGCGCCATCTGTTGGCAAAGGACCTAATTGCAGGTGCGCTGCTCAGGTAGTTTTGGGTAGAACTTTGTAATGGTAATTCAGACATAACGCGTAATAATCCATCCATCCTTCATCTCATCGATTGGGACAGAGACCATCCCATGCAGCATACGGAAGAAGGCTGCGGTACAGCCTGGATCGGATGCCAATCTATCGTAGGGCAAACACACACATACGCACGCACGCACACACACACGTTTGTATTTCTCACCTTGTGGGGAGACCTTGTTTCTATTAATTTTTATGAGCCTAACCCTAATCCTAACTATGACAACACTAACCCTTACCCAGCACTAAACTTAACCATACGTGAGCAAAATACAAGGTTCTTTTGGTTTTTCGATTGCATTCACAGATTTCTATAAAATTGAGTTTCCCCATGTGGAAATTTCATGCCCACAAGATAAAAAGTAAAAAGGTTTTTGTTACCTCTTGGGGATATTTTGTCCCCACATGGGAAAGCTCAATTTAATATAAACACCGTGTGTACACACACACACAATCTAACTGCACAGTCCTAAGAAAACCAGAACACAGGAGACCAGGCAAATGCAAAATACATATATATAGTGGGCAGGACTTAAACCCTCAACCCTGGAGGTGGGAGGGAAGAGGAAAGTTCGACTCACTGAGCCACCTTCCCGCGGTACACCGTGCATTAACGTGAGACATACGAATGCATATTTATACGCTTTTATTTTTCATTTTCCATATCTATTTTTGTCAGTTGCAGTTACCCGTTTGAAAAGCTTGTGTCCGATTTGAACTAAGTTCTCGTCTGTTCTAAATTGGTTGAGGAAGTTGACGATGAAGTGCACACATTCGCTATAAATACGAGAAGGGTGATAGGTCGTATAATTATGGCGAGTCGTTCAAAAAGGGCACATCATTAAAAGCGTCGCTTGCACGACCCAAACGAGATCACAATTGGGTTTTTCGAAAACGAGCGGCGCTGTTTATAGATTGACTCTTTAACTGTAATGGGCGTGTTGCTTTTCCGTAAGGTAGGGAGGTGATTTTATTGCCCGAATTTGGCCATACGCCTGGTAGCTAGAGCTAACTGGCTCTGCGAACAAATTTATAGACTGTAGCCACACATGGTTTGCATGGGAACTATGAGTCATAAATGAAAGCAGATGTTGAGAGATAGCGACTGTCAAAAAGCAATGCTAATGTAATTATTTATTAATTTTCCGTGGGCACATACAACGCCATGACGTGTCACGCTCCTGCCCAGCAAACAGAGAACGTTCCCACAATTTTCAATAACGTTCTCATTGGGTTCTTTAAAGGTTCAGTGGCAACGTTATATAACTAACATTCCTGTAACGTTACTAAAACGTGGATCGGGAAACGTAACCAAGAAGGAGCGTCGTAGGAACGCTTTTTAAAAATAACGTCCAGAAAACTGGACATAAACGTTCTAACAATATAAAAACAGCGTTTTTAAAACGCTCTGCAACCCCAAAATTGTTAGCTGGGTGGGAATGTAAATTGACTCCTGATGAAATGTACACATGACCTATGTTGCTTTCCATTTCTTTTTCGGAATATTGTGGGATCCTGTTTTTTTTTTTTTTTTTTTTTTTTTTTAATGCGAGCTAAACCTGCACATGTCTAAATATAGAGCCCTGCTAATCAGCCGGTGTCGGGGCCCTGGGTACGCAGACCCGGGATATCCGCCCACAGGCGCTGACGGAGCCCTCCTATGCACACAGGTCGAAAGGAAAGGCTACCTACATGTGATAAAAATAACGCGGACTTGGATAACCGGATTGGAAAACCGATTCATGGAAATGAACTTGAAAATACTGCTGCTGCTTTTAAAACAGCGGTTGTCTTAAAAATGGATAATGTGTCATGTTTGTGTTTCGTCGCTCTCACTTAAGATCACCCCCTGCTTAATATCATTTCTTGTCTTATCACACACAACATACGTTGGATAGTTAGAAAATGAAGGAAAGGGGAGCTGGTACGTCATAATTCAAGGCTAAGGAATATGCGACACTCGGTAACAGGCTAATTGCCCTGAAATTAGAAAATGGGCACACTGAGATAATACTAGGTTTCAAATCACTCTCCCACACTCTTTTTGAGCAAGACTATGTTGTTTCCCAGAAGGTGCCCTGCTTCGACAGACAAAAAAAAAAAAAAAAATGTCTTGAGTCAGAAAGGCTTCTCCTTGCCTTGACCATATTAACAGTCCGCAGATATTTTCTAAATGCTCACTTTCTTGTCAGGCTGGTAATTCTAAATTCGGCGAGGTGCTCCTAACAGGAATTCACCTTTGGGTGAAATGGTGGAGAGTGACAGTACATACTGGTTGTGTTTTGGTTTGTTCTCAAAGTGGTACTATTTTGAAATGACCATGGCTGTTCCATTTTGGTGACAATGTGAATATTAAAGGACTGAGAAAAGAAGGACGGTTTGCATATTAAAATCTCCTGGTTCAAAAAATGACATTTCAATAACTGTTTTTGCTTTTGGCACAGAAAGTCACTCTTGCTGACATTGTACAAAGGAGTTTTGCCAAAAGCTGCTTAGTGGAGCATTTAGGGACATTTTGTGAACTTCAGAGGAGCCTTGATGTCTGTCTCCATAGGTTTGTTATCCTTTATCCTCCTCTCTGCCGATCACCGAAACTGTGTCAGTAGGGTCATGAGAAGGTTGGCGGCTGGCCTTGTCCTGGAAAGATGGAGCCAGAGAACTACTAGGATGGGAGGATGGGAGCGGCAAGGGATTTGGGGATGTGGAGCAGAGCTAACCAAAGTGACCATAAAGATATACGCTTAGTTTATAGTCTGAACGTACCTGAACCGTGGGGTAGGCAGTTGGTGGGGGGGTGGTCAGAGGATGATGGGAAGGGGGAGCAAAAATGAAACAGTTAGGAGGAAAGAGCCAGGAAAGATAAAGCGAGCATATGGTGAAAAAATCTGTTCCTTCTTACATCACTGGACTCCCAGGCCAAATCTGGCAGCAGTAAGGATGGAGAGTGAGGAAGCATCCGCAGGAGAGGTGAACATTTCTCTTCTTGCTGACGTATTTTGACCAGGGGGGCATCCTGAGCTTGGCCACAATGTGTCTGATTTTTTTTTTGGTCAATTATTTTTAGCGCACGTTATTGTCGTAGGACCAGTGTAGTCCGGCTTCCAGAAAGTCACACTGTGGAGCCACATGATTTTAAACAAATCCACAGAACATAGTGTTTGTGCATATGTTAATTATGCGGTAGCTTCTGACAAATGGTTTTTCTTGAGAATCTGCATATCTTGTATTTTCAAGTCGTACATTATATGAAAATGATTAAACTGTTAACACAGGCAGACATTAAATGAAAAAAAAAACCAACTATCTTCTGCCAATTCATAACTACAATCCTTTGTATTGTGTTCAGCATTCCATCTTACAAGGGCTTTGGTGTTTCTGATTTTATTCTGCATACCTGATGGTTTTCAGGCTATGGAGCATTTGGATAAACAACTGTTTAAATGGTTTTAGAGGATGGGTAGTTGTTTGTCATAGTAGAAGATAGAAACCACAGCAAAAATGAACCCGAACGCACATTATTGAGTACAGATGTGTCCAGGTGGCCATCAGATCAATGAGGTAGGTTCCAGTGTGGCCCATAAAGAACTCGGAATGGCACACCGTTCTCCCACAAGGGTGTCCTCTCACACTGGTTCGTCAGGGGTGGAAGCGGCTGTCACGAGTGCGCCCTCTAGCTGCTGAAGTAATCAAGAGAATGGAGGTTAGGAAATGTTTCAGTGCTCACTATACCAGCTGGTCACAGTATGTACTGTGGAGCGTTGCCACCCTGAAGGACACCCCTTTTAGTGGGGAAGTAATGGTGTGTTCAACAGCCAGACTGCTGCTCAGGTAGGTAACATGCTGTAATGTAATACAGCATCGGCTCACTTGTAAAACAGTCATTAAGCAATAGCTCACAAATCTGTAGACATATCATTGAGCAGGATTCATTTCACATGTACTACTTCGGATTAAGTTCTATTTAGCTGCTGTTAAATGGTGTCTGAATGCCATTTTATATCTGTGTAGAAAAAAAGGAAATCTTGTGGCATTTGTTTAAAAATAGTTTTAATGGCTTTCCCAAATTAGCTTCACAGAGGTAGCCTAAGTAATTTCAAGTACCATTCCTGCACCCATCCTCTAAATATAGGTCCGAAAGCTGTATCTTGCAATTACAAAATCGTTCTTTTATGGTGTCGCAATTACACAAGTTTTTAAAGAAAAACATTTGCTACATGAGCAATTCACTGTTTATCTATTGCCAGTGCTGTCAGCTTGACCTATTCATAAATGCTGGGAGTGGTAATGACTGAAACATCCGGAACAGGGTGACACCTGACAACCACAAAGTAAGTCTGCGGAATCAGTTTTAAAAAAGCCACAATACAGTACATTCAAGGCCACTTTACTTGTATTTTTATTACACAATACATTTTACGTTATATTCAGTTCATTTCTTGATTTCTTTCTATTTAGTCTTGAAACACTGCATGCTGACTTTACACTGAGTGTCAGACCCCAACCTGATCAGCCACGCCCAACATACCATCGTTCCCCATCCCCAGAGTACTAGCAGGTGTTATCAATTAGTCAATCGTTTGGTTTCCTTTAAGTTCTCTACAACTCCCACACCTCGGTGTGAGATGTTGTATGTATTATTGGCCGCTTATCGAGTGGTCATAACAGATTCTGGCTAGCTGTATATGGCCCTGGATTGCTGATTGTGTTTTGCCCCAGCTTTGCCTTTTGTCTTGGATTTGTTTGCTGACCGATTTGTATGGGGGGGTGATTCCTGCCATTATTAAGATGCACATTCGGAAGGAAGACGTGCACGTGGAGCATGCGCATTAACGTCCC
>JAACJT020000033.1:4956055-4977846 GCA_009936485.2 Gymnarchus niloticus | reverse complement strand
CAGTAGCTCTATTTTGAAGACCCACTGGATCTCTGAATGTCTCACCGAGTCACAGACAGCTGGCTCAGCAACCCTGCGGACAAACCGCACGTCGACCGTGTGTGCTCCCCAGCTTGATATTTCGGCCATTTGTCATCCACTTTCGGCCGCTCCCGTCAGGGGTCGCCACAGCGGACCGACGGTCTCCGTCTCTTCCTGTCCTCCGCATCCCGCCCTGTCACACCAACCACCTGCATGTCCTCTCTCACCACATCCATAAACCTCCTCTTTGACCTTCCTCTTTTCCTCATGCCTGGCAGCTCCATCCTCAGTATCCTTCTCCCAGTATACCCAGCATCTCTCCTCTGTACGTGACAAACCAACGCAATCTCGCCTCTCTGGCTTTGTCTCCAACCCGTCCAACCTGAGCTGACCCTCTAATATACTCATTCCTAATCCTGTCCATCCTCGTCACACCCAATGCAAATCTTAACATCTTCCGCGTGCACGTCTTCCTTCCGAATGTGCATCTTAATAATGGCGGGAATCACCCCCCCATAGATCTGATCACCCGGTTCTGACTAATGTTCCCGTCCCTTGACCATGCTTTTTGATTTCCCTTTTTGTCCGACGACTTCCCGAGCTGCCGAAAAAAGAAATAAACGGACCCAGCTGCATTTGGATCCAAGAGTGTTAATTACACCGAGCAGTAACAATCTACCTTGCCAGCTTGTTACGATAACTACGGAAATGCAACGATTTACCGTCGATTAGTTAAATATTGAGATCATCTGGAGAACTACTTAGAATGATACGGCAAACCTGCCAGTTCAGTGCACGGCGGAAAACTCCGATGCGGTACGTGGGGGCATTTATCGGGTCATATTTTAAATGACCCGTGGGCACACGGTATTGTGAACCTCGGGAAAAACAGAGGTCTGCCGCAGAGATAAAATACTTGGATATTAACGTGAGGGATGTATTGACAAATAATTACCGCAAGATGGAGACATTTTTCTGATCGATGAAAGAGTCAGCAGGGAATATACTGTAAAATGCTACTTAAAAGCAACACTCGGTCCAAGAAAAAGACAAAGTATTGTTAATCATTCTGAATAAAGTGATTGTACTTCGTGCGATGCAAATTCACGTAGGTGTCCAATATTGTGATTATGAAAGATTTACTTTAAGCTCTGGTGTGCAGTTAAGTAAAAACTCAAGCACAAGTTATTGTTTGTACAACACGGTAGAAGACACATTCCTGCTGGTGTTTACGATATCAGATACATTCCTGCTGGTGTTCAGGAATGCTGTTGGTAAAATTCTTTCGTGGGAACTAAGCTGATACAATTATAAAATCTGACGTGTTGATCTGCTCACGGATGGCTTGGCATCCCCATCCATGGCATACCCCAGCCATGTCTCCAAGCAGCTTGGGGTAGGCTCCCGGCCACACACCCTCCCCATACCAGGATTAGTAGTTAGAAGATGGATGGATGCACAGGACAAAGTGTTTCAGTAACCATTTAAGAAAACGCCAAAAATCATCGATAGAACGAGCTACTCCCTCCCTCCCTCTGTCTAGTGTGTGGTCCAGAAGCATAATGTCAGTTAAATAACAGAATGTAACATTTTGAAAATGTCTTGTTTTTAAGCCCAATATTGAAAGGATAAAGCAGAACAGGATGGTATACCAGTTCATCACATTTCACTACATTCCAGCGCAGTCCATCACAGTGAGTCCGTCCATCCACCCGCCCGCCTGCCCGCAGTGTGTATTAACATGTTCAGACCCTGGGAATTAAACAGCATACATATAGCTAATGATGAGGAGCTCAGTTTTTTGCCAAAATGAATTATAGGACAATGTTGGCTAAGCTGCTCTCTTGTGGGTGGCCAGACAGGAATACTGCATAGGTAAGCTTCATTAAGGCTCACACAGACAAGGACGATTTTGTTCCTTTGCTTCAGACTCCCAGAGGACATCTGCAGTCTGCATACTGAACACACCAGTCCCTTTCGATAAGAAGCCTTGCCTGGCTCAACATGCACAACAGTGGTACATAATGATGTGTGAACAGATCAGGTCATCGCTGAAGCTTCTTACAAACACTGATGACTGTCGCTTTAATGACTGATGCATGGTGAGGGCCATCATGAAGGTCATGCTCAGCTGAAGAGGAAGACCCCGTTAGCGTAAACAGCCATGATTTCCGTCCGTTTCACTACAAATCACAGTCCTTGCCATCCGTAGAATTACTATGGAAACATCGATACTATCTCATGTTATTTTCACTCAGGCTTAATGTGGGTGACATCACTCTATGGGATATTTGACAGATCTTGTACGGTCATGTGGTTGTGATCCACCAGTTCCCTTTTCCCAGATGTTATTCTGTAATGTTAAAGCATTATTATTATGTGATAATATAACTTATGCAAGGAACATTATCAACTATAGACCTGCTTATAGACTAAGCTTGCTTTTTTAAGGAAAATCAAAGGAAACGTACGTAAATCTCAGTATTTCAATCGATTGTTTTTCATAAAGAAACTGTAATTTCCATTTAGATTAGAAAAAAGACTAAGATACTTAAAAAAGTTATGATATGGAAAGGCGGCAAAATGCTAATGTAATGGCAAAAACAGTCACCTGCTGTCTTTATGATAAGAAGCAATTTTGTTTTATTTGTTGCTTTTTATACCTGATCCATCAACTGGCAGCAGGGTTTAAAGTATTTTTGGAGTTGCAGGAAACACTTTGGTGCGACAAATTGTCCTTGCAACAGGGAACCTGCAACAAAACCACTAAATATTTATTGGGTGAAAGGACCAGCTGTGGAATAAAATTAGCACATGGCTGACAAAAATAATGACGCCC
Source organism: Gymnarchus niloticus (assembly GCA_009936485.2). Classification (NCBI taxonomy): domain Eukaryota; kingdom Metazoa; phylum Chordata; class Actinopteri; order Osteoglossiformes; family Gymnarchidae; genus Gymnarchus; species Gymnarchus niloticus. Next base: position 4,974,986 of record JAACJT020000033.1, on the reverse strand, counting down.
GTTTTTACACCAGCAATGAAATAATTTGCAAAATCTACAGAATTTGACATAAATAACACATGAATATCTGTGTACATATAATCCCATCATTGCACATTAGATTTTTTTTTTTCCTGTACATTAATGCATTACAGTATTCAGGCTACACTTGCAAAATATTCACCACTGAAGGAGGCATGGACCCAAGGGGTTCACAGAATGCCCAGTAAAGTCTAGTTCATACTTCACCATTCCGTGCTCCATCACAGACCACAGACAGTCGAGCACGTGGACCTTTGTACTCATACTGCATTTGTCTATGTACTTGTAGGTTTGTGGTCGATGACAATGATATCCCACCAGGGGGCACCTGTTCTCCTAGAAATTTACTGTCATTGTACCAATACATACAGTCTCTGTATTCTAGAATCTACCACCCTTTGGGAAATAACAGGTTATAAAGGATAACTCACATGATATCATGTTCAACTTCTGAGCTTCTGAATGCACTGCCTACCAAAGTGGCTCACAATGATTGTAGTTCCTCACAATGAACAAAGCCTCACATTTACCCAAATAAATTCAATTCAATTCAACTTTACTTACATAGTGCCTTTAACAAGAAAATGTGTCACAAATTGCTTTACATAGTTCCTGGGCCCAGGGTTCCCAGAGAGTAAGTCAAAGGTGACAGTGGCAAGTAAAAACTCTCTCAGTATTAAGAAACCTTGGGAGGAACCAGACTCAAGGGGGAAGCCCATCCTCCTCTGGCCAGCACCAGGCAGGGCAAGTTCATTAATAGAAATATGAACAACAATGTTGCAGATCAGTCAGGATGAAAACATGGTACAGTGTGGACAGATGAAGCGGAGGGAAGGCACAGTAGACCAGCAGACAATATGGGGATGTCTTGAATCTAAACCTCTGAAGGGAGCACTCCAATGGGGGTGGGGGGGAAAAGAGAATGTGCATGAGCAGAGCAGAAATTTAAGGTGGCAGAATAAATGCAATAAAACGACAAGAGCCCCGGCATAACTATATATGGCAGCATAACTATGAGGGAGAGGCCAGTGGGGACACAGGCATGAAGAATAGCGACTAGCCCACACTTCTCATAGGTAAACGTGCCAGTAATGACAGGAGAAGAATAACTAAACATATTACACTCCAAACACAAGACAGAAGCCATGGTATCCTACTTACGTTTGTATGAGAAAATGTAAGTAGGATACTAGAGAACTCCGGACTCGTGGTATACGTTTGAAATTAAAACTCGGTACATGAAGTATGATAAGGTATTTTTTCAGCTCGCTGGAGAACTCTCATTACAGAAGCACAGTAACATCAAAATGTCACCAATCCGGGGAATTAGCAAATTGGAGCACAGACTTTCCTCAGACTGCCTCTAGACCTCCATCAGAACTCTTGTAGACTGCCTGCACACATTCTGCAAACAGCCTACAGACCTCTTGAACATCATCGGCAGACCGTCTGCATACTGCCTGTTGACCCCCTTCAGTCGTCCTGCAGATCTCTTGCAAACCACCTGCAGACTTCCGGCAGACCTCTTGTAGACCTGCAGACTGCCTGCAGACATACTGTAGACTCACTATAGACCTCTTGTATACCGCCTTCCGCAGACTGCCTGCAGACTTCCTGAACACTTCCTGCACACTACCTGCAGATCTTCTGCAATCTGCCTGCAGACCTTCCTCAGACTGGCTGCAGACTATCCTGTAGAGTGCCTGCAGACCTCCTGTATACTGCCTGCAGACATCCTGCAGACTTCCTTCAGACCATTTGCAGACAGCCTGCAAATCTACAGCAGACCTTCTGCTGACTGCTTGAAGACTTTCATCAGATTGTCTGCAGACCTCCTGCAGACCGCCTGCAAACCATCTGCTGACCACCTACTGACTGCCTGCACACTTCCTGCAGACATCCTGTAGACATTCCACAGACTACTTGCAGAGAGCTTGCTGGCCTTCCATAGATGACCTACAGACCACCGGCAGACTGCTTGCATACCTCGTGCAGACTTTCTGCCCACTTCCTGTAGACCACCAGCTGGCTACCTGCAGAACTCCTGCAAAACTCCTCCAGACTGCCTGTAAACCATCTGTAGACTGCCTACAGGTCTCTCGTAGTCCTTCTTGAGGCTACCTACAGACCTTCAGCAGACCGCCTGCTGACCACCTGCAGACCTTCTGCAGACTCCCTGCTGACCATCTGCAGACCTTCTGTAGCCTGCCTGCAGTCTGCCCCAGTTCTCATGCAGACTCCCAACAGACCACCCTCAGACTGCCTGCAGACCTCCTGCAGACATTCCACAGATTAAAACGAGACCTTCTCCAGATTAGGTGCGTACTTCCTACATACTGCCTGCAGCCTTCCTGCGGACGTCCTGAGAACCCTGTAGACAATCCACAGACTGTCTGCAGATCTCCTGCAGTCCTTCTCCAGACTACTCGTACATGCATACCTCCTACATACTGCCTGCTGACCTCCTGCAAGCCTCCTACAGTCCTACTGCAAATTTCTTGCATACTGCCCTGCAGTTCTCCTGCAGACTGCCTGCAGACCACTTGCATACTGACTGCTGACCTCCTATAGACCTCCCATTGTTGGCATGTCGGGGCTTCTGTCATTAAAGCCTAGAATATCAATTAATCTTGAAGGCTCTTTGCTTACAACTTTTGTGGCAGAAGCACAGGTGTACACTGAGTGATCAAAATATGAGGCTTTACTCAAAATGAGGTTGCGATCTCAGTATTGTATGACATACTGGGAGGATCAGGTACTACGGTGTATAGTATAGTTGGTAGAGGGAAATAGACAAGAGGAGCCTACTGAGGACCAGGAATCCCAACAGCGCTGTTCCCTCAAGTGTCTCTGCAGGAACACGAGCAATGTGAGGTCACATCAGCACATAGCGAGCTTAAAGAAGGTAAGCTTACACACAGTGAGCCGATTCATGGTGACCACGCACACGGCGACCTCCCTCATGGTGACCTCGCACACTGTAGCTCGCTCACGGTGAGCTCTCTCATGGTGACCTCGCACATGCTGAGCTCATTCATGGTGAGCTTGCACACAGTGAGTACATGTTGGACTCTCACAAGGTGAACTCAGGTAATACAAGTATGGGAAAGAGCCTCACATTCACCCTGTATTAATTTCTGGCACATGGTGAGATCAGTTGCAGTTTCAACCTACAACAGAGTGAACGAGAACAATGTCTCATGGCTTCATCTGCAAATTGCTGGTGTGTATTTAAACTTACAATTGGTTACAACTTTCAGAGGAAGCTTCTGAGTGCCATGTTTCATCCACTGAATGTCCTTCAGTCTAAAAACAGTACAAGAGGATTTTTTGTTTCCAAGGGAAAAAAAAAATAGATGTGCTCTTTTGATCCCCAAGTGAATAAGCGTTGCTGTGCGAGGGAGGGGGGCCGCTGGGGTGGACGTCGTTTGATATGAGTGAATTTAATTGAATCTGAGTGGATCCGAGCAGGCAGATACTTGCAAATATGGACATACCAGGGTGGAGCTTGGAAAGTGGATATCTGCCGATCTGGGCAGATGTGTGTGAGGATTTAGCATGTTTTGGGTGGATGTAGTTTGAGTGTTCATAGCTGTTTAATCCCTCATAGCCGTTTTCTCTGCAGCCAGATCTCACAACTTTAAACCAGCTATAAGAACATTGTATCCAGCATTGTGTCCTTTGAAAGGCGTGATGAAAACAATGTAAACACGCCAGAAGGTGTGTATGCATGCATAGATGGTGCAGCACAGATGACAGTATCTTCAAGCTGAAGGAAGTTGGATCAGGTCTGCCACTTGGAAACCCACCTTCCTCCAGGTCTACCATCGCTGCTTCAGTTTTTCTTACTCCTTCAGGCAATTTGTCTTCTCCATCCAGGCTGGGCAACAACGTATGACATGTGGGAGGGCTTAAGAAAGGAGAAATAGCTTGTTGAAATCCAATTTGGGGCTTCTTAACTGCAGTCTGGTTCTTAAAAACAAACCATTGTGAAACACGAGAACGTCTTTCTGAAGCAATGAGTTGCATTCAGGCTAGTTAGCTCTTTAATTTTAGGACAATGAGTTCTTTAAATTTTAAGTAAGTTATAATTCCTCCTTCAGGGCTAAATGCCTTTCAAGCACCACCGTGAACTCCTTACAGGTAACTCTCTCAGTTTTTATCCAAAAAGCAATAATGCGGCTTGGTTATATCAGGATTAACGTTGGCATTTTAATGTGTGTAAGACTGCGTGCCTCATTTGGGTTTCTCCTCAGTTCTTGCTGCTTGTTATTCAGTGAGACAGTGGGTTTAATGTCAGTTTTCCAATGGATACTGAGCCAGATGCTCCTTTCCATTCCAGTTAAATGGGAAATACCTCATTGGGAAAAAACGTCCATTCATTCATGTCTACATATCCAGTCTGGGGCCACAGATGAGGGTGGAGAACATGGGATTCTTTTAGAACATGGGGAAACTGAGACTGTACTGCAAAACCTTACTACAGAATGCCATTAAGTCACATTTCATGAAAAAGCTTTGAAGAGACGCATTGTGGTGGATTTACACCTGGTTCCATGATTTTCAGCACCTGCAAATAAAAGGTTAAATACATTACCTCTGATCAAATGTGCTTTTATGGATGCAATTTTCTGCATAAGACTGTTTCAGCCCAAAAACCATTTGAGTTTAAGACAGTCTGATTGTGATATCTTGATAGGTATTCACTGAAAATCAGGGAGTTTTTTATCAAAGATTACCAAAGTAAGTGGCAAAATTTATCAGGAGCTAGCAGCTACCTGATAATTAAAATCCCTCACCCAGACTTTGGGGAAAAGCTGCATCCTAAATGCTTTAGATGTTTTTTTTTGTCTCCTTCATTTACTCCATTCACCTGACCTCAAATTTCTAATTGCCGTAGCCTGGGGCCATGTGACCAAAGATGTTGTTTTGTGTTTTTGCAAGCCTTTAATTATCTCCTCTAAATGCAAGCCTAAACCTAATCTCAACTAATGAGAAGTCAAAAACTCAGCAACATTACAGTAAATGTGACCTGGCAAGGGGGTGGGGGGTTATGCCTGTAGTAGAATGTAGAATACACTAAAAACAGACCTATACTTTGATTACATAGAGTTTGCAGCCTAACAAAGGAATGCATTTGAGAAATAGCAAAAAAAAGTATAATCCTTATTTGGCCTCTGATTCTAGCAGATTCCATAAAGGAGTCTGTTTTGTTCCTATTCAATTCCAAAATGTAACGAATGATACTTCCTGAGAGTAAATAAAAGAAGAATGCATGATTCAATTAGTTAAGAAAGTTTTCCTCGGCCAATAGGAAAGCATGTGATGTACAAAAAATAGAATGGGATTCCACGTTCCGTTTTTAGTCTACTTTAAAATTAGCAGTGCTTCACAAATTCAAGAACCCTTTTACCAGTTTAGAACAAAAAGCCTGGTTTACAGATGCTATGAAATGTTTCAATTTACTTTTTATTGATTTAATTAAAGTATCGGTTTACCGCAGTGGATTTCCCTTGGTTTGGGTTAAATACTGAAGCGAGGCTGTTTCCCAGTATGAAAAAGGGTTTCTTGCCAAAGTTATCTTTTTTTGCTGTCTCTTGTGCCCCAAATGAAGCGGGAGATGTCCGACACACTTGCACACCCTGGGACTTATGGATGACATCATAGGACACCAGCAGGCTATGGGACATCTCTCTTCTGGGTCAAACCTGAGTCGTTTTAGGAACTAAGGTGGTGGTGAGGTGCTCCCTAAAAGAGATCTGTACTCAGTTTCTGCCCCATTTTATGAGCTTCACATCTGGACTTTTTTTTTTTGTTTTTACCATGGTCTCAGCAGAAGGGGATTCTGGGAAGGACTCTGTGAGTGACAGTCTTGTGAGGAGGGCGTGTTGTGGGGGTTGAGGTATCTGGGATACCCTGCTATGTTCTTGCAGTCCCACCACTGCCTGTGAAGAACTCCCTTTGATCTGCATGCACCAGTCCTCACTCTCTCTGGCTCCTGGATACAGCTGCAGGGTGCCTGAGAGGATACCACCTCAGCACTAACCATACCGTGTGTCGGGGGGCTTCCAGGGAAACATGGATCTCAGCGGCATCTATTTCCTGACAACCACATTAATGCTAATCTTGCAACAGGAAGGTAAACCATTTTTGTGTGTTTTTACAGTGCTGTGATTTTGGAATGTTGTTGTGCTACAGTTGTTTTAAATTTGCCAGGCAAAGAGAATTGATCCCTGAAACTGAAAATCCGTTAAAAACTTCAATTTCATGTGTGTTCTAAAAAAATTCTAAGGTAAATTTTCTAAACTGAAACTTTTTCCAAAAAGCTTTAGTATTGTTTTTGTACAGCACTCATTTAACAGTTAATGAGATTTTTTATTGTACATGTTTGTCTATGCAGACAACAGTAAAACTTCAAAATTCAGCGGTGCTAACAGCTAAATCCATCATGTTGTCTAATACACATTCGCGATGTCTACGTGTCCTGCATAACATAAAAATATCTAAAGATTATTCAGTAAAATACGTCACATTTGAAACCTTGCCTTGGTACACATTGACCGTAAATTCAGCCATCACAAAATCTAAATATCATGTTGTAGAATGTATGAAATGCAATATAATCTCACATGAGTTTTGCTTACCTGTGTATTTCAGCGTTTTGCTGAGATCTCTCTAACAATTGCTTATCATAATGAATGAAACAGTAATATGCTGTAATGGATTAGGAGTAGCATTTGATTCGAGCCCTGTTGTGTATCTATTGTGAATGAAATCCCTGCTTAGTGAAGGAGGTGAGAGAAATGGATCAGCAAGGACCACCTCAATAAAGACCACCGGTGTAAATGTTGCATTAAAGGGTTAATGAAATGGCAAAATTGTGCAAAGTGGCTCTCAAGATGGCCTGTATAGTTTCCCAATAAGATATCTAGTTGTGTGACATAGAATGTAATCCCGCTGTTTCGATTGCAATTGGATACCTTTGGTTATGTATATCCAATTAACAACCGCATTTCCTTGCGTAATAAGACTTGCAAATGGCACGGGTAAGCTGACGCTAGTCTCAGGCTGTTGTGACAAACGCCAGATTTTAACGTGTGGAGCTTATCCTGGCCTCGTTAGAGTGTGTCATTACAGTACCCCGGCATCTGATGTTTGAGAGGTAGAGGAAGAAAAACGGATGCTCTGGAGTGGACTTGTGTAGATTTTTGAAGTGGGTGTAGTCTCACATGCAGGGTTCACGGAATCGGCATCTCCACCCACCCTGGAGTACAGCTTGTTCTGGTTATCAGCTAACCTCAGCCCTTAGCATATTTATTGAACAACCTGTTTGGATCATAAATTGTCTCCGCAGCTGTTTCTAGTGTGAATCAGCGTGCTTGTTAGAGTGTTTTTTGATACATGCAGAACCATGCCCCAGAAGCCTGGTGTGATTTGTCAACCTCAGCACACATGGGGAAATTTGCTAGCTCGAGATGTCTTGAGTCTTTCTTCCAGAGGTCATTTCTGCTTATTGTGATCTTTCAGTTGCACTAATATTTAATTCGTGTTTGGGCAAAGCAGTTAAATTCAGTCAAATACCACGAGAATTTTAAAGGATTTGAAAGGGAAAAAAGTCAAACAAAAAAATGTAGTATTGAATTTTAATAGCAATGATGCAACACTGAAACCCCGTTTAAAATATTAAAATGTGTGTAATTATGTGGGTTAGAATTTCTATCGATCAAGGCCTCTTTAAAGGGTTCCAGGGTGTCATAAAACAGATGAGGTCCACTTGAGGACAAAAAAACAATGATTTTCTAAGTTATGGCTTGGGAAGAATGCTTTCCATTGAAGATATCTGAAGGCCTAGTCATGCGAGGTGCAGCACAGAATTGATTTGTTTTCATTCACAGCATCAAAGTCAAACCCATGGGAGGTTACACTTCTGGCTTACTGTGGACCAGATGGCTACATAAATAGCAAGCTGGTTAACTATCACGGTGCTGTTAAAACTGACTTCGCAACATCTTTGCCTATCATAATAAAACAGATTAGTATTGTGATTCCGAGTAAGCAGTGGATAATAAATGTAAATAGTTGTCCTTCAAAACAACAACCAACTTGATTTATCCTATAAATTGTGAGTCCTTAAGTTTAGCCTTTAGCCGAGTCAACAAAAATTGTTGTTTTTTAATATCCGTTTACAATTACAGCTAAAACATCTAAGCAAGCTGGCTTGAGTTTTAATTGTGATTCTTCTCTGCATTCGACAGAGCTGAGTTGAACCGAAAGAAGGTCTAGAGAAAGCAGCCGCGGACACTCATCTACGAACACACTGCTAGGAGAATGGGCTTATGGTTATGAGAGTGAGGAATATGAAATTCTTAATAACTGGGAAGAGGCTGCATGGGAAACATATGAAAAATATACATCAGGAATGACAAATCAGAAGGATTAGATTTCAGCTTCAGTCTCAAATTGAAGGACCCAGAAATGCAACCCAAATGATGCTGGCTTGCCATAAAGACCCTACTGTTCTACAATTTGCATAAACTGGTTCTGCAATCATTCCACTACAAAACAGGATGCAGTGTCTAAATAGTTTTTTTAAATAATACATTCCTAAAGATGAGAAAAAGAAATTACCTGCATTTATGAAATTGCACATTAATGCAACTGTATGGGTCACCTTGATTGGTGCAATGTTGCTAACACTTGAATTGGCAGATTCAATTCTATAGGATTTCCTGTGATCCCGATAAATTATGGACTTCTTTGTGTAACTGGTCAGTTGTGAGAAGGTTTTGTGTAATTGTTAATTGGACCAACATCTTCTGTAGCTAGATCAGCCCATATAGCCGGCCCAGTTCCTGGTGCAGAGATTGACAAGAAGACACAGGCTCCAGTCGGACATCCTCAGCGGGTAAAGCGCTGCTCTTGTGAGAACCTCAAAGACCTGGAGTGCGTGTACTTCTGCCACATCGGAATAGTGTGGGTCAACACACCAGGGTGAGTCTTAAAATGTGCGCAACGCATCCATAGTTAATGAATGAGTTATTGGTACAAATGTTTGTGATTTTTCTAACATCAGCATATTTAAGTCAAGAGGGTGAACTTCTAAAACGAAGGTTAAATTCCTGCAGCAGGGATTCTGCCCAGTGCTCTTTAGTTTATTATGTAAAATTAATTTTAGTTTTCACGACTCATGTACATAGATGTATCACTCTAGGAGTTCATTAAAAGGATTTAAGCACTTAGCGATGACTACATAACAATGCATTATTGTGAAGGACATTTGGAATTTTTGTAGAAAGTGTTACACGGGCTGAAGAAATCACAGCACGAAAATTGTTTTCAAGGACTCAATAAACTGAAAAAGCCAAGGATTAGCAGTTTGCTCCTAAAAGTTTTGACTCACCGCTCAAAAGTGCTCTTGTTTTTCTTATTCCAGTAGTTTAAAATTGCTTAGATCATAACGACCTGTTGGCAGGGCAGAGAGGAAGCATTCTTAAACGTTTTCTAAAGTAATTGTTAGTCATGCAATTTCCAGAATTCATGGTACAAAACTGGGGCTGCAAAAATAATGCTGGCTTCGAACAGGCATCCAGTTCTCAGCTATTTGAAGTAAAGGTCTGATGGCCTGTCGGTACCAATCTCTTATTTCCTGAATGTGTTTACACAACTGTCCTGCACATGATCAAATTTTATTCTGTGTAGCCTTGTGTGATTTGACCATAAATGAGCTCCCTAAGCAAACACACACGCAATACAATTCCCTGGTGCTATTGGTAGTTATTGACATGCCCGAAAGATATTTGCAGACTTTTTTCACAACTAAATTCAACATCAGAATCACTTATTATGTCCCACTAAAACCCTCAGATGAACTCTATATTTATCTGGGTTTTCGATAAATTCTTCAACACACATTAAAATGTAATTCTTTATTCAATGTGTATTTTAAAAGAGTAACGGAGATGTCAAAGAACAAATTGGTTTTGGTACAGCTGATTATTGGCTGCACACAGGCAAGTGGCATAAACCTGAGCGAACTGCTTTCTTCGATAAATGAACTGAAGGGTAAAACTACTTGTGCAGTGTACACACAAGAGAAGGTCATTATTTCCACTGACTAAATGGGACAATACATTGTCGGTGGATATAACACTTACATCTGGGAAATCCAAGGAGGGCATTACTGCATCTATTCTTAAGGGATGAGACCAGGATCTGGAAGATGGCAAGGAGATGCAGGAAAGTCACGTGTGATTGTGTTCAAAAGAGGTTCCATCGTTCCTTCTCTGTCTTTGTATAGCTCTCCTGAAACCATCTTTAAATCAGCTCTTCTCAGAATGCCAGTGAAAAGGACAGATAAACAAACTGCATCAAAATCGTGCAGAACAGTTACCTTAGCAGTTTAGGGGCTGGTCATGCGCTTGTGGCCATATACCTTTCACTCTGACTACAAAGCATCCTTCGTGAAAGTATTTAAGCATCAGTACACCCATCATCTTGTTTAATTTACTCCTTAAGCCTTATATACTAATACTTTACCATCCAACATCCATCCACATCAAAAAGTAATAATAATCAATCAGTAATCAAAACTGTGAGTGTCTAAAACTGAAAAACATCTTAAACGGTTAAGCTAGCAAGCCCCTAATTGTTTTTGCTTTGAATTATAGCCTGGGTGTCTCCTTCAATGCTATATGTTCCATACAGAATTGTGTAATGGTGGCCGTGGACAATGCCACGTGTAATAGAAATGTAATAAAGCAGCAATGAGAAGCTCTCAAAGGTTACACTGTTTTGCTATCCTTTGAGTAAAAGAGGCATTTTCATTGGAGAATATCTTTTGTCTTCCTGTCAACACATAGAAGCAAGATTTCACTGCCAGCCCTGTTCAAGTATCCCGCAGTGAACTGACCCCTGTATCTTCACCGGGGCATGACTGAGTTACTGTTTTTTTGTTTTTTTTTTCCCCACTCACTCTTCTGGCCATGTTTTCAGGCAGGTGGTGCCCTATGGGGTGGGTCTGTGCCCGGTCCGGCTGAAGAGAGACACGGCTCGCTGCGTCTGTACAGGTGGTGGTGACACCAAATGCCTGCGGTTCTGTGCAGCGGAACATCGTCAAAGAGAGTGGGTGGCCTATTTAAGAAATTTGAAAATGCCTCATTCTGCAGTTAAACATCTGACTCACATTGACTAACACTGAACTGAGGGACAGCCAACTACTGAATCGTAACCCCCTCCTGAGAGACAAGGTACCTTTGTAGTGAGATCTGAGGACCACAACGAATCAAACGGGACTTACTGCTGCAGCCCACACTTCTCAGATTATTCTCAGCATTTCCATAAGGTACACAGAAGGCTGACCTATCTCAGTGACAGCTCCCCATGTGGCCAGAAAGATCCAGTGTTAACTGCACTTGGTTGCTGGTCCCTAATCGGATTCTCAGTCTAACTGTACTTCTGTCTTAGGCAGCTCCTTAAAATCCTGTATACTTGTGTCGTATCTGCCTCATGCTGCTTTGGACAAAAGCGTATGCTGAATGAATACTGTAGAATGTAAATGAAGATAACTTAGCAGAGAACTTTTAGATCAGCTATGCTCAAAGTATCTCAAGGGGAGGCTGTAAAAGTGGTTCTGATTTTTCTCCCAGCTTCCACTGATCATACATTGTCTCATACAGCAATAGCCGTAGCCATAGGATTAGGACAGAGCGACAGTCAAATACATAGTGAGTTATGGTTGAGATTTGAAAGTTAGTACTTACTATTTAAGTTAGACTTCACAAGGGTTTCTCAAATCTCAGATCATACCCATACGTTTAGCGTAAGCTAGCTCTTACGCCATCTTTGTTCACATAGCTGGGGTCAGCATTAATTAGAAACAAATTAGCCTTTAGCGGCGACAGGAAGCCCCAGCTAATCCATATCCTGTCTGCTGGCACGGCTTTAGGTCATATATCTTCCCTCCTGATCCTCACTAGTGCAGAATTTCAGCTGTCTTCCACGACTACCAGGAGAGACGTGCTCAATTATGGCAGCAATTAGCTCCACTTGCAGGTAGAATGAAACCCCGACAGGCATGACATTCCTTTGGGACTAGGGGTACGGACCTCCAGCTTATATCATTATCTCTTCTGATACATATACTTTACCCATTATTACAGGCAAGAGAGAAAAAACGCTGCATTCTCCAAAGGATCCTACATTACCAAATCTAGAGAAAGGCCAAATGCAGTCCCCTTGAGTGACAGGAGGAGAGTATCTGCTTCTGAGACGTGAGGATGGGGAGGCCTCACTCACGGGGGCTGACTCGGCGTCTGACTCAGCAAAGAAGAAGAAGACTACACAGCGGAAGACTAGATATTTATGACAATCATAAGCTGTTCAGTGAGCCTGCCTATTTTTGTTATATACAAGTATTTTTTAAATAAATGGGGACTTTCGTAGAGTTTTTCACAGAGCAGGGTTTTTAAATATTGCTCGTTTTTGTTAACATTACAAACATTATTTCCACATACTTGGTATGGAAGTAACAAGGGACCGTATCTAAAAATCAAAGCCAATATTGAAAAAAGAAAGCCTAAAATGTCTCATTACATTTTGGAGTACCCTCCGCTTCAATTCCAACAGGAGTTAATAGCATGATGTGATTATGGACAGTTTTCTTGTTGTTGTGTCCGCCACTGAATGCACTTTAAACATTTAAATGCTGAAGAACCTGTGGCTGAATCTTAAATCACTGTTGCAAAATAAACTTTGAAGTAGCATGCATCTTTGGTTTAAGCAATAATTTAAACAAATTGTTGAAGTAAAAATAATCTTGACAACACAATTTTAAAGTGATGAGACAAATGAGGCTTAATTTTTTTCATTGTCAGCAGCATTGATTGGTAGTTCGGGATACTCCATCAAATATCACACACCATGATATTTGAAGCCTCGTTTACCACCAGCGTTGATTGGTTAGTTTAGGATACTCCCACCCACCATGGTATTTGAAGCCTCTTTTACCACCAGTGTTGATTGGTGGTTCTGGATACTCCCACCCACGACAGTTTTTGAAGCCTCATTTGTCCCATCACTACAATTGTATATGTACAGCGGTCACTAAATGATACTGTTTTCTGTACATAAAGGGGAGTTAAAAATGGTTTTGTAAAAGTCATAGAATTTTATCAGTGCTTTCATATGCATTCTAATGACTTGAAGTGTCCAGAATGAATAACATATAGCGTGCTGTAGCTGGATTTGTATGCCGTTGAAAACAAATGTCTGTAAACGTTGACTGTCTGTTGAATGCTTGTTTCCGAGGTGTATTAAATGAAAAGGACTGCTTCATTAGTCATTACTGTTTACGTTTGATTGTTGTTATTAATAATGTTCAAAGTTTTGTACAAATGCTAGCTGGCATATGAAGAGTATTACATCTGTGACTGAATTTTTAATCCTCCTTGAGGACAACTTGGTTCCTCTTCACCGTTGTCTTCGGGCCTTTTTCATCGTTGCACAGTGGAATTACCACACACTCCTGTTAAGTGTTTTAAGGCAACTGTGTTGTGAAAGGCACTATACCAATAAATTGAATTGAGGTAGATCGAATTGAACTGAATTACCACAGACATGGTTCGTCAGGATTGGTGTAAGGTCCGCCTGGAGGCCATCCTCATCATTCCTGGAGTGTCAAGAAGACAATATCTAAGATTATAGTGACATTTTACCCTTTATTATTTATATTATGGTCTACAGGGCCACCATCAATTATCATGGATGCTTGAGATTATTGGCTCAGGGCAGAGTGCATTCTTGGCCTGTGGACAGTGTACTGTTGTCCAGCCAGGCCAAAGCCACGGGGTTCTGGAGAGGAGACAGTCACATACTGAATTGTGCCTAATGTTGATAAGCCATTGTGGTAGACAGGAATATGACATGTTATTCAAGAAAATTACTTTTGTTTCTGTGCTGGATTGTTAAATTTGAATTCTACTATTTAGTATAAATACAACTGAACATATTCTGTGCAGAAGTCTGATAAAATAAACTAATTCTGCACTATAAGAAAATTAGGGTGAGGTGTACGACACGTTCAGGAAGATTCAAAATGATTGCCAAAGGAGCGGTAATCCATGAACACCATGTTGCATTTTTAGGTATCTTGTTTCAGGGTCAGGAGAACTAAGGAGAAAGCATACTTGATATTGTGGAGATCAAAGCATTTTTGCAGAAGAAAGGTATTCGCTTCACCTCCCTGCGAGTCTCTGTGGGAGGTCACAATTAAGACTGTCCCGCTTACTGTCAGTAAGGGTAGCACTCCCACTTTAACATCTCTCTTTACCAAGCATTATGTAGAAAGTGGAACCTGGGTCCACGTTGAGCCTGGGAACAAACTGGTTACAGCAACAGATTCTTTTACGGACAAGTGAGCCTCCTCCTGTTTACGGCACCTATGCTAATCGACAAGGTCAACCCTGCATAAACTCGAGTGTTTCTGTCCTTTTAATGCCTGGAATCAAACACAGAATTCGAGGCAGAATAATGCGAATTGTATGTTGACCTTATACATTTTTTTGGAATTTTAAATTGTGTGTGTTTCTAACTCGTCCTTAGCGTGTATGAGATGTGTGTGCCATTCAGTGAGCCGGTGTGCAGGTGTCCCACTTTCTTGTGCCCTATGCTGGCTGGGATAAGCTCCACCTCCCAAACCCCCCTGATCCAATATGAAGCTCTAGTATACATTTTATTATATATTCATGATGAGTCGTAATGAGTCGCAATTCAACTTTAAATACCTCAAGAGGAAAAAATGCTGTGTTTTTAGCAAAGGCTGCACCTAAGTTGAGGCTTACCTTCTGATCACCTCTAAAGAAGTCATAAGGCTAAATTGTGGACTGGCTGGAGGGTCTGGATACTGGGTAGAGAACCGCTTGATTAGGTAACCAGGTTGGTTTGGTTCTTGCATTTGTGTCATTTTCATTCTGCTGCATGCAGATTTGTGCTCCTGCCACAAAGTGTGTGCTGAAGCCACGATTTAGAAAGGCTTTGCATGTTAGAACTTCACAGTGTAGAAGGAGTATGTAATCCTGGTGCTTTCAACATAACATTCAATGAAATCTAATTCATCTTTACAATTTTCTTGAGTGTCATGTAGTTTTTGTGTGTTTTTTTTTTTAAGTAGACTTACATCAGCACTGCCACTTCTCTTCAAGGATAAGATATGCACTGAAGCTTTGCAAATGGCATCCATAAAAAAATTCATGTCTCATAAACTTTGTGAGCACAATATATATTGTTAAGGGACTGGTGCAGATTCACAGAATAAAATAGAAAATATCAAGATGAGCAACTAAGCACAGTTTTTATACTTGTTATTAATAATTAAAATAATTTACATCATCCATCCATCCATCCATCCATCTTTCTTCACCATGTATCCAGAACAGAGGGAGGGGACACCCAGGATGTAATGCCAGTCCACTGCAGCAATACCGAGAAACCTGAGGCATAAATTACATTATGTACAATTAAGAAAAACTGACACAGTCAGAAGACAAAATTAAGCAAAATTTACAAACTGTTTCTGAAGCCCAAATACAAAGTTGGGGAGATTCATAATTCCAAACAAGATCAAACTATTTTTACCATGTAATATGGTATGCACTCAACAGCTACATATGTAAGAGCCATCAAATTGATTGTGTAAAATATTCCATACTTGAAACCTGTACTCAGGAATGTTATAGTCCTGTATTAATAAAATCATGTCAGAAACCCATTAAATTCACTAAACAGACTGACAAAAATCAAAAACTTCAGTTAATACATAACCCATTGTAAGTTCTGGCCATTCTGTTTGGCTGATCTTCTTCAGCTTTGGACTATATCCTGAACCTGAAGGTTGGAGAAACCACGCTCTCAGCACCACCCTACCATTTATGCTATGCTTCATAAATCCTTCAGCAATTTGATACACCTATATAGTCCATCTCAGCCATTAAACTCTGCATCATATTTTATAGCTATTGCTGACCTAGAAGTTGTATCTTTCGCTCATTACTGCCTTAGTGGAATCCCAGCTTCGACAGAGGCCACAGTCTTTTTTAAGAAGTAAGCAAACTGTTCCCTCAGGGATATTCCGAGAAATCTTAATACGTCAATATTTTTCTGAGTTTTTTTTCAATTCAATGCAATTTTATTTATATAGCACCTTTAAGAAGAAGCACTGTCACAAGGAGCTTTAGATAGTTCCGGGCCCAGGATCCCCAGAGAGTAAGCCAATGGTGACAGTGGCAAGGAAAAACTAACTCAGAAGAAAGAAACCTGGGGAGGAATCAGACTCAAGGGGGAAGACCATCCTCCTCTGGCCGGCACTGAGCTGGACAAATTCATTAATATAAATAAGAACGACAATGTTGAACAGTCAGGAGGACAAGAGGGTATTGGAGGATGCAGTCCAGTGATCAGAGCAGGTTCATTGGCTCAGAAGACAGCAAGCCGGTCAGTGTAGACAGTTGAAGTGGAGGGGGGCGTGGTAGGCCAGCAGACGATATGGGGACCTTTTGAATCCGAACATCCGAAAGAAGCACCCCAAAGAGGGGGATGCAGGGGAAAGCGAAAGTGTATGAACAGTGCAGCAATTTAAGGTGGCAGAGTAATTGCAAATAAAATTGCAAGAGCCCTGGCATAACTGTATATAACTATGAGGGAGAGGCCATTTATGCTCCAATTTCCTTGAAGCGTTTTTAAGTTCACAGATATAGTCAGTATACCAAGGAGCACATTTCTTATCTTTAAGAATTTTCTTCCTAAGAGGAGCAACCAAGTCAAGACTGCTACCAAGTGAGGGATAAATATTTATCGATACCTTTTCAAGCTCAGATTCATTTGTGGGCTAACCAATCTGGGAGAACGCCGGGGGAAGCCTGTTAACGATAGCAGCTGCAGCTGAGGGAGTAATACGGCGACTAACGCTCACTTTGGAGACAACTAGTAGCAGCTCTCAGTAGTACTTCAAATGTTAGTAAAGAGTGATCTGAGACTGCGGGATTTAGAGGGATGATGGACACATGCTCCACAGTGATACTGTGGCTGAGAATCAAGTGTGGTTACCTGAGTAAGTAGGCCCTACTACATTATGCACAACACCAACAGATTCAAGCAGAGAGGCTGCAAGGATCTGAGTCAGTTTCCATGTAGATATTAAAATCCCCAACAATTATAGCTTTGTCAGTAGTAACAACTAAATCAGACAGGAAGTCAGAAAACTCGAAAAAAAATTGCTATACGTCCCAGGTGGTCTATAAACGACAACAAGAGTAAGCGACAATGGGGAGTTATGAGGACATGAGCTGACAGTAAGGACCAGGATTTCAAAGGTGCTAAATTTGTAACACAACTTCTCAGAAACAGTGAGACTAGATTCAAGTACGGCAGCAACACCACCACCTCGCCAATTAGGATGAGGGTTAAGTTTGTAGGTGTACCCAGGAGGGGCAGGCTAATTTAGCACTACATAGTCATCTCCTTTAAGCCAGGTTTCTATCAAGCAGAGCATGCTAAGTGTTGAGTGGGTTGTGATATCGTTTATAAGCAATGCCTTGGGGCTCAAAGACCTCACATTCCTGAGCCCCAACTTCAGCCTGACCTCACAGGTATTCTGTGACAACAGTTCTAACTTGATATAAATTTATATCAGGTTATTAAAACAGACGTTGTTGTGGAATAGTCCTCTACGATTAAAAATGCGGGAAACAGACACAGTCTCAAGATTATGAACCTCAGGTGACAACTCTAAGCACCTAGCAGACGGTCGGTTAAACTGAGTCTGCAGCCTGGAGTTGGCTCTGGTTAGTCAAGATTTTCCATTTAGACTATTAGCTAGCCTATGCTTTTTGACAAGACAGCGGCACCCGGCCACACAGGGTTAATTCCGTCTCTCTTCAAAAGTCCAGGTTTGCCCGAAAAAGTTCGCCTGTTACCTATAAAACCCACGTCATTTTTTTTTATCGGGCACCATTCCGACAGCCAACGATGCAGCGACGATAATCTGCTGTATACAACTGAGTATGGTCGTAGGTGTTGTTATATTCACGTTTCGTAAAATGGAGCCGCCAATTACCAGAACATTTTAACGGGAGACTCAGTGGGTGCTTCACTGAGGGCGGAGAACCTGTTGGAAACGTAAACGGGCGAATGGTTCCGAGGAGGGTTTGGCTTTGGTTTGCGAGTACGCTGCCGAGTCGTCACCCGTTCGCTTTGCTGCGAAGGCTCCAATGTCGGAGTCGGGGGAGACAAGCTGTCTGCTACGGACGAATCCGGAGCCGCTTATACTGAATCTATGAAGCTTTCACTTTCTCGAATCACATGTGACGTCTAGATACGTCCCTCTAACTCCTCAATCTTCTCCGTCAGTGTAGCGACTACCCTACACTTCTCACACGTAAACGTACCAGTAACGACAGAAGAATAACTAAATGTATTACACTCCACACACACGACAGGAGCCATGTATCCTATTTACATTTGTATCGGAGAACTCCGGATAATGGTCGAATATGGGTCATATATGGTCGAAGTTAAACTTGGCGGGTGAAATATGATAGGGTATTTTTCTCCAGTTCACAGGAGAAACTCTCCGTAACAGAAGCGCGGTAACTTTGAAATGTTGGCAATCCGGGGAATCGGCCTCACAGTTTTTAAAATAATTTACTCTAGGCTTATGCTAAAGGTATTTAGTCGTTAAGTTTGAGTTTTTATTTGAAATGCCCTTGATTGTATAGCTCGTTAAGTTATGACATTTTTATGGAAAGTACTGTTTTTGCGACCTGCTCCTGAACACAGCAAAGACCAAGGAAATTGTTGTGGACTTCAGGAAAAAGAAAACGGACATCCAACCACTTCACATCAGTGGGGACTGTGTGGA
>JAACJT020000033.1:4922614-4941463 GCA_009936485.2 Gymnarchus niloticus | reverse complement strand
TATCTATCTATCTATCTATCTATCTATCTAATTTAAGAAAACTATAACGTTTTGGTGCACTTGGCAGTATCATCTGTCATAAACAGGTAACATGCCAATTAATGCAACTGAAATACATTTGAAATATGTGGAGTGTGTCATGGAAAGCTATGGAACAATGTAAGACAAATATTACAGGCTATGCAACACAATATAACACAATTAACATGGGCTATGGAACACGATATGACACAAATATAGCCCATGGAGAACTATATAACATAAATATCAAATAGGCTTTAAGAGTTTTGTTGGGGAAAAAATGTATCCAATCTATATCATCTAGTGAAAGATACAACTGACTATATCTGGGAAAGATTAAACCTGTGACTTCACAATGAAACAATTACACACAAAAGTCTGCATCACGGAGATAAACAAAAATTCCCCATTGTTGAGTGACACTTACAAACCAGCTGGGTGGTTTCTTTAGTGATTCTTCAAATAGTTTGAGGAGACACACAGATGACCAGTGTTACATGGTGTCAGACTAGTGCGGTCCATTTTAATGTTCCTTACCTGTATTGCTATTATGCTTTGCAAAGGGGTTAAAGGTCAATTTCGCTTTAGATGTCCAGTTAGCTGTACTGGAGCCAAATGAACAGGAGGAAAGGGACTTCCCGAAATTATCGGAGCTGACTTTTTTGGTGTTATTGGTGGGTGTCTTGCTCCAGTCTGTAATTACACAGAAGATCAACTTAATACATTGACCACCATTGGGGTACACAGAGAAACGGTCCCTGTCTCAATATTCTGCATACAAACTGTTGTGTTATACTAAACTGGCTGTGAAGCTCTGAGTTTTGTGGAATTCAATAACTTGGTTCGTTTCTGTTGAAGGCTTCTGGAAGATAGCAATAGAGAGGGATTTGGTGGATTTCAGGGCAACCGTAAGGTGAGGTTAATAGTAAGCTAAAACAAGGTTTTCAGGCATTGGAACTATTGAGTTTCATGGCTGTAATGGATGTCAACATGGTAAGATTTCAGCATAAGAACACCTGTGAGGTAAAACCACTATAAAGGATTTGTCTTTTGCTTTGTAGAACCCTCTCTCTATTAATGATCATATAATAAATTATGCAAAATATCCTTCGACATGTTATTTCTTAAAAAACATCAATTCTTCTAAATATGTCATGATAAATATTCTTAAGTTTAAATTTAACCTAAATTTTACTATTGAATTTAATATTTGATACCACTAGAGTCAATAAAACAGATGCAGGTCAATATAATATTAAAATAGAAAACTAATATGTCGTGAAATATTTAAGACTGCTAATTATGGATGTTCTTATTTTAAGATAAGAGAGCTTATGGTAAAAATGTTCATATGATGAGATTTTTTTTATAATGGTATGAGGAAATGAGTCTTTGCCTTGAAAACTGGTGCCGTAATGAATCTGGGTGGCCTTTCTGGTTTTACCTGAGTTGACTGCCACACGGAATTGTCCACAACATAGATATCTCCTCCACTGTTTCTGAACATTCTCCTTCAGTGCACAGTGAAAGATGAAGATAAACAATCCTGCAAGGGTAAGAGAACCGGAAATTAAGCGTTAAATGAACTGTACTGCTCACATCTTACTCCTCGTTCTTCGCGTCATAGTTCTGACCAATGCAAATATTTAATTTTTGACAGCAGCAAAATGAAAATTTAATAAAGTTTGCTCCCATCGGACAAGGAAAAGGTGAATGCCAGTCAGGCTTCATTTCTCGATATAGCAGCACCCCCTAGTGATACAGATGAGATCATGCACAAACACTGACTAGATCAGATTAAAACGATCCGGTGAATCGACTAGAGTTTATATGCTAAAGGACATAGTCACTACGTCTTCACGGTGAAACTGAAGGAGCCCCTTCAAAAATAATGAGAAGTTCGAGAGAAGGCATGGAGCAAATGAGGTGGGGGGTCTCACCTTGCAAGGAGTTGAAGATGGAGAAGAGGTACATAAAGGCCAGGGTGACCGGGCCCCAGGCAAAGAAGGCGAAGCCCCAGGTCATGCCGAGCAGGAAGGTAAGGCTCACCGCGCTGCGTAAGTTGCGAAGCATCTCTTCTCGCAGCGTGCGGTTACTGCGCTTGCCGTTGCGGCCGCAGATCTGAATCATGACCACGATGAACATTGCCACGTTCATGAGGAAGATGGCGGAGAAGTAGCCCACGCATGTCACATAAAAGACCACCTGAGTCTTCACCCAGCAGCTGTAAGACACGGATGAAGACAGTGATGTCGCCCGCAGTGACGGCACTGAAGATGTCGCCAACTAGCAAATATCCCGTATTCGCCTGGGACTTACAATTGAGGTGAGTCTTGTCCATCTTCCCTCTTGCCAAAGTACATCTTTCCATAAGAGTATCTATCCACAGAAACCACCATAGCCACTATGGCAGCTGGCAAGCCTTGAAAAAAATGAATACGTAGTGAGCACTTGAGACATGTTGTCTGATGTCACCGGTTTATCACATAGGCTCACGAAATAAACTGTAGGGTCATAAACGAAAGTAATTTCTTCAAGAACAACGGAAGCTTACAGGG
The DNA here is from genome assembly GCA_009936485.2 of Gymnarchus niloticus. Taxonomy (NCBI): domain Eukaryota; kingdom Metazoa; phylum Chordata; class Actinopteri; order Osteoglossiformes; family Gymnarchidae; genus Gymnarchus; species Gymnarchus niloticus. The sequence continues at coordinate 4,938,884 of JAACJT020000033.1, read as the reverse complement.
CAGCAATGAGGCTGCGGTATAAGACACCACTTACCCCATCCAACAATGCAGAACTTCAGGATGTACCTGCGTATGTACGTATTAAAGACTTTGACCAGGGCTATGTACATGTGCACAGACTCCAGGCCCATCCAGGTAAACGTGGTGAGGAGGAAGAAGTGCAGGAAGGCGGCCACTGAGATGCACAGGCCCTCTGCTTCGAAAGAGGCCAGCCAGCCATCCAGGAGGAACACCATGTTGAGGAAGAGGAGCGAGGTACTGAGGTTCATCAGGATCTTGGATGGGTAGTCTCGACGCAGTTTTCTGCAAAGCGCCATTGAAATGAGCTCGCAACTGAAGGAATATTTGTAGCCAAGCGACTAATTCGCAATCCTCTCCTTGAGTACGATGAGGACCATAAATTATTCCACGTAAGTGTCATATTCCTCTACCCGACAGTCTGAATAAACTACCAATCCATCCATTCAATTTCCAACAGCTTACCCAGGGCAGAATCATGGGGAACCTGGATCACAGGCTGCATAGGGCACAGCACAGAGGAAGATGTGCACAAGAAGGCAATCTATTGTCACAATATCAATGTGACAAATGTACGGAATTGCTGAGAGTACCCAGCGTCAGATTTGGCAATCGCCGCTCTATGTCATAAGCGTGTTAATGCAAAGGCATCTTTTGGTAGGAGAGCACTCACTCGAAGGCTATGTAGGTGAGAAGGGTCGCGGCCGAGAAGATGGCAGAGATTCCACAACCGATGTTGGTGATGAAGGTAAGGACCTTGTTGTCCTTCTCACTGACGGATTCAGATGACCTTGAGATGTCCTACGGTAGAGAAGGCAGGTGGAGGACAGACATCGGCAACAGTGAAATTTCACAGGAACGTGGCATTGAGCCATGGCACGGCAGCGACGTGTGCATCCAGTTGGTGAGCCCCGGTGGGATCGTATCCACGGAGGCGCAACCCTCACCATTAAGATTCCAAAGTGGGTGAGATGGTTGCATTGGCACACTGTCCGGTCGGCACTGGAGCTGTTGCTTTTATGGCAGCCCGTAGAGTTCCAGCCCCCACTGCCATCTTATGAAAACAAAGGCAGGTCAGTAACTGAGACCCTCTAAAATGGGGGAAAAACAATCTGAGCTGTTCAGACAGAAGTCCGCAGTCAGCTGGCAACCGAGAGCCGTTGTTTCTCCTGTGACTTTAATTGATCTTTGAGTTAAAATAAAAAATAAAAAAAACCCTAATCTCAGATTTTGCTTATTTACCCCAATGAGCGAGACACAGCGATTTCATGGACAGTATTTAAGCATTCTGCTCAGCTCACGTGACATTAATGGACCGAAACTACATATTAATTCAAACAGAAAGACTTACTGTTGGAAGAGAAGTCCCAAAACGCACAGACTGGATTCGTTCCTTTCTAGAAAGGGGCAGAAATCGAGTCTTAATTTTTTTTTTTTGGCTTTTTCTGTCGGCAATGGATTTCTGTTACCCCAGCTTAAAGCACAAACAGACCAAAATGCTACATATACGGTAAAAAGTCACACTGCCTTATTGTACTGTAGGAAGAGACGTGGGGTTTCAGTACCTCCAGATGACGAATCTCGATCGTCACTGGATGCCGGAGGTTCTTTATGGTCAGATTGCCAACACTACTAGCAACCACATAGCTATTCAGGACCAAGCCACTGGCCGTTCCATTCTAAAAACAAAACGATTATTTAGAATACTGCATGACTGAGGAAATACGCATATTTCCTGCAAGGTCTTAATCCAAAGAAGGCGGCCTGAGAGGCAGTTTCGACAGGTATCAGTTTGCCCAAAAGCGTAAACGCTACTTCAGTGATAACAGGTGGTAAATATAAAGTATATGAAATCGGTACATATATTCAATTATCAGGTTCTCAACTTGCAAGTGTGACTCCTTATAAAAATGTCTGACCTGAAAGAGCCCGGTCTTGTTGAAGAACATAAAGTTTATCCGGGATACCATATCCACTTCTGTGAAATTCAAGTTGTCCAGCAAGGAGGACGGAAGGGTGACAGCTGCCAGGGAATTCTGCTGCTGCAACTCAAAGGCGATCTGTGGGAGGGAGAGAGTCTACTCAGCACCCCTGTCTATTCATTTCTATTATCTTCTTTAAATCCAAATCACTCTTTGCGTACATCTCCTGTTGAGCTGGATTTATTTTCACTTTAACAAGGAGCCACTGTGGTATCCTACTTGCGGTCAGTGTCTTAAGCTTTATGTTAAGATGCACTGGCCTGTCAATGGCATGATGACGGGCGCCTCAAGAAAACAAGCAGTGATTTCAACATACCACATGCTGTACTGAAATCAAGGAGTATTATTTCAATATTCCCACCTTCACAATGCACAAACAAAACACTATGCAATGTCATTATTCTGCTCGTCATAACAAAACATCGATTTCAACAATTTTAATGTTTCTGTTTCCAGAATGTATCATTTTAATAATCATGTTAATTTAATGGCAAGTTTAGCAGCACTTTTCACAGACCATGATGTAATTACACGGGGAAATAAAAATGATTTATCCACGTTACACATTAATATTCTTCCACCCGTGTAATAGTAAAACCAACTTGTATGTTTTATGAGTTACCATTACTTGGAACAACTACTTTCCATTTGTAAATTTTTGCAAAGATTTGGAATTTTAAATCTGCTGCTTCCTTCCTGCATGCTAATTTATCTGTAACCCATCAAACTAGACATTTTACAACTACAGTCTAAAAAACATAAAAAATATTGTTCACACCATGAAAAAAGCAAGTACAATCATGGGTTGTGACTATGACACAGGAAGCTGACATATTTCTTAAAGATCCCCTTGTGCTGCATCACTCTGCAAGACATTAATTTTTTTTGTATTTCTCTGATACAAAGCATGGCTTCTCTTAGGTGTTGTACCTGAAGGTCATCGCTGTCGGGGTGGGTGTAAGCACTGAATGAGGTCCCATTGAAACTGCTGCTGTTGAAAGACGAAATGCCCAGGGCCAAGTTTTTGGAGGTGATGTTAAAGGAAGGTCCGTCGAACTCAACCTTCAGAACGAGCTCCTCCACGGTTTTCAGCACCCTGGTGCCGTTAGGTACAAAGTTAACATGTAAATGATTAGCTGAGGTTAGGTTCAGAGTAGCCAGGACCATGGTTCACTGCATGTGTAAAGCTTAACCCTTACATTTCAGATGAGGTGGCGAGGGCAGTGTCGGAACTTGTCATTACATTGGAGACTATGGTGACCATGGTGGAGGCCAAGTTTGTGTTGATCTTGGCCACATTAATAATCTCTTTCAACTTTGTCACAACTTTTGACACATCCTGCATTGAGAGATTGCTGTGGGTCACATTAGCCAATGTGGAGGCAGCTTCTGCGGCATTTTCTGTTGCATAAAGAAGAAAAACAGATAGGGAACAAGGCAGAAATTGTTTGTAGTCTGTAGTTTTCAAATCACACAATTGTGTTATATTGTGTGTCAAACAGTGAAGTCTTCTTTTTAGGAAATATACAATCTGAATCACTGTGACCTCGAACCTATAGTGTAGTACACTCTCACACACCCGGCATAATCTAACATTCCCAATTTACCCAAGCAACACAACTTTGGCAATGAAAACCCAATAGAACAATAAGGGAAAAAGCAGACCCCACCCTGACAGAAGTAGGTTCAAACCAAAGTCATGCCAAAATGGGGAAACAGGACTACCCTTCATTACCATAATGGATTGTCCCACAAGAATGACGCAGTGAATCAGATACAGGTTAATAATAGGCATACCTGGAGAAACGCCAATGTCTGCTATATCAATACAATTACTGACATCAGCTCGGTCCCAGAATGAAGTGTAGTTCTGCCAGCTAATCATGCTGAGGAAACAAAGATTGACAGGTAAGATGACACAAACCAAACTGATCAAACATCACTCAAGGGAGGTGGGTGGTACATTATTGCAATAAACGATAACGCAATAAGGCCCATATGACCCGTGTGGTGAGACTTACCATGTCCGGGAAGCATTCTGGGCTTTGTTTAGGAAGCACGGCACAAACTGGGTGACGGTCGGCTTGCTCTCGGGCCATTCGTAATGGAAAGGAGTCTCCTCAGGCTCACAGTTTTCTGTAAGGACAGAAACACAGCAAAATCCCTTCGACTTGCATTCAGCTCCTCCATATAGTTATACATGTAATAGAATCTTTCTAAACGTTTGAAGAAACACTGACAATGCCTAGTATATTATGCAGGCCATAAATATACAGATTTCTAGCTGGCCATTGATAAGAGGCATTACAGTATTTGAAGTTACTTCTGACATCGTTTTCATGTCAACAGTAACTACGACAATCTGTCTACCATTCTCAGTTAGGTACATCTCAACCACAAAAGCATGGACGGTGGTATGAATGTGCTGTTTCGACAGTCCTGTTAACCAAAGACAATTTTCCGGCAGGCCATGTAAAATAAGTGAAAGGTGCCATATCATACCGACAGATTGGACTTCGACATTAGTCAGTTCCAGCCCATTCCACAAGGTCTGCGTATTGTTCAGCACCTTGGCCACAATCTCTGTATCCATCTTGACAGCGTCGTTCAAGTATCTGGTCATCAGCAAAGCCTGCAATGTGTATCTGTGTGGGAACAAAAATGCTAAACGAGCAGGATGGAGCACCAACTGGGAGCAAACTGGGGACAGTACCATATGAGCTTACCTCTTGTCAACTGTCTGTCTTGATTGAACACTAGGACACACAAAAAATACAGGAAGAATTCAATGGTAATATCTTCTGCATGAAAAACAACTACAGTATGAGCGCCCAGATATCCAGGGGTAAAATTAATAATATATCTTACCTGACATTAATGTAGGAATCTGGCCAGTTCTCAAATGTTACATTTAACTGCAAAAAGAAATATGATTTTTTTGTTTTGATTTTTTAAGACATAGGAGCAGCTTCAAATATCACTTATACCATAACCTAGACCATCGTTCCATTTTCCACTTCTTCATCTGGGTCTGGGACAAGGGCTTAGCATAAATATTAAACTTTCACTTAGCATAAATATTTATGAAAATAAAATCAGTATAACCACCGTACCGAGAGCTGTACACGTTTCTGCACCATGTCTTCAGGCATTTTCCCCTGGTTGTCTATCATGTTCAGTGTTATCCTGTAGAATGCCACTTCTGAGAAGAAGGAAACAGGACATCCCTGTTACCTATTCTGAGGAATGGGACTCCACTACACCGTGCTCTCTGTGTTGCATAGCAGCGTACGTTGAAATGAAAATGACAAGGGTCACATGACTTCAGATTGCCTGAGAAGGTAAGTGTGAGCTAAACATGGGATAAATAACAAGTATATCTCCAGGGGCACGGGGGGGCGTGTTGTAGGCTCCATTAACAAAATATAACACTACGCCCTTGCATTATTATATATCTAAAGAAGAAGAAATGACTGTTTAAGTCAGAAAGTATTAGGTTATGCATTATGGTATGTGTGGGAAAATTGTTTTGGTTGCCTGCTGCTATCCCCCACAGCCATCACAAGATGGTGCCCCAACAGTGCCGGGTGTTAGTACTCTGCTACAGTACATATCTACAATTAGTGATGGGACAAATGAGGCTTCAAAACCCACAGTGAGTGGAAGTATCATGAAGGACCAATCGATACTGACGATACTCTCACCAACCACTGGTTCTGAAGCCTCATTTGTCCCAATCATGCTGAACTTTCTTAGGAGACGCTGGTGTACAAATCTCAGTCCTTTAAAACCTTTGGATTTCTTTTACTTCAAAATATGTTGATTTGGAACATTTATTCATGGAGGAAATTCTTTGTTTTATGCCCAAAAATAAATCAATAAAAACTGAAGTCTCCTAGGAAAATTAAACAATGAAACTGGGAATCACAATAGGGTGCAGTAATGCATGTACCACAGTGAGAAGTTTTAAGTATGCAGTGTGCTGAAATGCTAAAGCTTGTGAGTAAGTATTTCCTGTGATCAGATATCTCAGACAAGTTCATTGGTAGCACTGATTTCGGTCTACTAACAGTATAACTTCCTGCCACCGTGCCACCATTCAAAGCAGAGATTCAACATGAAGAAAGTTTTTGTTCTATATCTACAATGTTTCTGCAAAACATACTGTTCTCAGGTGAGAGTCCGCACAGGCACGAAACATGAAATTGAGTTTTACATGGGCACCATGCAACTTCAGTGATTGCCACTAATATCTCATTCGAGGCTCCGGTGGGCCGATATTCGTCAAGAGGACTGATGGGAAGACTTGCAGGCGTGTTTAAATCCATGTTGGGGATAACAGACGTGTCTTCCATAAAACTGGCCAGGGCAGGAGACCGTAATATGTCTGACTCACTGGCGCTGCCCTGATGAACAGATTCTTGGCTTGAGTTTGGAACACTGGTGGCTGAGTTTTGGTTAGCCAACGGCTGTTCAGTGGAAGTCAGTGTGTGTTCGTCACACCAGGTCTCGTTGCTTTGGTCACAATCCCAGACAGCATCACTTAGTTCAGACAAAGTAGCCTGTGGCACCAGTTTGGCCAGGGCAGCTGCAGGCGTAGTCTGTAGACGCACAGTTGTCTGAGTATCCATTCCAGAGTCTGTGGCCTGAGAGGTCTCTGAGTGGCTGGTGCCACTTGAAGCAGATTGGAGGAACGCAGTTATCGGTCGAGTGGGAGGTATGGTGGCAGGTCTCACCGCTGTCACACTTTTTGTGCCAGCAAACAATGGCACTCTCAGAAATGGGGTTGAAGGGGGAAACCTACCCTTTCCATTTTCAGCAAAAAGTCCATCTACATAAGGAAAATGTGTCACTGCATAGTCAATGAAAGGTGATTCTAAATGGTTAAATGTTATCATACTGGAGTGCAATTTAGGCAGTAGGTGGCTACCCACTGCCATCAGATTCAATTCCTTTACATTAGCATGCCATGGGGGCTCAGAAGAAAAGACATATTCCAAAAGGCTATTGATTGGGGGTTCTGGCACACTTAGTGGGGAGCTTCGCATACGTGAAAAGTGTTCAGGTTCACCCTCCACAGCCACAGGCTGGCTGCTGCGCACATCTAAGAGTAAGGGTGGGAGAACAGAAGTACCGGCTGGAAACACAGGGAGTTCTTCTGGGATCATACCACTCTTTGTCTTGCTGATCTCTTCTCCAGCTGACAACGCCACTGCATCCAGTAGGGAGCTTGTCTCCGAAAAATGAGAAAGCATGCTGAATGTGGGCAAATCCCCCACACCACCGTATCTTGATCGGGAGACCAACTCATCCGTCATAACTATGGGGACGTACGGCAGTAAACCTGTGATATCACTGACAGACATACGAGCCCAATGTGACCCCTCTCTCGGACCAATATCTGAAGGCTTACTACTGTAGTACTCATCAACGTTACTGAATGAAGCCTGTGTCAAAATATTTACAAGCGATGGCTCCAAAGCCAGAGCTGAATCTAATTCCCGGTGTCCACCTGCTACTGACATAACAGTACTACCTCCCAGTTCAAAGGGAACTGTACTAGAAGGAATCAGAGGAAGGTTGTCTTCAAAACTTTGACTGTCTGCAGGTACAAACTGATACCCTGGCGATGGTGAAACCTGTTTAGAATAGTTTCTGTCAGAAAGGACTTGTGCTTCCATCGAAGTCTGTAACACAGACGTTACCTTGCTGATTCGGTGCAGGGACAATGACTCTGTCCTTGGAACCTTGGTAATGAATAATTCATGGGGAAGCCACACATGTGAGCTTTCCAAATGCTGTCTTAGGGGGGAGTCGGTGTCCCAGGAAGCAACTGGAAGTTTATCCGCGCTTTCCATTGTGGAGCTGGATGAGGAAAAAGATGTGCTGCCTGTTATCACTGCAGAAGAATATATGTGCTGTGGGGACATGGAGCTTGGTGAATCTATCAATTTACCATCTCGAGCTATCAACCATTCGTTGGCTAAAGCCGCCACTGGAGATTCTGCTGCCGAAAGTCCCTTAAAGCCACTCAATCCTGAGGCCGTCAAAGTTCTGGTGCTCTGTGAGAACCTCTTAAAAGGTGCTGCTGTCATCATCACCTGGTGACCTTGAAAACTTTCCTCAGATGTTTGCCCATGCAGCCCATTTAGGTTCCCTGGCTCAGTTTGCCCTCCGGCAGATGAGTGAGTTAGCATTGAGTTGCTTGGTGCGTCTCCTGCCTCATCATTAGTTGGTAAGTCCTGGGACTGGAGGGGGACCGGCCGGCTGAACAGCTCCTCTCGGCTCCTTTCGGAAACAGTTGTGATTATTGGGCTTTTAGTCTGGGTGCTCGCTGTGCTTTGAGAAGGATTGTGATGAACCACAACTAGATCATCATCATGGGAATAGGAAGAGTCAATGTCATAGAAGCCGAAAGCCACCTCTTCTGCACCCACATCAAAAACAAGAGCTTCCGTACCAGACGAGTACTCCAAGGACTCTGTCCAGTTCATAACTTGAGTGCCGTTTTCACCAACACCACTGGCCCATTGAGGAGGCACTGGCTTATTTTTGCGAATGCTGTGTGAGCCTACATGGAAGGACTCTACTCCCTTGCTCTTATTTCGGACATCGGCCTGTTGCCATGGGAGCAACAACTTTGATTCCATTGTGCTACTGGACATGAGGTTTGTTTTCCTAGCAACCGACCATGTTGTGGCCACTTTGGGCTTAGGGGAGGCACGCGTTACTTTCATTACGTGTGGGACAGGAGGTTTAGTCAAATAAATCACTGACGTGTCTTGAGGCTTAGTCACAGTTTCTGGCTTTTTCCTCACAGGCCATATTAGTGGTGTGGAGATAATGCCCAGCAAGGTTTTGGTGCTCCTTTGGCCGGGGATGACATGAGGTCGAGGGCGAGGTGTACTGGAAGGATCCACTGCTTTGGTGTGCTGAAGAATTGACCAAAGACTGGCAATCTTCTCTTTCTCTGCTCCACCAATTTCAGTATATGTGAAGAGGGAAGGGCCATAACCCATTATTTAATAAAATAAACTTAACACAATAAGAATACATCTTAATTCATGATATCCTGACTTGAAAATATTAAAAGGACGTAAGAAATTTAATTTCAGCTTCACTGCGTGCTGTTCATCAAAGCACGAACATTTTTGTAATACTGGATCCCGTTTACCTGAGCTGTCATGGTCTCTCTCGACATGATAAGTTCAGCTTCAAGTGTTCATCTACTTTGTGAAATCTTAGTTTATTTTTTGTGACGTCCAAACCTTTATTCAGATTAATTGTAGTTAGAATGCTTGAATACAAATAAAATTTATGGTAAATTCTGCAAAATAGAACATTTATGTCAGTCGGGTTAATACTGCTGTGTAGAGGCACCCAGCAAGAACAGCAGCATAGAAAGTATATAAAAAGGAAATGTATTTTTTCTGTGTCAGAGGATTATTTTAAGTAGGTTATGCTATGTAGGAATAATTACAAGCTCAAATCTAACCATCCATTCACCCAGTCACCTTCTAACCACTTATCCTGGTCAGGGTCATGGGACAGCCTGTTGCCTATTCTAGGCAGCACAGGACACAATGCTGGAGTCACACCCTAGATGGGATGCCAGTCCATCACAGGGCACATGCAATCATGCACAATCATACGCATGGAAAATTTAGATACAGAAATTACGGCATGTCTTTGCATTGCAGGACGAAAACCCTCGTAGCATAGAGAGGAATTGCAAACTCCCCGTGTACAGAGCAGATGCAGAATTCAAATGGAAGGGCCCTGGAGGTGTAAGGTTACAGTGGTACCCAAGGAGCCATCGTCAAGCTAAACCATGTCTCTCCTATCCTCCAAAAGGCTGTCATTTTCATTGTGAGGTACACCGGCAGAAAGGAACTGGGACCAGTCTCTCTTGGGAATTGTAACAACACAACGAAACACATAAGGAAAGTGAGATGAGATACAGTCATGCCAATCACTGCATCCAACCAATCATCACAGAGATATTTTTCACAGTGCCTAATTAGTAGTGGTTTTAAGATGCTTTTGCCACTGTAGTTTTATGTTGTTTAGCTATATAAAGAACTAAAGATATTGAATGACAAGAGCACATTACTAGTTTAGAAATAAAACAGAGTGTGAACCACAAGCTTTAAAATCAAAACAATTCATGCTAATTAATGCTAATAAGTTCTTCAGTATAATTACATGCATTTATTCAGCAGATGCTTTTGTCCAATGGGTTGTCCAGTGAGACAAATACGACACAGGCATGCATAAGTCAGGGGACCAGCTTAGGTGTATAAGGTCTGTGTCAACGCAAAGCACAGTACTCTTACCCTTTGGCATGCTGTTATTTGCTTTTGGGGTAGTAGTTGTAGCGGGAGATGAAATAGAGACTGTCGATGGTTGTGAAAATAGATGTAGAAACCAGTTACAAGACAGTGGCAATCATCTCAGAGAAGAAGCAGGTGCATCAAAGGCGTTAAAAAAGATACAAATGCTTTGTGAAAACAATCATTCCTACTGCAGACATGGATATTATTAGCTATAGGAAACATGGGCATCTGCCTTCCAGCTTAATAAAGCTTGAATTTGAAATGGTGTTATAGACTTATTTTCTAATACTTCAGAGAGTCCCGTGACTTGTGAGATGGGCAGAGATGGAGCTAAACTGTTTGAATGATTAAATGCATGCAGACTGACCCACAGAAGTAAAGAACAAGAGCATCTAAATTACAGAATGTCAACCCTGGCCAAACGAGCATTTTCTGAAGGTACCCAAAAAGGTACAGGGCATCTGTATGATGCTTCAGCACTGTGCACTTACTGGAGAAATACAACGTTGCCCGTTGCTATGAGCTTTCATGTTTATTTAGCTGGAGACAGATCCACAAACTCAGAAATGGCTTGGGAGACTCTTACCAGGTGTCATGTTGCTGGTTAGAGCCATGTTATTAGAAGCTGTAGATGAGGTGGAAATGGATTTAGCTGGTGACAAGGACAGCACACATAAGCTGGATGACTGGCAACACTGAGTAATGGCAGCCAATTGTTAATACTGTGAGGATAGTGGACGTCACAGCACAGAATTAGAACAACATTAACTTTTGGTTTTTGGTACATAACACAATTTGCACCAGATAAGCAGTTTTGAATATCGATGTATAGATGGATAGATGTTCCTGTGCAGTGCCTACTTCAAAGCTCGAACCCTGCAACAGGACCTCTCAGATGAACTATCAAGTTCTACCCAGATCATGCAAAGACCAAATTAATTCTCCTAAATACCTAAGCTTAGACAACTAATCAGGGAACCATGTGCAGAAAAATGAGCAGCCAAAGTAATCCCGATTGTTTCTCCTCACAGGAGTTACTTTTTCATTTCTCGTACATTGTTTCTTCAACTCTCTTTTTGTCTTGTTGCAAAGATGATTAATGCACTTGCTCATACGGGCCAACACCAAATATTTCATATTGGTCCTAGTCTAGGATACATGGAATCCCCAATTACTTTCTAATTTTTCAAGTATGCTTCATTATCAGCACACAGCAGTCACACAACAAATATCCATCCATCCATCCATCCATCCATCCATCCATCCATCCATCCATCAAGGTAAGGTACTCACTTACCTTGGTCAAGATTGTGGTGTACAGTGTAAATTCATATAATACATATAAAGCAGTCTCTTCTGAATATAAGTTGTAGGAGATTAGAAATGAGACCTCAACCCTAAATACACATAAGGCAATGGTCCACACAGGAGACAGAATTTCATCAAAAAACATGACGGAATCACAAGATTAAACAATGCTATGAAAAGAATTAAAACAAATGGTGCTCACCATCAGTCATTGGGTTAGTAACATGCGTGTTAGTGGTGACAGAAGATGATGAAGAGCTAGTTAAGGTTGCTGTTTGTAGGGATGGGAAAAGATTAGACATAAAGTACAGTATATCACACCAGGGTATAGAAAATCCATAAGCTTTTCAGATTAAGTGCTGATAATATGTCAGGCAAACAACCTAGAAAGAAATAAGTAACTATCTAAAAATCAATATTGTTCATTCAGTTTCACTCGGGTTGTAAAGATCTAGATCACTGAAAGATAACTAATCTTTTTAGATTACCTATACACTCATAATAGAATTAGGATATCTGTGTTTACTGTCACTTACTGAACAGATGTTTCAGAAATGAATTACTGTTGCAAAGGGTTCTTCAAAATACACCATGACAAGTGTAAAAGACAGCTTACCAATGGTCGAGCTGGATGAAATACTAGCTGTGGAAGTAGATGGAAGACTAGTAGACTGAACTAGTGGCACAGAGAACAGAAATTATGAAAGAGTTTATTCACAAAGTATGTGCAATAAATACAGAAACCGAAACGGAAAATGACCAATGTAAGAGACAGCTTACCAGTGGATAAACTGGTGGGAATGTTAGTCGTGGCGGTAGTTAGAAGACTAGTAGACTGAACTAGCGACACAGACAAGCAGAAATGAGAGACAGTTCACACAGTATGAGTCACAAATATAAGAGCCAAAACTGAAGGTGACAGATGTAAGACAGCTTACCAGTGGATAAACTGGTGGGAATGTTAGTCGTGGCAGTAGTTAGAAGACTAGTAGACTGGACTAGTGACACAAACAGCAGAAGTGATGACTTAAATAACTGACGCAACTCAGCCGAAAAATACTGAAGCTAAATGGATATGACTGCTTAAGTGAATCTTTTGTTTTGTACTTGTGAATTGGTGGCTTTATAAAAAATGTATTGCACAGTACTTTGCCATGCCAAACATACGCAGTAAATCAATAAACCGCATTAAGGCTTATGTTGAGTATTTTGGTTCAACGACATGAGGTAATTGTGTAACATTTTTTCCAGCTTCCCTTTTCATAGTACAACTGCTTTAGGTTAGCTTAGCAGATGAGGGAGCGGCTAGGTAGAAACATAGCAAAATACGATACTTAAAATTGTATGACATCATCGAAAGGCTAACATTGCATAATACATAACGAGGATCGCGCTTAAAAAAAAAAAAAAACAATCGCTAGCGCTTTGAAGTGTATGCTCAAGAAACAATGAACGGTATTAACATGTGCGTGTATTTTATTACTATTAGTGGAAGATATTCAATATGTATTATTTCGGTCTACATGCTCAACATCTCAGTATTGTTCTCTCTATCACCACTTAACTCGTATGACTGGCTGAGACGACATTTTTGTTATTCTTATCTATTCTGTCAGGATTAAAAAAAAACATTCTTTAGTGATTTTTACTCCTATTGTACTTTGCAAAAAGACGCATGTATTTGAGTAATTCACTACAGTGAACCGCCATATATGAAAGGGTTAAGCACACACGCAGCCTTCTCCCGCTTCCATTGTGAACTGGCACTTACAACCTACACACATGCGGCCAACATGAGAGTCAGAACTACTGTCCTGTACTGTGTCCATGACGTCCTTCTCCAAAGGGGCAGAACCCAGTTACTGTGATAGGTTTTGCACCTCTTACCAGTGGCCATGTGCCTGGTTAGAGGCGTGCTATGGAGAGGTGTTAGACAAGGTGGAAACGGACTGTGATGCTGTGATGGACAGTTGCATGTACACTGGTTGGCTGCCAGGCATGGCTAATCACACCCAATAATGAACGTCACGCCTATAAGAATGATTTACAGAGCACAGCTGAATGTTGGTTTAACACTGACCTTTACACTCTATGAGTCGCACTTGGATAAACAGTTTAGGAAATGGATGGGTGTGTCTGTCACCTACCAGCGAAACAGATGGCTTAGTAATAAAATGAGTCACTTGGGTTGTCTCAGACACGGACGTAAGAGAGTTCAGCACTGGGGGGGGACAGAACTATATCAGAGATAAATTTTAATATCACAGACCAGTTTTGGTGGTGGTGGTGGGGTGGTTATAAAATAGCTCACTGAAATTTAGATTAACCCCCTAGGTTCCTACACCTCTGCTCAGACATTTGGACAGTGTGTGGCTCTGTCCAGAAGGTCGCCAGTTCAAATCCTGTGGCTGGTAGAACATTCCTATCACTGCTGGGTCTACCAGGAAGGCCCTTCACACAAAAACTGGTCCAGAGGTGCTGGATAAACGATTGCCTGGCTTCTCTTTCACCTGTGTATGTGTGTGTCTCATGGAGGGCGAGACAGAATATGTGAAAATGAAAGAATTCTGATTCAATTGTACAAGTGACCAGAAAAGTAGTATTCCTTGAAGTTTAGCTCTTATCAATAACAGCTGATGCCTAAATGTAAGGCCATCCAGACAAGCCAGAAAATCAGGCTTCATTTTCATTTAGAAACTCAGTACATTGCAATATACACAATACTAGATGTTGTAAACGTTTGTAGTTTTGTTCCGCTATATCAATATTTAACACTGTTATATAGGTATTCAATGGATTTTAGACATAATTTGGAAATTAAAATCTAATCTAGGGGTTTTGATTTCAGTTGGGTGATTTTTTTTTATTTAAAAATACTTAAAGTTGCAAAATTGCCTTTCCATTTTGGATACTGCGGTCTAAAAAAATGTAAAGTGTTAACAAAATAGTTAACGAAAAAGAAAGCAAACAAAAAACATGCTTGCAAAGTAAGCTGTGCTAATGGTGACTGTGGATCAATATAGTATATGATTATCGATAAAGCAAATCAGAAATATATATAAAATGATATATAATCCTTTGATTCCTATTAAAATCTGTATTAGTTTTAGCTTCAAAATGAGTGAACTGAAACTTTCAATACCCCAGATAAACACAAGAACTGTGAAAAACTGGTATGTCTAAAGGGCGCGAATGGCTGGCTTTGGTGTTTCGAGCATTAATATAAGTGCATAGGCCAAGTAAAGTACAGTATAGTGACTTCTGACTAGCGAGCTGTGTGGGTTTTCCACTCCACACTTGCCTGATCTGTGTTATAGTGGTTCAGTATTGGGTCTCAGTGGTCACCTGTGCATCTTCTCCAAGATCATGAGCTAGCCAAAGCTTACTGAATGTTCACTCCTTGCCAAGCTTAATCCTGCTTTACCAAGAAGCATTTCTATGACCTGATGATTTGTTCTGTCAAAACATACATGCTTAATGACTTTACCAATCACAAAAAAACCATTTAGACTTGAAAACAGTGACATACACCTGTCTATACACAAATATATACAGTAAGCTTCAACACAAAGATACAACAGAGTTGCTCATGGTTCTGACCACTTAGGGTATGGCAAGAAGAACGAGGCCATACATCAACATAGCTCATGAAGGGGATAAATCCCCCACCAACAAGAATCATTACCCACAATCGTTTCACAGAGCACCCCAAAATGTACAAAAGCTCAGCTTCTTAAATAGCATTGCATTAAGAAACTTAAGGTTAACGTCAATCATTTTGAAAGGCAGAGGTTAATGTGATGCAGTCAGTTCAGCAGCATTGATATTTGGTATTCATTCTCTTAATATATAGACTTGTGTTGTGGTTTTCCTAGAAGAAAATCAATTCAGCAATTCAATGCTCACTTGAAACTGTACAACTGTACAAACAGTAAATAAAAGCTTTGAGAATGACTTAAATCGAAGCATAAGCAAGTTAAATACAAAGACACACAGCATGATGCCTTTGCAAGTCTGTAATTAGTCAAATACATAATATACAGATAATCATCCAGACACGACATAGAAGCTGGGAGACGTTGAATTGAAAAGCATAAAGTTATCTGAGTATCAGTTCCTAGAAGTAGATACATTTAGAGGAGAAAAGCTGAAAACTGGACATCACTACTTATATCGTAACGTGTTTGAATCCTACCTGGGTAGCTGAGTTCTGGCGAAGGGCGGATGGAGGCGGATATTATGGAAGGTATGGATGAACCGGAAAACATAAAACACATGGTTTTATTTCTCATAGTCCCATTTTCAAAGTTAAGACAAATTGCTCGCATAACGGTAAAATCACTCATTTCTAATTACTGATTATTGAGGCATAGTATATAAAACACAGCCATCCATTTATATCTGTACTACTATGACAATCAAAATGCACAAAGGTTATTGTACACAAGGCAGCATACAAACCAGGAAGTCATGGTCAAGACAAATGTGCATAACTTTTGGATGTTACAAATATCATCATAGCCTTGAATCGCTGCTCTGCTCATGCATGAATCTCTCTGACACAGGGACTGCACTTAATTTCGTTGTACCCGTTACAATGACAATAAAGATATTCTGATTCTGATT
>JAACJT020000033.1:4892936-4922514 GCA_009936485.2 Gymnarchus niloticus | reverse complement strand
ATCGTCTGCTGGCCTCAGTGCCCTCCCTCAACTTCAGCTGTCCTGTCTGACCTGCTTGCTGCCTTCTGAGCCACCGAGCCTGTTCTGATCACTGGACTGCAACTGGCAAGACCCTGCTGTCCCCCAGACGGATACAAGACTTGTTCTTTCATATCTATTGTTCTAATTTGTATTCATTAATCTGTCCTGCCAGGTGCTGGCCTGAGGAGAACGGGCTTCCCCTTTGAGTCTGGTTCCTCCCAAGGTTTCTTCCTCCTGAGGGAGTTTCTCCTTGCCACCGTCGCCTTTGGCTTACTCTCTGGGGACTGTGGGCCCGGGACTACGTAAAGCGCTTTGTGACCGGACTTCGTGTTAAAAGAGCTATATAAATAAAATTGAATTGAATTGAATCAATAGTCTGTGCCCATGATCGATTTTTTTTTTCCCCCCCAAGATAATTATGCAGCCATAAGCATTCATATTTTATACTGTAGGAACTATTTCCTTCATGACTCTGTAAGGCTTGCAGAAGATCCTCTTCAATGTGAATAAATATAAATGCAAATAAATGATGCCAAATATTTCCCAGATATGCTAAGCATGCCTTTGTTGGTGCTGTGGTTTTCGGCTAAGCACACAATAACATCCGTGAGTGGACGGTAGAGTCATCGTGATCGTACGACGCTGACGCGGAGAAGGAATGCGACATAATAATGTTTAGCGAGTAATCAAGTGAATCTATCAAATTCATTTGGAATGTAATAATTTTAAAGAATCGGCATTTTGTTGGAAAGAACGAAAGGTTTTGATCTCGTTCCCACTGTTTTGAGACGGTGCCCAGTAATGCAGCACCACTGCTCCAGACACTGGCGTGCCGAGATGAATCTGTCTTTGTTCTCCCCTTATGTTTATTTGGAGAGTAATGAAAACTCACAAAGGCCTTTAGCAGTGCAGTGATAAAGCCTTTTATAAATGAAGTCAAAATGACATAAGACTACTACAGAAATACAAGCTCTCTCTTTCATACAATAATTTGTATTCAAAAATGTTTCGGGAATATTAATATTATGCATTAGGATTGATAAAGAGGGTGATGGTGATAATAATAATAGTAATTTAAAAACCTTAAAAGGCCGATACAAGTTTATATATACTATTTGTATATACCATTATGTAGGTGTCCTATCACAAATCCCGTATCCATGACATTCTTAACCATTGCCTGCATCCTTCAGCTAAGACCTTAAAGCCAAGACCCAACATCGTTAAAATTACGAGAAGACCAGACTTTCAGGTTCCAAATGTCATCACGTAGGATTCTAGGTGAGACATGGCCTACTATGAGCAGGATCCCCGTAGCCAGCTATTTCAGGCCTGAGAGAAGAGTCTGCATTCGGCTGGGGGCAGCAGGCGATGTACAGATTTACAACTGCAAATGCGGTCCATAATGCTGCAGGGTGCCGATCCCATGCGCAAACGTCGCTGTTGCTTTAGTAAGTATCCATATGTCAAGCAAACTACTGATTACGCATGCATCTGTGAAGCAGCTCAATATGGCACTAGTGTTTGTGAGATTACTGAGAGGTAAAGCCTGGATAGATTAACAAGGATCAAAGCACCTTCCAAAAGGTTATTACCAGATGGATTAGTATTGCATTAATGTGGCTATCGGTTAAAAATACTGTATTGTTTTCCCTGAGGATCCAAAGTGTGGCCATCAGTCAGATGGTGCTAAAAGCAGCTGACCTTGGGTGTTCCAAGTCTGAAGACATCCATTAGGGTTGGATCATGTATATGAAGGTCTAACTCAGCTGTTAACACCACTTGCTGTGCTTCAGGGTGACCTTGCTGGTACTGGAAAATCCAGTAAACTTGAACAAATGACTTGTGAGTCTGCAGTTGACTAAACTATGGTCATTTCTTCTCTGCGCATAAAGGAGTCACCGGTGAAACAGAAGCTGGGCGCTGTCTTCCTCGTTCTTTCATTACAATCAGCTAAGATTTAATTGTGGATGACAGCCTTTTATAGAGCATCATCCTCTAAAAACTAAGACAACACGTCAAGTGTCTGTTAACCTGCACTGTTAGACTAGGTACACAAGTGGAATACTTCAGCGGGAGTAAAAATTTCAAAAAGTGTAAACATTTGTTTCAATATTCGTCTGTGTTTGAGAAGGCCATTACCCAAGCAGGTTAATGTAAAGTCACATTTAAAGAACAGGGCACTTTCACAGACACTCATACATGAAAAATCAAAGAGAAACTTTAAATTGCACTTTATAAATCAGTGCATTTTACTTTTATGTCATCAAACAAACAAGTTAAAGGCATTAATCAAACATCCAGCAGCTGCACAAAGCAAGCCGGTGGTTAGCAGCACACTCACCACTAGATGGCGCAGCTGTTGTTAAACGTATGCAATTTGGGTAACAGACTGTAAAAGAAGATTAAACAGGTTTAATTTAATTTCTCTGATGCAACAGCCAATGTTAGGCATTGTGAAAGTCAAGCATAAAGCAAAAAGTGTTTTATATACTAAAACAATCTTAAGAAACACTTTATACAATATTATCCAACTGGGATTAATAAAAAGCATAAAAAATAACTAAAGGAAAACAAATTAATGAGCAATACAGTTGGCCCTCCACATTCCTTCTGCATTATACTCTCCCCAGAGAGATATATTTCCATCCTTTGTTCACATACATTATGGCCTTGCCCCTAAACACAGTGATGGTTTAAAAGCATTTTTTCATAAAAAAGTTATATATGAAATCTGAGATAAGTCATAGTACATACTGTATATACTATAGATCTATACGCACGTACGAGCATTTAAATGCGTTTACATATTAGAAAATGTGGCATTTGAATAGAATAGACTGGAAGTACATCGTTTAAATGGACAACAGCGGTCTTTTTACTAACCAGGGATTAGGGAACAACCATGTAACCGAGATGTTTCTGCTTGACATCCAGCCTCCTTTCTCAGAGGGACATTGCACTAATGGGAACAGCGTTTGCCAGCAGAAGGTTGAAAGTGCTCTGTCAGCCGCGAGGTACATAACTGTGAAGGTCCGAATAAACAAAACGTATCCCTAAACTGGCCATTTTGGACCGCATCCGGCCCTCTGTTGGGTCATAATGGCTGTCGAAAGTGAGTCATCTGTTTAACGAAGGAGGAGTTACCTCTGACAATGAGGTCGTTGTTGCACCTTATAAAATATGCATTCTCTTTGCGGGGGATATTTCACATGCTTGGATTCCCTGAAGCGGGGGTGCCTGCACCATAAGACTGCAGGTCCAGGTTGTGTTAAAGAGCACAGCACCCTGAATCCAGAGGTAAGCACGGTGCTCCTAAAGAGGGCTATTCACGGTGACGTATACAGCAGCCTAGAAACCAAACAGGGCATTTGATTCTGGGCTGCCACATCTGGTGAGTTGCCTCACTAACAACACGAACAGCTGATTTTAAGCCAACGATGAATACATACTGCGGCCACTGGGGACGGTGATTGCAGACCCCTACTGTACGTATCCGAAATTCTGAACCTACATTATCAATCAAGCACCACATTTATAGATGATTTTCCTAAAATGCATTTCTTTAACAATACACAAATTTGGAAAACAAATTAGAATCAATTAATTTACGCATGAATGAAATCTGAAATGGAAATGGAATTAAGCTGCAAATTCTCCACATAAAAATGAAGAATGGAAGGACCGTACCAGCTAAGCGGCATCATTATTTTGGGGTGGTGTATGACTCTGTGGGTTACTCGGGGAGCAAGGCTGGATGTGCAAAAAAACATTCTGATGTACTGTGGTACAGAGGGCAAATGAAGATTTCATTTGTCATTTCCCTCTGGGGGGCAACGCAAATCAAACCGTCCTGCCAGTCAACACAGATTGTACCGATTAGACACACTAGCGACCCAATACTCCATCTAGACACCATTATCTCAAAAGAGGGAAAAAGCCAAACAGAATAAATATCAGTAATGTTAAATAATCACTATAGGCACCTGCACTGAAATCTAGATAGCGTGTCTGTCATTCTCTTCAGTCATATAAAGCAAAATGGTTTCAATATAGTTTTGAAGTTGCATAGACAGCACAACAACCAATGGAGCACAGGTAGAAGAATGCGGCCGTTTACTAAGACAGATTCAATGTTAGTAAATCAACAGTGAAAAACAATGAGGGCTATACTTACTGCAGCTCAGCGTTCTGTCGCTCTGAATGTGAGCTGGCTCAATATCCCAGAAAGTGTTTTCCCAGTCAACGACGTTTCCCTGAACATCACAGGTGAGAGCTGCCAGCTCTTCTGGAGTCATGGCATAGTCCCACATTCTGAAATTGTAAATGTTTCCACTGAAACTCGTTTTTCCTCCCAACTGAAGTGTGCCGGCACCTTTCACTGACTTCCCGGTGGAGCTGGTGCAGACCACTGATTCGTATTTTCTGTTGATGTGCACGCCAACTCTTCCCAATAAGCTCGACCAGGTGAGGCAGAAGGGTGTCATCGTAGACGGGAAATCAGTGCCACTCAGGATGGTACCCAGTGAGCAGTCTTCGCCGTCCACACTTAGAACCGGTGCTGTACTGCTCGGTAGTCCCAAGCTAAGAATGACTGTGTTTTGGTCTCCGTACGTGAAGATAGTTTCATCTACTTTTTGACTTGTTCTTGCTATCTCGAAGCAGACAGAGAACTGCGTAAGGGCTGGGATGCTAACGTGGCTTGCCACTCTGACACCTTTCCCAGCGTTTTGTGGTATCGTCACCTTTTGATTCCTCAGTGCTACCGCAACTAAGCAGACAGAAAAGACAAAACTTTAGTTATCATGCAGCTGTGACATACAACGATGGAAGAAACACAAATACCAGAGACGATACTAACAAATAAAAAAAAAAAATTCATTCTAATGTGCAATTTTTAAATGTGATAACATACAAAACATGGATTTTTTTATGGATCCACTGTGGAAAATGAAAACATTAATATATGTAATTCTCCTTGCAAAACATATTGGTAAAATTCAAATTGTGTTATATATTAAACAGGCCAATACGGCACATATAAAAAGTGAAAAGTAGAATACACACCAAAGTTGGCCTCTTCACCTGCCAGGTACCTCACAGTCATGAAAGGACCTCTCTCTAAGTCACTCTAAGTTTTGTGTCTTTAAATCCCGGGTATGACACTAATACTGAGTTCACCTTTCTATTCGTTATTTTAAGCTTTCCAACACATAAAATATACTGCCAAAGGACATCATTAATATTTGCTGATACGGTCTGTTTTAATGGTTTTCAGATTTGGTTCGGGAGTCTGTTGTAGTTGGCTTGCAGATGTTTTCAATGACGGTCATGTACTATGTTGGTCACTATAGACTTGTGACATCACAATAGACGAGCGTTTCCAGCTATTTTGGGGATGTGGACTGTCGGATACCTAAAGTGAAACGTGACACCAATGCAAGGCTAGGTATTTTAGCTGGCTTTGTCGATCTAGCCTTCTAAGCCACTCTGGATTTAGACTGTTAAAACGACACCCATTGAGTCTGAGATGAGAACGAAACAACATAGACGACTAATAACACGCTAACAGCACACTAACACCACCGCTACCTAAATGTGGTGAACTTGCCGCTTTAATTCAATCCTAACCCAAATCCAAGCATCTCATATATAGGTATAGTACAGAGATGTAATGTGTATAAAATTTGTCAGGCACATCGCAAGAAATGAGCAAACAGTCTTTCCCCTGCAACTCTGCAATTAATATTTCCGTGTCGTCGTTCAATACTTGTTTACAAACTGAAATTTTTGAAATATTCACAAGCTGTGTATGAGGGTATATATATATGCCTTACATAAACTACACACTGTAGGTGTTGATAATTAAACTTTTCATAGTCAAGAGTAAAATCTGATTGTACACTAATGGTAATAGTGGTCGTTACAGAAGCAAATTAGATTTCTTGGCTGAAATTACATTTAACGGAGCACAAAACACTTTTCTGGCTGAAAAAGTCTAGGCTGTTGCCCAATGATTTTACAGATTTCTGTAAGACTGTTTTTAAGATTTTGAAAGCCTTTAAAACCCTGAAAAACTCAGTGACCAATGCATTATTTGCACATTGATTTTTATGAGGCAGTCATCCTTATTAAGCCTTACTGTTTTGTAACTCCATTTATTTTTTTTAAATAAGGCTTTGGGAGTCAAGAGAAAAGGTAATACTTTGATAACGCTGTTGCCGTTCTTTGAAATAACAATTTTAACACAGTACTTAACTACCTGTACATCCAGCAGAGACCGTCGTAGACAGTTATGGATACTATGATCCTTTTGAAAATACTTATATAGGTGAATATCCCCTCTCTAAAATGTGTGTGTATATATATTCCAGTAGTAAGTCAAACTCCACAGAAACTGAAGGCGAATCAAAACCCAAAACTTTGAGCACGTAAAATATTGCATTGCACCAGGAAACGTGGGGATGTTCTATGCTTCACAAAGAATGAAGTGAAATCACAGCACTTTCAGAGGAAAATGATTTTGCTACAGTAGTTAATGAAAGCAATGATGATGGTGGTGACGGTAATGATGATGATGGTAAGGCAATGTCTTCACAAGTTTCAATGGGCAGTAAACAAACAAATAAACCTAAATGAATAAATTAATTAGCCATTGTTTAAGGCATGCCTTATAGTTATCTATCTTGACCTAAACTGAATTAAGAATAATGTGGTAATTACAATTTCTTCTTTAATCTGCATGTTTTCTTCTCTGTTCCTGTTCACTAGTATCATAATCATCACTGTTATAATTGTTTTTTTTGTAAATAGCTATACAGAAGTCATGTTTTCAGTTTGATTTGTTTGGCAGTCCAGGCGATTATTATTTCAAAAATAAGGAATTTAACTTAAAAAAAAACAAAAAAAACTCAAAAATCAGGTAAACATGTAACGTGAAACAAATAACAAGCAAACAAATTAAATATTTCCACTGAAAGTTTAAAGTTCATGAAAATTCAGGATCTTATATAACATAGAGATTTAACCAATAATAGCTGACAACAAAACGAAACAGTAAAAAAGACAATGTAAATAAAATATATAATAGAGAGAGGATTGCCTGCTGTCAACATACCTTGCCTGTAACTGATATTGAAGCCTCTTTTTTGGACACTAAAGTCGGAGTTAAAGGACACTTCCATCGAGTTTCCGGTGGAGTTAAAGCTCAGTCCGTTGGCAGTTATACCGCAGAACGAGACATTGCTGCTGCCAGTGTTGACTATGACCCGGTCATAGATGCACCGCAGCGCCTCCTCGAGCTCGAAGTCGAGGAAGGTTATCTGCACGACATAGCCGGCCGGGGCTTGCAGAATCCACCTGCAGGCCTGGTTTTTGGGGTACTCTTTGGGGTAGCAGGGGGACGAGAACGATCCCTCGGGTGCTGTGAGCACCTGGCTGCAATCGATCTGACAGCCCAGCACTGCTGAACCAAAGCAGGAGCATATCACTCAAGACGTCCAAACCAAATGGGGACAAGGACAGCAATGACAGCCAAGGAAGAGGACAACAAAGACATTACAGGCAGCAGTGTGGAGTCAGGACAAGTGGGACATAGAATTAGTAATCCAGCCTGCACATTGCTATTACCAGCATCGCATTACATGCTCTACACATCTACAAATATTTGCTGTAGATCTGGGTTTTGTGCAACGAGCAACAGATTGTTCAAATCATATAATGTAATTTACTAAGCAAATGTCCTTTAAGGTTAGAATATTTGATATTGTTAAGGCAAACTAGGCTGAAAAATTTAAGTAAAAGGAGAATGCATTCAAGAATGCTGTTAAAAATACAAACTGAATTTGTTGAGGAAGGGGAAAAAATCCCAAAGTAAATACTTAAAAATCCAGCCCTAAGCTTTAAAGGTAACCTGAATATTACTTGCAGAGAACAGCTTTAATGAGTTGGAAAGGGGTCCTGGTTTGGAAAACAATGGCTTCTGTTCATCCAGGTCCATAACATGCTGAAGCCAAAACCACAGCAAACACCAAAGCTGAGTTTTTAAAAAAATCCACTCCTGAGAAAATTACATTCGGTTCACTAACTTTCTTTACCTGCATGTAAAGCAATGTACATAACAACTTAGAAAATGCGAATGAGAAAAATACCACAAAGTGCTAAGAACTAAAAACAAGCAGGAATTCCGAAAATACAACACATTGTTTCAGAACAGGCTGAAAAGGTAGCGTTACACGTTTCACGTGTATCAGTCAGATCAGACCAATTAAGCAAATTCTCTTAACTCAATTAAAATCATTTGTTTCTTTTATACATGCACACTTGATCTGACCCTGTATAAACTGTGAACATATCTGGCATGCTGACAATAAACCTGCAAAAGAATTTCGGATGGTTTATTTATTCCGATAATGAAAACAGGTACCCCATGTCACCTAGTGATGGGACAAATGAGGCTTCAGATCCTGTGGTATCGCCGGCCCAGATTGGTAGTTCGGGATTCTCCCACCCAGCATGCATTTTGAAGCCTCATTTAGCACCAGTATTGACTGGTAGTTTGGGATACTCCCACCCAGTACAGGTTTTGAAGCCTCGTTTGTCCCATCACTAATACTACATATTGCGACACAGATCTCCAGCTACCCAGGGAGTTTCCCGAATTCCTTACAAGTAGAAAGAGCCTTGAGAACGTCATTTAAAACACACTACATCAGACTCGAGCAGTGAGAAACTGGGTCAGTATCACTTTAGTACACCAAGAAAACTTTGCAGCAGAACAAACCAGGTTTACGATTACAGATAACAAAGAACGTTCATTTTTGTTTATTTTTTTTTTGATTCCGTGCCAGTGTTGCTCTTCGGCTGTGAAACCTTAGTCTTTACGGAAGTTTTGTTCCACACAATGGATAAATGGTTTGGTCAGATTTCATGATCGTCCTTACAGGGTACATTTCACACCAGGTGTCATCCCAATTGGAGATCAGGTCGTCTGAGCTGAACAGGCTCTCTGGCTGTAAAACGTACAAAGCACCTTACTCTTAAGCCTGTTGTAAAATGTTTGAAATGACGTTCCAGATTCATCCTAAATCTAACAAGCTTCTATATGCACAGGTCAGAAGTCCAAATGTCAACTCTATAAACCCTCCACTGGGATTCTAAAACCTTAAAGAGCTGATCAATTATTGATCACCACACTTCAGGAGCAGATTGATTTTTACTGGATCGGGAAAAGACCTGCATTTTTAAGCCTTAAAATACCTTGTAGAACTTATTATACCTCCAATTCCAGAAATTAAACCCAGTGACCTGCTTTCTAGATTTACCTCCAGAAACAAGAGATGCTTGGAAAATCGTTACCAAACCACGCAGAACTGAACAAGCCCAGAGGTGCTGGATGCATCAGTGGTCTTCATTTCATTAAGAGGGAAGACATTTAAATGACTCCCTACATAGATTTTGTGAAACTATTCATGTCTAAGAAGACAAAGTACTACTTGTTTTTAGCATCAACCCAACAGTTTGCACAATACTTATTTTTTATGGCTTTCCAGCTGGCCCCCTTCTAACGAAAGGTCACCAACACGTTCAATAAGTCGGGGCAAAAGCCTCATTCTAAAGTCCAGTTCAGACATTAAGTGCTAGCGTGCACGTTGACATAGGTTAAAGTTGCAAATCATTATAAAACATTACAAAACATCATAAACCATTATGGGATACGACTTCATCCCTCATAATACTGATGTTGGATCATGTTGGCTCAATGTGAGTTGGTGACATTTAACCCCACCCGTTCCTCTTTTTATAACAGAGGGCCTAGTGGAAAAAGGACATTGGTGAGGATTCGGCACACAGTCTAAGCCACACTGAATCCAGGCCGTGCTTCACGTTTCGGTTCCCCCACGTGTTGTGGAGATGCATCGGGCAGGCAATGTGGGACAGAGTGAGTGCTTAGCAAACACTGGCCCCCTTCTCTGGATCCCCAGGAGGAAACAACTATCATGCAAATGCCACTGAGATGACTATCAACTAAAGACGAGAAGAAAAAAATACAGCTCTTATTTATCCAGGGTCTAAAGCCTAATCACCTGCAATTTACTGGTGGGAATCACATGAATATGAAAAATTATTATGAAGATTCGTAAAGGAAAGAAAAAAAAACAAAAAAAAAACAGCCTAGGGTCATTATTTGGGTTCCCCTGTTTCTCATGCTGACAGTGCGAGCTTCAGAGAAGCAGAGGGTTGGTCAAATTTGAATGATTTAGATTTCAGTATTCCTAAATCAAAAGCATGACTGTAAATATTCATATCCATTGCAGGAAATGAGCCCATTCACTGACACACTGGGCAACTGAGGTTGATTTTGGGTATGGAAAGTCTTTTTAATCTTGTTGCTCTTAAGTGAATTCATTGGTGGCTTTTTTTAAACCTGCCTCATTAGAGAAGCAGATGCTTTAAATCTTCTACTATAATATGTACATCCATTTGTCATGACTTTGCCTGGGAAACTGCATTATGTGATAACACATTATGGGGTGGATTATCCTGAAATGGGGGGATGTCATTTATGCAGTTTGTTTCTCCAGGTTTAACATGCTTCGTTCAGAAATACTTTCTGCTCTATAGACCTAGGTCCTATAACCACTAGTCAGTACAAAGTAATTCTTCATAAAATTAGGTGGCTAAACAAACACTTGTCTGATTTTCTGGTTTCATTCAAACCAAACTACTGGCCCATTTAAAAGGTGCTAATTAAATGCTGCATTCCAGGAAAGCAGAAAGCATGCAATGGCATTATAGTATGAAAAAACACTGCACATGTAGAAGAGTGAGTGTGAGATTTATGGACGTACTGTAAACGCACCACATTAAGTGATTTCTCCAAGAACAGTCATTATCATGTAACCTATATAACTATGCAGTCGTTAACTGAATTCTTGGTATACCAATGTAATCGGCAGCTCCAGAATTTCATGCCAATTTCATAATTTCCATCAAGCCTCCTGGAAGACAAGCCCAAATGCACTGTCTTTTAATTCACATGATTAAAAATATACAACCAAAAAACCGTTAATATCTAGTTTGATTATACTTATGGAACATAAACAAAATGCCAAATTGGAAGGGATGATGCTACCACAATGCCTTGTGGTATTTGAT
The DNA here is from genome assembly GCA_009936485.2 of Gymnarchus niloticus. NCBI lineage: Eukaryota > Metazoa > Chordata > Actinopteri > Osteoglossiformes > Gymnarchidae > Gymnarchus > Gymnarchus niloticus. The sequence continues at coordinate 4,911,336 of JAACJT020000033.1, read as the reverse complement.
TAAGTGCTAAAGAAAGATCCCAGTGAAGATGAACAAACAACACACTGGTTCCATTTAATGTGTCCCTGCAGACCCTGCAATATTTCACGCTTGTCTTGGTCCTATCCCAGTTCGCCCAAGTTCCTGTTTATCACACTACTCGTTGAATTCACTGTTAGGCTTGACCCTACAGGGACACCATACCTTGTGCTCTGTTTCCTTCATGAGTAAACATTCCTTAATTAAGATAATGATTTATTTGTTAAGTGAACCAATGTGCCTTTATTACTGACAGCCAATGTCCATGAGTGTTTCATCCATAAGTTGTCACTGTGCTCATCTGTGTCCTTAGAGAAAAAAAAAAGCAACATTAAAGAACAGTGATGCCCCACTGCCCCTGCGAAATTTAACTGACATGGCTAAAAAAAAAAAAAACAAAGGATGGACTCATGAAAATTTAATTTGTCAGTTATGACATCGTGATGACTGGAAGAATTAAAAGTGGGGCTGGTAAAAGGTCCCTTTCAGAAGCTGGCAGCAGCTTCAGCCAACTGGGGCACGGCGTGATAAAAGCATGAAGTGGCTCCAGTCATCCCTGGCCCACCGTTCTTAAAAATGTGACTGGGTACATCAAGGGGGGGATGTGAGCCCACCATACCCCCTCTTTGGCAGGGGTCCCTAGGCATGCAGGTGCTGGCCACGTCTCGTCTCTCAGGTGCTGTTTAAGTGTCTCTGTCATTCAAGAGCTGAGAAGGTTCAGTTGTGACCCTCCCTGCTCATTTGCATGCATGGAAAAGAAAAATGGCCATTCTTTGTATAGAGCTTCTATTGATGGACAAAGATAGATGCATGGATATTATTCATGTATGTATTGATGCATTCTTAATGCAAAAACTGTTGTTCCAATAACTCATGCTTGGAATCCCAGCAATAAACATTAACAGAGTGATATTAATACTCTCATCAAGTGCATGGGGCCTTTTATCATTGCAGAATTACTATGATTACTACTACATTATTTTACACTGAATAAGATGTTTTTGTTTATCCATTAAAGAAATGAACACGGTACAAACCGTAAACCGTAAAGCCACAGAAGACGATCGGAGAGCGGTTCACACTAAAACGAGGTCTACTTTCAAACTGATCACGCATTTCACATCGATACCAGCCACAGTGGCAACGTGATTGCTACTGAAATCAGCACGATTCCAAACTAATACGATGCCACAGAAATTTGATTATTTCCCAGCACTGGCTCTGCCGTGATTCAGGCCACCTCTGAATCGCTGCCAGCTCTTTAAATGTTTCGGTGCGGCTCCATCTGCCAACATGAACAAACACGGCCAGCTACACTACGACACACTTCTCACAGGAGAAGAAAAGACACGTTTAAGGAGGTGCATGGCACTACTGCCTACTGCTATTCTGAGTTAAGATGGTGCCTTAAACCCACTATACTACTTCTGTCAGTACAAGGGCAAAATAAGTTAATTGGACCTAATGTTCCTTAAATGACTTTACTATCAATTACGTAGTAAACTCATTAATCCAGCTGAAACATGTTACTGTACAACTGCATGCTGGGTGACCTCATTTTGTTATGCATTTCAGTAATCTTAAACTCTGGAAAATAAGTTAAGCAGCTTCCTTAGCGACAGACTTGAGCTCTTTGTTGGAACATGAGTGAGTCTATCCCAGTCGACTCAACGATTTTTTGCTCCCAGCAGACCAAATCTTAACCAAAGATGAACCACAACTGTTTGAACACCACTAGGAATCATGTTTTTCAATCCGCTCCACGAAATTACCCGATCATAAATTAGACCAGGCTGTCATCACCAGCAAAATCAAAACTGTTTATTTTAGGCTTTGACGTCCATGGTAAGGAACATAAATATTTCTAACGCCATCCATCACTGCTTCGTCCCTGGGCTTTTCTAGTTGAATCGAGGAACGCGCTCACATGGCATCCACACATAGTCCAATTGCCGGCAACAGAAGAACCACTATGTTCTTGCCTGTGAGTGAATAGCTGTGTTTGTCAAGACAGCGCTACGAAGCAGTCTTTTCTTTCAGGACTGGCTTGGGTATGATTTTTTTTTTTTTTGAATTGTAGCAAAAAATCTGAGAGGCTTCCTTCAAAGTTTAATGGTTGCCAGAGAATGTTAGCGTTTTAAGCAGTTCAGGCATGGTAATGCATGGATGACGGGTGACAGGAACAAGCATACATATATAAACACAGAAACAGAGGTAGCAGACATGAATAGGATGCAAAGAAATCATCATGAATATTAAGTTAAATGGGGATCAGTAATCATGACTATCAATCTGTCTGAAGCACAAAGACATATAGAGTAGATATGGAAAGAACTACAGCTAACTAAAACATAAAGTTACCTGTAAGCAGTTATCCTTACCTGATATTTGAATGCGTATTAACAGCAAGGTGAATGAAAGAATTTCCGGTAACTTCCATCTCCGCCACCTACTGCTTTCATGGGACATCCTGTAAACTCAAACAGAAAAAATTCATCAACATGCTTCTGGAAACTGGTATTATGGAACATGGGGAAAGCATGGCTTAAACAACACTTCAGAAGCCTTCCTAAAAAAACACCAGTGTTACACTCTGTGAATTACCATAGCCGTCACTTACATTATACACACACACACACACGTTTGTATTTCTAACTTTGCAGGGACCTTCCATTCATTTCTATGGGCCTGACCCTAACACTGACTAAGACAACCAAAACCCTTACCCAGCACTAACCTTAACCATTGGTAACCCAGCAAAATACAAGACTTCTGGCTCTTTGGGTTTTATGGTTGTATTCACAGATTTTTATTAAATTGAGTTTCAAGGTAAAAGTGTGAGGTTATTACCTCCTGGGGACATTTTGTCCCTACAACGTAATATAAATATGGTACACACACAGGCACACACACTATAATACCTTTATTCATTCAGATATTGTTTGTAATTTTTGATGCTTTGCTGATATTGTGCATTTATAGCATGGAAATAACTACACTTGCAAATAGCATACCAATAAAAATCAGACTAGTTACGCAATAAATTACTGTAGCGTGGCCAGCTAATATGTGGTCCAGAAATGAAAGCTGTGACCTTAACATGCTGACTGATCAAATAGGGTTTTACAGTACATTTCCAGGATGCCAGAGTAATAGAATATTTTTCATATCAGTTTTTATAAGTGCAAAAATGGTCATTATTCCAGATGATTACTAATAATTTTAGTCTGGGGCTGAATCTGTAAAGAAGCATACTGCAGACTCCACAAATAGGATCAATGACGCTAAATTTCTCACAATGGAGTATCACGATATATGAAGGCTGTCGTAGTCAGAGTGCCTTGGATTAGCAGTGTCATATCACAGAGCTCTGGTTCAGAAGTCACTACGGATTAGAGTACTAAATGCGTATGCTGCCTTTGTTGATGCATACTTGAAGTGAGAGAGAGGCAGTGCCAACTTTTCATTTGCCCAAGCAAAGTCGTACTGAAACTGGCACATCGAAAGTCACAGAACCAAAAATGAATCTTCTCATAGCCTCCTGCTATAGCGCCCCTGAGAGGACAATTTAATCCTCTTTTAATTCAATTCAAATTTTTTTTTTTTACGTGTTTCCCTCTATAAGAAGTGCTATATTATCCCATTTCATTCAGGCGGTGTCCAGATGCCAGTTAGCCTCCGGAAGTCGACTAACAAAAGTATGAACTGTGTAGTACATGGCCTGGAGATTGTCTGTATTTACGCCTGCCATCCAGATTTATTCATCCTGTCTCTGGAAGCTGCTGAGTGTCAAGCTGATGTTGCACTTTCACTGAACCAAAAAAGGAAGTCAGCAACAGATGCTGAACTCAGACATAAATGGTGGGTTGAAACAGCATGTCAGGGTTGGAAGGGAGAGGCTTCTGATTCCAGTCTCACTTAAAGCATGCACGCTTTCACGTTTCTCAATGCATTCTTTTCAGTAGGTTACATAACTCCATATTCTAAACACTTATCTGAGCTTGGTTACAACTGACTGACTAATCATATTCTGGTACGATAATCCCTAGATTAATCTTTGCCAAGAGTCCCCGTTCTCTGTCAACAGAGAACAACTCTACCGTTGGATGGGTCACTCCGTCTGCCATTCTTTCATATTCAGCTACTGCTGCCATTCTTAACCCCTTCATTTCCTATTCAGAATGAAATTGGTCCATGCAGAGTACAGGATGGCCAAGAAATAGAAAAGGGAGAGGGTGCAGGTGCTACAGCTTGTCCCATTGGGTAAATTCTCCATTGCTATATTTAGAATCCATGAAAGCTTCATCAGGCCAGACATTAGATCCTTACTTAACAAAGGTGCCTGTAATTTCCCCAGTAATACTAATTTGGTTCCTAAGACAACGCTAAAAAGGTTTACCGTTATATTTCACTATCAATTTATTAGTCAAAAGTGCAAAGTCCTCATACTGTCAGACTAACTATAGTTTAAATCACAGTAAGCTATTTATCGTTTCTGAAATATCACAGTAAGGACTGAGATATTTCTCCTGTTTTTTTCTTCTTCTTCAAAGCACTGACATTATTTTCATCATAACAAGATTAAAAAAAAAAAAAAAAAAAATCAATGACAGTTGCTTCAATTTAACCAAACCATAGAAGATCTAACTGTTACACAGTTACAGAATCATTTTGCATACATAATGTATTGCTGCCCTGAAGCAAAATTCATATCTGTCCCCATTTCCCAAGAAACCCTTCAATCTGACATAGTTTCGCAATGTACAGACAATGACAACATCTTCGAAAAAGCCATTTAAGTTTCATTTAGTGTCTCTGCAAGATTTTTCTGCAAGATTTTTCTGCTCAATGTGTCTTAGATTTTCTTTCTTTCACAAATCTCAAATTTACTGTCCAGCTTGAGCATGATACTTTAAAGTATGTGGTTTTCTTTATTGAGAAATAACTGGACAGTACTGAGAGGATCTTGTCTCCTATAAATACGAAAATACTGCATGACTGCCGTTGGAGAAAAAACAGAGGAGCCGGATAAAGGGCCTTTAGAATTCATTTAATGACAAATGCATTAAGTCCCCAACTGGAATGGATTGACAAGTTTAAACTGCTCTGTTTTTCATAGCAGAAACTGCTACTGCCACAGGAATTCCACCATCTAAACTAAATGCGTATATGTCGGTTAAGATTAGCCTAGTCCAGGTTTGAAGCGATTATGAGCAAGATTAACAGGAATTAGAAGTGCTCAAATGAAACAGTCAAAGGCTGCCACGGATTTAGCCTGCGCTCAATCTTAGTCTGTCTTTCTGCATACGTCCATTTAACTAACACCAGTTCATTCGTAAGTTAACATTACAAAGTACAAAGGATTTAGTAATGTCTAATGTTAACTTCAGATCATCAAAAATGGACAAAATCTGGTCTTATCCAAACAGCCAGACTAAGACTACTTAGAACGCTGTCTTGTGTTTGTAAACAATATAGAGGTTAAGATGTGATTGTGCCATGGGAATAAAGTTTACGACAAATTCTCGATTCCAACGAATGTTGCACAAACGGTGATGATATCAGAATCACACTGATTTATTGGATCCGTTGTGCCAAATTTTACTGCCTATTAGACAATCATATAACACAAAGAGCTGATCTGTATGTCATACCTTTAATTATAGGAACCAAAAATTGAACACACTAGTATAAATGGAATTTCCTCTTGGATAAGACAGAATGTTACGTTATGACAGCATCCTAACATATTTTCTTTTTTATGAGGTGAAGCTTAAACTTACGCAGTAAATTATTACAATTTTACTACGGCTTTGTAAACCACCTGGGCCAAGAAACACAATCATATACCGAATAATTACATTTTTAATGAATACTTTTCACATCCTGTCATTTGTCTGTAATCTAAGAAATTTCACATTTGCTTTTTAAAATTGGTGAGACATCTTGCTTCGTTAAATTCAAAGGAGCACAATAAATAAATATGATATTGATTCTGCAATTATTCCATGATTTGTTCATTCAGACTGTCTGGCGGACATAGGTGGTGTTCAATATTACAACAGTTTTGGTCCTCCTGAGATCTGAGTTTGTAATCTTGACAGAAGTCCACTCCAGCTACACTAACTTTGCCAGTCAGCTAGCCCATATACACACTTTTTGTGGGTTTTACTAACTTTGCGTTATACTTAAATTCGTAAATGCTTTACACAGAAAATACTCGTGACTGGCAAAGACCTTGGACAATATTTGGTAGCACTGAGGTGAATTACAATTACAGGTAATTGTGAGGTACAATTACAATTTTACAAATACTTAGACATTTCACAAGGAGCCTGATATCTACAGATGGCTCGTAAGACATCAGCGCCTTCAGTTGAACAGGGTTTTATGAATCGTAATGTGTTAAAGAATATATTCGGAACACACACACAAATAATAATAAAACTTTTTTTTAAAAAAAAACCGAATGGAAAACCAAATATAACGTACAACACAAAAAGAGCAGAATACAATTTGAACTTACATGCTCCTTTATTGCATAGGCAGTCGATCTCTTTGAAGGCTCATTATTTCTCACTCTCTCCGTCCATGGAAGTTTTCTTGGACCTTAGAATACTCTTGGTACCGCCGTCACCAAAACATTTGGGACCGTTAACTCTATCAGCTCATTCCAGGAATTACCATAAAGAAACGTTTATAAAAACACAACAGTTGGTTAATTTCTCACTACTGTCTGGCAGACGAGATGCTGGGAGCTGCAGCCAGTCGATGAGTGGAGAGGATTACACTAGATCCACTGGGTTCCACTGCTGGAGGCTGGATCCTCCTGTCGCCCCACCCTGCAAACAACAGCGGTATCCCAGGGGGTTTAAAACCTGACCTCAATCTGTTAAAGTCGGGATTAACACGTCAAAAAGCTTGCTAGAAGTAAACACATGAAGATGAGTTCGGGCTGGAAGAACCGGCTGTCAAATTTTGCATATAATAGTGTGATGCATCAGATTTACTTATTTGATTTCCATCCCATAGATCTACACCGATTTTTCATGCCTGCGGCAGTCATCATAATTTATTTAACGTCTCATTAACGGCGAATTAAATGACATTTCGGCGTTTCAAACTTCATGTGTTAACTCCATAGCCATCTACAAACCAGTATCAGATGTAAGTCACACTTATCTTTAAACCTGGTTATGAAATATGCTGGGCAGAAAAATCACTGCGATTTCCATCCATATGAATGAAGCTAAGTTCAGCCTAGAACTTCTGGCTTAGTTAAGAACAGCTGTTTTATATAGGTAAAAATAGAAAGTGACCCTATACCATGACAATGGATCGATTAATTGCTCTTGGTATCATATAGGCAAGTAATCACAGCCTAAAATTACAGAAGGCTTTCATGTCACCTAAAATCGCCCTTCATTTCATCACTTCGTTTCGAAGCTGGACGGAGTCTCTCAGCAAAATTTCGCCTTCATTTACTCCACTTTTTAACCGACACACATTAAGATTTATGTTGTTGTACTTTAGCGACATTTCTTCAGGATATGGTAAGCTGTCACAAGGCGTCGTGCAGTATTACGAAGTTGGCTATTTCAGCTGACTTAATGTTACTTAAGTTTCCCAAATGTACAAGAATGTATTCGTGTCGCATTACATTGTACTGCTGTAAAGTCGACCCTGGCAGCAGGCAAACAACAACTACACACACACACAAACACACACAATATAAATCCTAAAAAGTGGAGTAAATGAAAGAAATTTTGGTGAGGGTCAAACAACAACTGTATATATTCAAATTAAAAATGGAAAAACTGCCTCATTTTTAATTTGCATCCCCGTCCGTGTATCACACATTGGAAACAACAAAGGGGGGAGGAAGGGAGGCAGGCAAATGAAAATGCTTTAAGTGATATCTCGGCCCGTAAAGAGATAAGGGCACTGCCCTTTCTCTAGCACTTCAAACAGAATGCAAGCAACGCACGAAAGACAATAGCTGAAAGATGGAAGAATAAAACACCGCCCTCATGCCAAACAACCGCATCTATAGGCTATACTGTGCAACCACCTGTGAAACATCAGGTTCTCACTCTGGAATACAGCAATCGGTGAAGTACGACTTTCTAAAACGATGTGATCGCACAATAGAAATGGGAAGAATGAAGTATTTCCAAGTAGCAATGCGTGAATTATTGTGAATTATTGTATACTGTTGAGAAAAGTGTCATTTGAAACAGGACTGTTTCTTTGCTGCAATACACCACTTACAAGCAAAAGTAATATTTCTTTGGGATATATGATATTCGTTTCTTAACCTGTCGTCACTGCTCCTGTCTATAAACACTCCATTAATATGAAATTATTCCTCTGTCATTATTCAGGACTCACCGTGTTCTTATGCATATGGTGAAGATCATGTAAGTTACATTTCTGTATTGAGGTTAAACAAACGATTTATCTAAATGTTTTGTCACATTTGAATAAATCACTGCAATAAACCACACTGATCAGAGGGCCCGAGGGAAACACTGAGGCAAAATGAGGAGTGCAAGTCTAAATGAAAGTCAGGCCCAGGTTAACTGGATTAATAGTGCAAATCTCTTGTACAGAGCCCTAGAAGGCTGAACGTTTGGTTCAGCTGTCTGATAAAAGAGTATACTTTGACATTCTAGAGGTGCATGCCATATATACTAAAGCACTGTAACTCATTGATAAGGCTTAGGCAAAAACAGGCATTTGCAGGATTCTCGGAAGGTGGGTTAACTTAAAACCATTTTAAGTAAGATTTCCTCCACGGTCTGAATTTTACCACAGACTGTTCATGTTATATCCAAAATGTCATGCACACGCATCAATAAACATTGTTCCTCATTTGTTACCATTAAAAATTAAGTATAAAATATGCAACAATCTAAATATGGTAAGTCTACCAAAGCATACAAGATATACTGTATACAGCATGCATCTTCACGAAAATCAGGTACACTTGTATTTAGTGATGGGACAAATGAGGCAGCAAAACCTGTGCTGGGTGGGAGCATCCTAAAGTAACTAGTGAATGTTAGCGCTAACTAAGGCTTCAAAACCAGTGGTGGGTGGAAGTGTCTCGAACCACCACTCAACGCTAGCTAGAATTTAGCACCAGCATTGACTGGTATTTCGGGATACTCCCACAAACCGCAAGTTTTGAAGCCTTATTTGTCCCATCACTATTTATATTGAATTTCCACTTAGAGACTTTTTCAAACACATCGTCCCTGGAATGTGCTCTTCCACCTCTGTTACGTACATAAAGTGGAAAGTACCACAGGAAACATTCTGAATGGAAAATTCTCATTCTGCCAAAACCTAGAAAAGACCTTTCTTTATCCCTTCTTGTTGTTCCTGCATACAGAAAAGTCATGTTTACCTGCAGAGATGGGGTTTTAATGGCACAAGGATTCATTAATATAAAACTGGCGAACAACTTTAGTTATTTTATATTTTAATTGTAAATATCTTCATACAAAGCAAAACAAGTAGGCAGAACCCTTCTACCACAGCCGAGTTCTCAGAGATACACCAAGGAAAGCTATTCCTGCCAATTTTTACTGATGGTTGTAAAAAGCGGTAAAGCTTAGGGTTGAGTATGTAAAATGAAGGTCTTAACCTGAAACTCTAATGACCGCTACTCCCAACATGTTTGCAAAACCAACATGCACATGGAGGTTCAATTTAAAAACAGGAAAAAAAAAAAAATTACAAAGGATGCATTTAAATTAAAGATTTTTACTTGTTTTTCACTAGCTGTTGATGAATACAAGTGCTATAGAGCGATCCAGAAGAGGGACACAGATGCCATTGTTGTTACAGTGATTATGAGGGCTCTGGCAGAACGGCTTTCTTCTGATACTGCCAGGGCTGGAGTAATGGCCCCCTTAGTTCCTACAGCCAGATAAACCGAAGAGAAACGCGCAGCACAATGGCCTCATTCTTTGCCGGTGGTTAGTAACTTGAGGGCCTTCTGCAGATTCTGGATGGCTGTGGTGACGTCTTCGTACTGCAAGGCACTGCCGGCATATTTGCAGTATTTCTGGGCCCTGGTAAAGTCTTCTGGAGTCAGACGGACGTCACCTGTGTGTGAAATTAATTTAAAAAAAAAAAAAAGCATAAAGTGAAAACCTGTTAAGGAAGACCGTAAAAAGTTAAAAAAAAAAAAAAAAAAACAAAACTCTTTGGTTGAAGTCATTAAGTCCCCTGCCCATAAATTTGTATATGGTGCTTACACCAACAAAATTTCATTTTTAGGTATTGGAGCAGTCAATCAGTCAAGTGCCATCAAGATTCCAGGTGACTATGGATAAGAATCATTCACAGAGTTTTTGTGCCAAGGTATGGAAGTATATTGCCAGGGTGTTCTTCTGCACGGGTATAGTTTTACGCACAACAGGCAATTTAGAGACACCAGTTAGTCTAAAGGCATGTCGTTGGACTGCGGTTGGAAAATGCAGTACCTGCACAGGGAGAACATGCAACCTTGACATACACAGAGGCACGGTTCAAACCCCTGACTGCGGAGGTGGAAGGCTTCACTGCTACCGAATGCACCACAGTTTCCCTGCTAGGCATGATTATAAATTTGGATGTCAGTTACTCAACTGCAGTTCATTATCCTCAACAGAGAAAACAAAAATTTGGTGCATGGTGGCTCAGTGGTTTATACTGTTTCCTCACCTCCAGGGTTGTGGGTTCGAACCCCATCCTTGCCATTTGTGTGCAGTTTGCACGTTCCCCGTGTGCGGTGTGGATCTCCTCCTGCTCTCCAGAGATATACAGTTAATCTAACTGGCGTCTAAATTGCCACATCTGAGCAGAAACAGCCCAAACTGCTGTTTAGTCCACAGAAAGGAGAAATGTACTGTGTTCTGTATCAAAAATAATCTGTCACAGGAAATATTGCTGCATCTACGTGCTTTGAGGAGGCATGGTCGCGTTTTTGGCCTTACTACATTTTAGATGTGTTTTTATCTCACACGTTTATGCTTTTGAAGCCAGCAAGATGCACACTGACTTCTGCTGGTGTGGAATGAGCTTCATTTGGAGACTGCGTGCAGGACGAATCACTCTGCCTTGCTGCCAATCAGGTTTTGAGGGTAGGCTGAGGTTATGGCATATTGACATACTTGCTTTAAGCCAAGTCTGATGCCAATAGACATTCAGGAGTTTTTTTTAAAAAAAGAGTGACTGCCAGAACTGACCAGCATGAAAACAAAATGGTCTGTTAACTATGTCAAGGCTTGCAAAGTTATAATACTGAAGGCTGTATTAAATATCGGTTTGGTTGAAAAAGTGAAGTGTCCCTGAAACTGATCTCCCAATTAAAATTTTCAGACAGGATAAGCTTTGCTACTCTTGTCTCCTCCCACAGTCAAAAGACAAGCAACATTAAATAGTCCAGTGTGTATGCGTGCGTGCCCATCCAGGGTGTACTCCAGCCCTATGCCAAATGCTTCCTGGGATAGATTCCAGGACCCCCTGACTTATATAAGTGGCTGAAAGATGGATGGATGAATAAGCTTTGCTTCAAATGGACCTTCACGAACTGAAAAATGAAATGCACTTCCCAAGCAGAGGTTTAAATGAGCATATTATTCATATTTTTGTTGGCTATTAGAGAAACATTAACTTCAAGAACATACGATCCTGAGGGTTGATTTATAATATTTTGTACTGTGAAACTATGGAACTGCATGTGAAATTTCCAAACCAGATCATTTTTGCTGCGCTTTCTGAAACTCAGCTGTTTAAACAAATTTTTTTTTTTTTTTTTAAAATGAGCTTATTATTCAAATCAGCGTTGCTGAGTGTCACACTACCTATTACATTTGTTTGTGGGTGTATTGTGTGCAAACTATTGGTAGAAGTGAATGCAGGTTATTCGTTTCATGAAAAAGGATCACACCCGATGTAAGGGGAAATACATGGCACAATGTAACGCCCATTAAAGAAGGACAGTGCATGTTGCTTGGAAAGAACGGATGTTGGATGGCTGGATGGATGGAGGGACAGTGCATGTTGCTTGGAAAGAACGGATGCTGGATGAAGGAGGGACAGTGCATGTTGCTTGGAAAGAACGGATGCTGGATGAAGGAGGGACAGTGCATTTTGCAGCTCTGCCCTACTATTTCAATGCTGCGCACCAAAACGACTCAACGACTTCACTAGCCATAGGCTGCCATCATTGGGGTTTTGCTTGCGGTCGAAGTTTTCCCACCCGCAGTAGAGACTGGAGTCTGTTTTCCATGAGGCACTTAGGGAAGTCTCCACGCGGTCTGACGCTCAGGGTGGGGGAACTTGAAATGGTTTGAGGTTTGGGTGCGGTTCATTTTATGGCAGGAGCGCCAGAAAAACGGGAGTGTAAAGTTGGATCCAATACAGCGTGGCGGTGGTACCTACCCTGCTGGTTGGTGTCCAGCAACGAGGGGTCGATGGCAGGGATGGTCCTAGGAACGGGCATTGGCTTGATGGGCTCACCTTGGTGGGTCAGGGTGAGAGATAGTTAGATCCCGGGTGCATTTCAGACACTCAATATTAAGTTTGACTACAGACAGCTTTTAGCAAAATGAAATTTTTACTCTTCAAAATCTGCTGACATCGGTAAGCATGATATGGAAATGAATACTTTGTCTGTCTTGAGTCACTTGAAGAACACCACCACGCTGACCACTCACCGCACGTGAGTCAATTCTGCAGCGGTTGAGAACGCTCTGGGTGAGGTGAGAATTCACAAACCTCATGCCTACCCTGGTAACACTTACCTGCATATCTCCTCATTCTTATGACACAAGACAGACTGTATCCTGTCTGATCTCTGTTAATGAGGGCAGATGGGATTGATGTCTTTGCTAGGACACTTAGCTACTTATTGCTCTGCTTGCCAAATGCATTTAATCCAATTGAGCAGCCTGCCTTACATTTTTACCTACTTCAATAGCTGGGCTGTTTTGCTGAAGAAATTATAAGGGGCCTTACTCCGTGGCACAGAATGGTGAACACGAATCTCTGAGTTACAGCGCTGAAAACAAAGTTCCTGCCAATTAGGTTCTTTGTCTGAGTTGTTGATATTAACTGCTTAAAAACACATACGCACTGCTGAGGTAATCCAGGCTGATAGCAGTATATGCAGTGTGTCACATGACTCCAAATCTGGCAGCTCTTACAAGCCTTAGGATATTAAGTGGTGTTGTTTTCGTATCGTCAACATATTAGCGATATATGTCTAAATGAAAGTATTAACCGTTTTGTCCATCACAGACAAAGCTAGTCCATCCGCCCCCCCAAGCAAAATTCAAGGAAGCAAATTTGTCTGGTTAAACTTCAAAATGAATAACTATGAATCACTGTGGATATTGGTTATATAACTGAAATACATTTATTTGTTTCTGCTCAAATCTACAATCACCTTGCTAAGCCTGAAAAAGGAGACCCATCGTTGTATTTTTTTTGACTCATGGTACAGTTACTCCATGCTCGTCTGGGACAATTCTACCATAAAGTTTAATCAAGCAAGCAATTACAGCAAAAGATAAGGCATTCCCAATACATTTACAATACCTCCAAGTCTGGTGGTTACAGCTTTTCTATGATAACGTCAAATACTTTATCCCGTTTCATCAAATTTTTCTTATAACCTTATAAGGTTATTATGGAGCGATGCAAAAATACGGTCGTTTAAAATGAGAACCCTGCTGGTTGAGTACACAAATACGAACCATCACAGCATATTTAATAGGGATATTTATAGGGCAACACGGTAGCTCAATAAGTAGCTGCGTTGCCTCACCCCTCCAGGGTTCGAAGCTTTGTGTGTGTTTGTAGTTAGTTTCAGTTTCCTTCCGCAGTCCAAAGATACGCAGTTAAGCTAACTGACGACTCTAAAGCGCCCATAATTTGAGTGCGTGTGCATGAATGTGCGTGGTAATGAACTGGCATCGCAACCTGGATGGACCTCAGCTTTGTGCCACGTGCTTCTTAATGTATGTGGTTTTCATGCCAGCTCAACTCCGAGCTTCACGACAGATTCACGTGAAATTCACTGAAAGCAACAAATCTTTCATTTCTGAGTACTGAGCTATCAGACAACAAAAGCAAAGATTGATATTATTAAGATCTTGGTAAAACGGCAGCCTATATTTTCTTAACTTTATGCACTTCTTTCATTCTAAATTATATAAGGTTAATTACTAATTCTAAGCGCCAAACGAAGGAACACCCCCTACAATGCTAAAAGATTATTTGAGTAAGAATCAAATAACGTGAAAAGTAATACACTATTGTAGGTTAAAAGGAACTGTGAAAGCTGTTCCAGGCTTTCAGGAGGGAATAAATATTGGACAATATGTCTAAATTAGACTGAAATACTGACTAACACTCTAATACGTCTAATTTATACTGCATAAATTCATCCAGCCCACAGGTTATTAAGGAAAATCAACACACTTCAGTCTGAACCGGTGGCTTTAGGGTCCAAGTGCTGTGTGGCAGCATACCTGCAGGGGGTGGAACCTCTGCTGGAGTGTTAGCGGGGGCGTGGGCACCAGGGGGGATCTGGATGTTGTTGAAACCAGCTGGGGGGGGCATGGAGGGCTGCGTGTGGGGTGGAGTTTGGGGCAGCATGGAGTGTGCACCTCCCTCGGCACCGAAGTCATCATCTGGAGGGTGGGAGTCAGTGAAGAGAGGAGATTGATTTCAGTCACCCACAAACCATTTCATATGGTTAGATTTAGTGGTGGGGGGCAGTTTAAAAAAAAAAAAAAAAAAAAAAAAAATTCAATTATGCATTTTTTTCCTGGACAATAAATCTGAGTCTGGTGAAAGCTGACAGGTTCATGCAATTCTCAACAAGAATTTCTGTTACGATCCGGTCAAGTCTAGTTTTACCTTTTAGCATGTGGTATTTGTAAAAGGTGTCAAAGAAAGCCCCTCATTTGACTAAGCATTTGCATATGTGGATTTTGTACACGGGAGGGTATTTTAAAGAAAACATTTTCTGTTATATTCCACAATGTTTGTTTTTCAACACTTTGCGTGTTGCAGGAAAAAATGTATTTGTGAAGTAGGATAACAACAGCAACAAGTCAGATATCTGATTAAATCAGTGCCAGATCAAACAAACAAGATTTCGCCCCTCAATAACAGGAAGCAGATTGAAAAAGATGCAGGGCATCGGGAACAAAACTAACCCAAATCACACGAGCCAAAAACAGCCATCTGACAGTAAAGCAAATGTCCATTTCTACACAGCCCGTTTCCCCAATTACTGTACTTGCAAGGATGGAAAAAATAAAATCACCAGTTGAATGGCTTTATATGAACACAGGGCAAAATATTTCCCTTATAAAGTTGAAATTTATTTTAGCTAAATCCAGTGCCAAACCTTTTGAATTACTTAACAGTGAGAAGCAAACATGGAGTATAATCTGAGGCTAAAATAAAAGCATTAAAATCTTTGGTGCTAATTTTCAAGTGAAATGCTTTGAAAGTAATCTGTACAGATGGCAAAACCAATCTCATGTTAGGAACACATGCACCTGGCAGAGCTTTTGGAGGACAAAGTTCCCACTTTTTGGCCAAACTCTGCAGTATATTAAAAGGGCTATCAGTCAATACCAACGGGAGCTGGTACTATTCAGTTTCATTACTTTTAGACAGTGTCCTTAACGAAGGATTGAATTAAGTTTTTCAGATTAAAAGCAGCAGTAACATTTCAAAAGCAATTACATAAGTGTAACAAATGTGATGGAAGGCTCATATGACATCCCGATATCACTCCATTTTAGAAGGCCTCATTTATAGTCATTTAATAGCCCTGTCAGTTTTCAATGCAAACATTTGCTAGTTTCTCACTTGTAAACAGGTGTTTACACAGAGAAGGTTTCTCCTGTAATGCTACAAGTGTAAGGTGTGCCCCTTCATACTACTGAACAAGGAGCAGAATATTCACGTTAACGACGTCCATTCTTAACATGAATCCTAATGAAATAAACATACCTCAACAGCACCACCAGGCACAGGTGCCGAGTATTTACAAATAAAAACAACAGCAGCTAATTATTATAATCACACACAACTGGTAACCTTTACACTGTCAAATGAGGACAAACAAGTTCCATATGGTATCCACAACGTTTGAATAAAGAGGCCCTGAGAATGGATTTACACATTTGGAACATAAATAATGGCACAGCTACATACAAACACACACAGGAAAAGGGCTTCGGCAATATTCCGCAAGCAGTACAGTGAGGTTGGATTATTTTTTTTTGGCACTAATACATGTCCTTTTCCAGACCACTCTCTACACCTCTGATAGCTAATCAAGCTCTAATTGTAATTCTGCAGCATGCTAATGAACCAATGAGATCATCGAGTGGTTTTTCCATTGTTCGTTGGCATGGATACAAAACAAGCTCCCCCCCCAAAACTGAAGGGGAAGCCTTCCAGTGGCATTTACCCACGCTGCAAGGCTATCAGTAGCAGAGGCCTGCAGCATGCATGATGCTTTAGGAAAATATGTTAATCAACAGAGTCGCTTCAGATTGGCTCTCCTCCGTTTAAACAGAGGGCCCCATTCCTTCCCTCTTGCTCATCATCATCTCCAAGCAAGTGGAAAAGTCAAGCAAATATGTACTGGGCACAATGATTTTATTGTGAATTCTAGTAAAGTATGATCGATCCTGTGCTTGAATGATCTGCTTCATGGCAGGTTGACTACAGAAATGGTAAAGACAAAGAAATTTCAATGGAAACGTTGACTATGGTGGGATGCTAGCTGCTGCTGATTAGCATTGTGAAAGGACAAAATGGAAATTTTTTATAAATCCAAATGCATTAAGTAACAATTAAACATATACTGACGCAAACCAAAGATGACAGCAACTAAAACATGCCCACAATCATTCCAAAGGTGCAGGCCTATCAGTTTCAATAAGGACTTCAAGAATTCCAAACATCAACCAGAGATTTGCTTGGAAAAAAGCTAATTACTACAGCATATTTCAAAATCAGCACTTCCTAACTTGTGGTAAGACACCTTAGGTGGTTTGATGGTTAAACTGCATGGGCAGACTGCAAAATACAGCAATTAAAACAGACTCAAGTTGTACAGTTTGAAATCATAAATTGCATCTACATAACGCAGAATGGTGAACCTTTAACATTGATGGAACATAAACATCAAGTATTTACTGATTATATTTACATAACATATAAATTGGTAATTAATGATCAATTAATGTAATCGTGAAGCCTGGTCTAAACTACAAAAAGAAACTGAAACGTCTCCGCATGAGGTGAAATCACAAGCATAGGGGAAGTAAAAAAAGTGAAAAACAAAATGAATGAATTATGAAAAATCCAAAGAAGCAACACCAAAATAATGCAGATTACGCTGGCAGGAAATTTCACACTCTCAGCAGTATGAGACGTGAAAACAGTTATGTGTCAAGTTACTACCAGACAAAGCAGCAGTCTATTAACGTTGTCATCTGTGCACTTTGCAGCTAGACATTCCCCCTCATCATTCTAGCTGTGATTAAATCCTGCTCAGTTAGAGGAGGGGGCACATATCTTAAAAAAAAAAACAAAAAAAAACGTCCAACTGGATTGGCGAGGTGCCAACACGTACCAAAGAGCTATGTAAACACACAGTGGAAAAGCCAATCATCAGTCACCAATGGGTTTTACTGATTGGTTAACCTAAAAATTTTCTTAAGTCTTAAGGCAGTGCACAATAATGCAATCTAACCCGCTGTGATCTTCAATGTCTTATTTTTCCTAAATGTCCCCGTCAATTTTTTGAGCTACAGGCCTTCTAAGAAACCAGTAGCCTAACATCTATGGTTATGTTGAAAATTTTCCACTTCATGCCATAACAAAAATCTTGAAAATCACATTATTTGCTTTGTTATCCATTTTTTTTTTTAAACTGTTATTTAAATTTTATTATTTTCAACTCTGCATTATAAATGGAATACTTTCAGCCATACTTATGATACAGTGACTAAACATTGCAACTACATTTAATGCTATCCCGGTCAATTAAATAGATCTTTATGGCAGCCAATCGTAGCAAAGGAATGAGCAGAACCAATCAAAGCAGCCTGTTTTCCAGCTTCAGTTCACCCGGCTCCCCCCGCTTTGCTTGCACAAAAGACACTTATTATACTTGGTGATTACAGGATTAGATATGAGGTTGCTGGTTTCCCTGGGTGAGCCTGTTG
This sequence comes from Gymnarchus niloticus, assembly GCA_009936485.2. Classification (NCBI taxonomy): domain Eukaryota; kingdom Metazoa; phylum Chordata; class Actinopteri; order Osteoglossiformes; family Gymnarchidae; genus Gymnarchus; species Gymnarchus niloticus. The sequence continues at coordinate 4,893,055 of JAACJT020000033.1, read as the reverse complement.
GAACTCCACCCAACAGATAAATAGCGGGGGGGGGGGGGGGGGGGGGAAAAAAAAAAAAAAAAAAAAGATTCCCCTCCAATGGAAAAAAAATTTTCCTTTGCCCTTGCCGTTTGGTTTGT